>OU015744.1:63562778-63579272 GCA_907169655.1 Acomys percivali
TCTTCTTCTTCTTCTTCTTCTTCTTCTTCTTCTTCTTCTTCTTCTTCTTCTTCTTCTTCTTCTTCTTCTTCTTCTTCTTCTTCCAAGAAAGGACACTGACATGGCCAGTGGTGATGCAGCTGCTAGACATGAAAGGAGTTTGTGTGTTCAGACAGCCCTGAGCAGCACTTCCGGCAGCAACATGTCAAGGACAGAGTAACTGCACTTATGTCAGCTGAAACCTGCCTCCTGATCCCTGATGACCCTCTCATGTAGTAGGCTCTCTGTCTTACTCAACTAAGGAATGTGCCTGTCTACAGTAGAAATGGCAGTATCAGGAGAGGGACATTCAGAAAGCAGAGTATCTGGGCTTGAACTGTGAACAGTTGTTGAAGTGTTATATGTCACATTCCTCATATAGAATTAGACTTATTGATACTGTTTAATATTCTGAAGATTAAATGTCATAATATATACAAATTGTTTATCTCAGTATTGAACCATAGAAAATCCATTTTAGATCAGAAGGTGTCTGATCTAAATATTATATATATATATATATGTATTTTTTTTTTTTAAGGAAGGAAGGGGCTTATTTTGGCTTCTAGAGATAGAGACCATAATGTTGGGGAAGGCCTGACAACAAGAACAGGAAACAATCAGATCACATCTCATCCGCACAGAGAACCACACTTTGTTTTCAAGTCAGGGTTTCTCTGTGCACCAGCTCACATATTTTCTCTATTATTAATTATTGAATAGTATTGCATTTAAAATACATGATATTAAATAAATTAAATAACTGAGTCACATCTGAAATCACATTAGTAAATTATTTAATGTATGACACTCTGAAATATCTGGGCCCTTGACTCTGAAGTGTCAGTTGGTTTCTGCTTTTCTCTTTAGAAACAGAATATTAATTGAACGCTAAAGAGACAAAGGTGGAAGTGCATTTTCTTAAACAATTCTTTTTAGATGTTTTAAACCTATTTTTATGTATTACGAGTGTTTACCTATGCATATATATATATATATATATATATATGTGTGTGTGTGTGTGTGTGTGTGTGTGTGTGTGTGTGTGTGTGTATGTGTGTGTGTGTGTGTGTGTATGTGTGTGTGTATCACATGTGTGCCTGATGTCCTCAGGGCTCATAAAAGGGTGTGAGATTTCTTGGAATTAAGAGTTACAAATGGTTGCCCTGCCGGTGCTGGGAATCGAACCCAGAACCTCAGCCAGAGCAAGTTTTTCTGACCATTGAGCCACCTCTCCAGTCCACTAGATGTGCATTTTCATGTGAAGGCCACTAACACTGATCAGCTACGCGAAGACTGTAATCTTTTCCCATGACTTTCACTGTTAAGTCTTCTTCAGATGAAATCAAACAAAAGTAGGCAAGTGCAATAAGCCAGGAACAGAAGGACACAGGCTGCCCAGTCTCACTCTTTCAGAGTGTAGAAGAGTAGAATTTCACCAAAACTGAGTAATTTGGTGGTCTCCAGTGGCCGGGCTTGGGGAGCTTGGCGAGTGTTGGTTAAAGCCTACACAACTTTGATTGAGAAGAAGGGTTTCAAAGCAGTCTTACATCACATTCAGCAGTGAGAAAAATAGCATATTTACTCTTTGCAAATTGTTAAGGGAATTGACTGAAGGCCGTATCTTCACCTCACCCCAAATAATAAAGATGTGAGGTCATTGACTTTAAAGAGCATGATTGGCCATTCTTCATACTTAGTTACGTGAGACATCCTGTTGGATGTGATAACTGTATGCAGTTTTTAATTTTTCAGTTAAAAGTAAGTAAACACACAAGTGTATTTCCCCAGTTGCACCTCTATCCCCTTAAAATGGACTCATTATTGATCCCTGGCTCCCTCAGCCTTGCCATTTAGTGGGGAGAAGCCAGGTATTGTTCTCCCAGTGCTGTGAACATTCCCTGTTGCATTCTGAAAATATTTCTTATGACTCACTTGGACAAATACAGATAATGAATAATCAGAGTATTCACCTACTGGAGAGCTCGGCAAGCTTAAAACAAGACCAGCAACAAAATAGCTCTGCAATTACAAATGGTATCAAATCCACATTTCCTTTGCCAATTTTTGTTTCAAATGTGTGTGTGTGTGTGTGTGTGTGTGTGTGTGTATGTGTGTGTGTGTGTGTGCACATCTCTGTGGGTCTGTGTATCTGCTGCTCTCCCATCTTGGCCTCTCCCCTTGGTAGGAAGTAAGCTTCCTTCTTACACTCAGCATCCCTGTAGGGTAACGGCCTAGACATTTCTTTGGTAGAGAGAGTCACAGCTGTAGTAGTTTCAACACTAGCTTCCTTTGCTTTCTATTTTGCATTTTAACCATGGCCAGCCTTATAATGGAAGGTGTCTTCACTGGATCCAACGGAGAGGTGTTTCTTTGCTAAATCACAGGTCAAAGATATTGTCGGCAGTGCTGTCAACTCAACCTCCCAAAGCTGACAGACCACATTCACACTTCTAAGATGAAGAGCATAGTATATAATGAAGTGGGGGGTGGGTGGGTATGGATAGCCATCTCTAGGAAGGCAGGCAGGAGAAATCCCATACTTAACTATGATGCAACCACCACCACTCAGCTAAGATTCAAATGCCAATCAAGTTATTCTTGATTTTCCTAGTTTGCAATCAAGACTTTCGCCTGGGTTTGGTCTGAACTTAGAGGGCTAATGGGACATGTCTTGACAAGCAAGAACTGTGGGCTTGGGTGTCAGGGTTGAGAATTTCACATGGATGGGTGCCCAGGAACCATTGCCAGCAGAGCACCTGGAAGAGACAGCCAAGTGACTACGACGACAGCTTGACTACAGATTTCCATTCTGGAAAATGAGCACTAACTACAGGTTAGAGACACAAAGAGCATTCCCACATAAACATTCATCTCACACCCAAATCCTGTAATTTATGCAAATGTAACTTTTTAGCTTTCATATAATGCATAAGTTTTTATTTTGAAAGCTTTTTATAAGCACTTCTTTACAATTTGATTTTTTTGTAGTGTATGTATGTGTATGCATGTGTGTGCATGTTTTTTATTGGGGCAAAATTATTGATTCCATGGAGAAAGGTATGTTTGAATATCCTCAAAGATTATTTTTTTATTAATAATCTGGGCCTCTGGAATTGTCACCTTTTTACAAGCTTCATAATAAAGTCATCTGTTGTTAAAAGAAATATCTGGAGTTATCAGGAATCTTGGAAGAAAATCAAGTTTTATCTGCTTGATACAAGTTGAATGTTGGGGTTAGATTTCTGGTTGCTTCAGGACAGGAACTTAGTTACAGTTGAAGAGTAAAACCCAAGGGAAGGAGGGAGTGGTGGTCCTGTGGTTGTGTGAAGTCATGAGAAGAAAGCTTCAATATGGACAGCCGGATCTATGGGTGGGAAGGAACTGCAAGCTTCCTTCCATGAGGACGCTGTGACTCACTGTAGTTGGCACATGTTCAATTGAAACACATCTTGCTTTCCTCCCATTGGTCTGGGAGAATACATCTTTGTAGACATTGAATATCTTTGGTGATATTCAAACACACCTTTCTACATGGAACCAATAGTTTTGTCCCAGTAAACATATGCATATTTATATTGGAAGGATGATTATTTTGCTACTGTGATTGTCAACTTAATGCTAAGGTTAAAAGTTGGATCTGCATTAAGAAATCTAATTCTTCCCAGATGGCTCACATGCAGGGGACTGATTCTCCCTCAAGCATCACAGTGTTAGCAATACTTGTAGAGTTTATGTACATGAACATATTTATCCTACATAAGGCTCTCAGCCATTTCTCTTCCTTTCCTTTGTGGCTTCAATATGTGTATAATGATATTAAACAGAACAGGAATAGGAATATAGGACTTTTATGGATCATTCAGATGGCAGGGGGGATTAAAATAGACGTGTTTGGAAGTTTGGTAAGTGATTTCTAATTTATTTACAGCCATTTCTATGGATTAAAGGGTACTGTGCACAACACACACACACACACACACACACACACACATCTCCAGAATAAGTAAAGCAAGAGAACAATGGGATGGCTTAAGCTGTTTTTATAACATGAAGACAATCTGACTAGTATAGGGGTCTAGGAGCACACAGTGTGCTTTCAGAATGAGGCTCCTTAGAAGGGTTATCTTCATCTACAACTGGTGAATTTATCTTTTCCCAGGATGATATGCAGCAGACAAACCAAGGGAGAGAAGCAAAATGCGTTTCAATTGAACATGTGCCAACTACAGTGAGTCACGGCGTCCTCATCAGACAAGCAGGACATCTAACTATGAAATAAGGTTCACCCCACCCACTCTGCTCACTGTGCTTTGCCAGACCTCAGCAGTCTGTAAACTTCTTTCTAGATATGTCACCATGCTACTTGAAGATTGACAAGGAAACTGTAAAAGCATTAGCCAGGGCAGGAGTCAAATCTTGCCTTGGGTAAAGGCTGACTCTGCACATAGACTCAGAAGTAAGTCTCTCCTCTCTCCTCTCTCTTCTCTTCTCTCTTCTCTCTCTTCTCTGTCTCTGTCTCTGTCTCTGTCTCTGTCTCTGTCTCTGTCTCTCTCTCTCTCTCTCTCTCTCTCTCTCTCTCTCTCTCTCCCTCTCTCTCTCTCTCTCTCTCTCTCTCTCTCTCTCTCTCTCTCTCACACACACACACACACACACACTTAAAACCTATGCACTTTCATTTGTTTTTTTTTTAATTCATTAGAGATTTTTCTGCAATACATATATTATACTTATTTATATGGATCATTTCCTTGAATGGAAATTATAAAAATATTTGTTTATATTTCCTATTTACATCTCATTTGTAGTTTTATATATGATGTACTTACAGAATTAAGAAAATTTGGGGTAGAGAGGGGAAGCAGAGCTTGAATGTAACCCAGCATGACTTGCTATTGTGCCACCTAGCTTTGCTCCATAGAAACGTTGAGATTTATCCTAAACTCTTATTTATAGATGAGAACAAAAATGCCATTTATACCATCTGTGACATAGCTTTAGTCAGCTTTGTTCAACAGTCATGACAAGATTCTAACCTCTTTACTTATTTTCTTTCTTTCTTTCTTTCTTTTGAATGCATCAAGTCAGTTTTTCTGAACAGGTAGTTGAGTGTTACAATTATCTTGAGAACATTAAAAGGTTCTAGTGTCTCAAGTTCTCTTCCCCATATATTTCTTTTTTAAAAAATTATTTTATTTTTATACATATACATATACATACACACACACACATATCATAGATTGCTTATAGCAAGAAGAACCAGGATACAATCAGGAATTATATAAATGTTACATTCTTAGTGTTTTGGCTATTTGTATTTGACAGCATTGAAGAAGACATCTTTCCTATCTTGGTGCATCTCAATTTATGAATGTAAATCAATTTCCATCACATATTATCATTATCAACTTAGAACACCTATCTAGACCTAAAAACATCTTAACTTCTAAACAATTTAGCTTCATTGTAAAACTAAGCTACCTGGTCTTCAACTCCCTCAGAGACTTGAGAAGGAATAAACTTGATTATCTGAGTATGCCGGGAGTGCAGGTTAGTAGCTTTCCAAATGAATAAATGACAGAGACAGTTTTCTACCTGAATAATCACCCAAAACTCTCTATAATGTTGGAGCATCTTCTTCAGCCTTCTGGCCCAATATATCTGACAGACATATTTGTGAGGCAGGAAGTATTGAGGACTTGGTTACCCTGTCTTGGCAGAGTTTGGCCGTCGACTCTGCCTGCATCCAAGCTTGCCCTTTTAAAATGCAGAATTCTGTCTGTGGTAGAAATGAGGACATTTTCCCCAGTGGCTTGTTTGCCACATTTGAAGCCATCTCCATAAAGAGGTTCTTTGATGCTCATCACCTTCTTTGAGGTAGGCTGGGTGTTACCAGGAGTTAACCTGTCTCATTGTCAATGAATCTTTAAAGTAATAAAAAACCTTTTTAAATGCCACATTCTGCATGTCTCTGGGTTTTTTTTAAAAAGACTTTGCCTTTCTATAGAGTCATATCTATCTGCTGTACCTAAGATGTATATTTTTAGTGCTAAAAGTAGACTAGCAATTTACATGACCATGATTTAATCTACTAACATTTAATTTGTATAAGTTATTTCTCATAAACAGCTTGATAGCACTTTCAAAGCATTGGAAGTAAACCTTTTATTATAATTGAGTTATATGGGTACAATAACTCATATTAGACTATATATATATAATACATATATATATAATGTGTGAAGAATAATCTTACATTTGAATTCTATACCACTGTATCTAGAACTTATTTTCATCTATATACAAAATTCTATATCAGTGAATTAAAAATGTCTTGTGAGTGACAATTGAGGCATTAAGTTGAGGAGTAGATTCACTAATCTACTTTTTGTTCTATTTTCCCTGTACATTTCTATATTCTCCCTTCTTTCTTTTCAAGCATTTTCTCCAAACAGGATGTCAATGTCCAGTATGCTGTGAGGAATGTATCCTGTCAGGTCTGATCTAATGTCAGTGTCTGGTTCTTTTGTTCTGAAAGCATATAATTTCTCACAAGCATTATACAGTCCTAAAATCATAAGTGTATAAAAGGTGTGCATGATGCCAGGTGAAATCAAGGCTGGATTTATGCTCTTTGTATGAGCAGGAAAAGAAGACATCTGTAAATCTTCATTCATGCCATATGAAGAATGGCATCTAATAGTAATTTATAGGGGTTCTACAGTCAACAAGAATCATTGTCTATGCCTAGACACTAACATTTCAGCCAGTCTCTGAGCTAGTCCCATATAGTGGGATTAGCAATATAAGTTAACTGCTTGTTCTTCAGTTTAAATTCTTCACATCCTAATTGTAGCCCCTTTATTGTCTTACTTTTAATGACAGAGCTATTTTAGGGTCATAGGAGATGCTTGACAAATGATTGTCAGTTAAATTTGCTGAAAAATTAAAATTTTGTGTTAAATTCATGTTTTCCCATCACAAGCGTCTATGAAAATTACCTAGAAAATTAAAAAGAAATTAACAAAACAAAAAGACAAATTACCTACTAGTTAGACCCACCACTAAAATATTTTCTAAATGCTCTAAATGCTTTTGATGTATATATCTAGACTAGTGTTTGAGAAAAAATAGGTGTTGAAAGATGCATCTGTTTGTATTCAAGATTATTGGACAGAATACAGTCTACAGTACCCAGGGAAAACAGCTAGCATATCTGGTTACATACACAGAGAATGTAATCATAAAGTTATACCCAGAGAAACTCAATTTTAATCTCAAACTTCTTTTCTTTCTTTTTTTTTTTAACAGACTTTACTGTCACAATTTCATTATAGAATATGTAAGAAAACCCATGAACTGGTATTAAAAGGCAGGCTTCATGAATGTCTGGGGGGGAGAGAAAGGGTCTCATTATGTAGTTCACTGACCTTGGTCTAGTGATCCTCACACCTCCCAAGCACCATGGCCATCTTTGCCTCTGTTTACTTGTGTAGAAGTTGACAGCTGTTGCCCTGTATAAAATGGCTTCTAGAATATTAAAAAACAGTGATTCAGTATTTTGATTAAATTCTGAATAAACACCCAACAGAAAGTATTGAAGACTACGCTTTCATTTCTTTGGTTATAACGATGTCATATTGTTTTGGATCTAAGAGTAATGCAAGAGGCCAGAGACCAGAGCACTTGGGGTTGATCAAATGCAACCAATAGTGTTATGCCAAGAACAATCACAGACCAAGATGGAAGTAATGCGAACATTTTACATGGGATTTTGTAAACCCTAATGGTCTAAGCCCCAGAGACCCTCCTTTTTCTGCTTCCCACATCAGTGGGGTTATAGGAACGTAGAGTCATACCGGGTGCTTTTCATGGATGTTGGAGCCAGACTTTGGTTCATAGCAATTACTCTTACCCTCTGTGAGCTACCTCACCAGTCCCTGTGTCAATTTGTGACATCCCAGTTAAGGCCAAAGGAAAAAACCTCAGACCCCAGGTCTATCCATTAGTGATAGCATGAGTGCATGTCTCTCCTTAACCCTCTTCATCTCCCCTGAGCAGCACCACTCATTCTTCTTCCTTTTACCTCCATGCTTTCAAGGTGATATATTAATTATAATAATCTCATTAAGGCCTGAGTAGCTCAAAAGAAGCTGCAATCTTCTTAAGATTGATTTAAATAACAATGAATAGTCATTTCTCTTCTCATGAAAGTAAGTCTAGTGTAGGGGTGACTGGGGGCAAATGAGAGACAATGGGGCACAATATCCACAATGGTGGAGACTTTTCCTACTATCCAATGGAACTCTTCTCTTCTCTTCCTCCATTCTATGTTCTGTGATGTAGTAAGTAGTATTCTTTCTCTTCATCCTCATCAGTATGGACTGCGTTTCTATAACTTGTTTATAAATAAACATTCAAAGTGCCCTATATCTCTGTTTTTGCTTTTCTCATATAATTCTATGAAGAGGGAGATGACCCTGGCAATTTTGTTAATGGCAATTTTCACGTAAGTTTTTATTGCTGCATACTCTCAGAAAAAAACCAAAAGGCACAAGGATGGCTACGGCAGCATCCAAGGCACCTCTTGTATGGTATGGATTCCTCCAAGAGGAGACACAAGGGAAGAGGTCCCAGTGTGCTGTACAAACTACTGGGCTGTAGTTTGCAGTTATCATTTTGTAGAGCTTATACTTTTAATAAAATAAATTAATTCTGTAAGTTAAGTTCAAAATGCCAGTAATTATTTATGCTTGCTCTAATGATGTTGAGCATTTTCTTTATGAGACAGGGTCTCATGTAATCCAGGCTGGCTTCAAACTCACTCTGCAGCCAAGAGTGACCTTGTACTCCCAATTCTCTTGCCTCTGCCTCTTGAGGAGTGGATTACCAGTCGGTGACATTCAGTTTCATCCTTGCTGGGAATGGAAGGCAGGGCTTTGTGAGTGCCAGGTAAGCACTCTGCTGACTGAACTACACCCCTCTCCTATAGAACATTGTGTTTTCTAACTTTCAGACAGGAAACATGTCTAGATATGCATGAGGTTTTGACATCAGTTACTTTATTGTAGCACATCTGTCATTTTTAGTGTTGGTCAAATGAAACTTCTGAGGAACACTGTGCTGCTGAGACACAATGTGTTTTATTTGTATTACTCTGGTTGACACAGTCCTTCCCAGTTTCTGTATCTGTAATCCAAACGTTTGAGTCATTTCATAGACCTAAAACATTTTTTTTTGAAATTGCTGAGGCCCTGTTTCTTGCATCATATGAAGACATGAATAATAGGCTATATGGCCACAGGTGCTGCTGACTCCAGGGCCAGTTTTTATTTGTGACTGGCATGGGAAAAATCTACAGGAATGTGTTTGCATTTGTAGTCACCAAGTACTTACTGAGCACACACAGCATGCTATGCTTGGCATTTGACAGAAAGGTTGTGAGGCAGCAAAAATAAACATGGGGAATGGTACCGCTTAGTTAACACACACAGCCTCATTAGAAAACACTGACTTTTGATTAGAAGTTCAAAAAGAAAAGAGAGTAGTGCAGATTGATCTGCAGACCAAAATGAATGGTGTATCAGACATAGCTAAACAAAGATTCCTGATCCTAGGTACCTCTTGAAGAGGAAACTTCCTCTATAAGAATATGCTAATCACCAATGAGGGAGGGGCTCATGAGTCCTGACTCTAGCTAAGGCATTTTGACAGATGACAGCTGCTAGGGAAATGTGAGTCAGTTTTCTTTAAGGACTTTAAGGACGGGGCCCTGGTAGATTGACTTTGTTTCAGTGGATGGCCCCACACCTTTCCGAATATGTGCAGTACTAATTGAATGTACTGAGCTATTAAGAAAAAAATTGTAAAAAGAGGACATGAAATTGAGAGGGCTCTAGAGGGTGTGAAATGGATCTAGGGAGAGCTGGGGGGGAGGTTGTGAAATGCTGAAAATACATTATGTGCATGTATAAAATTCTCCAAGAATTAATAAAAATATTACAATGAAAATTAAAACAAAAATTAAGAAAAGTTATCTACTGATTATATCATTAATTTGGCAGTATGTAACCCAAATAGTGACAGAGAAATCTATATTTTCCGAGGCTTCTCATCCCTTTATAGGCTGCTTAGTCAGAATGTTCATTGTGTTTAATTGAGATTAATCTGAACAGAAAGTTTTGGTTTTCTCTGCTTAAGTGCTCACTGTCTGCAGAGGAAGGGACATTCATCCAACCACAGAAGCAGTCAGGAGAAAACAAAGTTCCTGCCTTTTGATTTTGCTTCTTCCATAAATAGAATATGTGAACCTTTGAAGCACCCTGAAATTGTGGGAAAGCCCTCATGTCACTGAGAACTTGGGAAGGCAAGTATAATGCTTTGGTAATCCTGCATTCATTTGGAACAATTCATTCTAGAATTTTCTTCCAGTATGATCAAAGGGGGTGGGGGAGAAGTGAATGGATAGAGATTTTAAAATCTGGAGCATTTCCCAGGCTCCAGGCTTCTTATTGGGTGCAGAGATGGATGTATCTACATGTAGTATGCACTGAACTCTTCTAAGAACACTGTGAGTGGGTACCAGTCTCTGCATTGCTTACTTGACACTTGGACAGGGTGAGCACAGCTGGAAATTTCCTGTCATTACACTATTGCTTCCTGTGTCTTTTCAAGATGTGTCTTTAGATGTAGAACTGCAGACTTAGATAAATCTGATAATCCAATCTAGAGTAGTTTTAAGAATAGCAAGGCCCAATGTCATAATTATGTGCCAACAACAGGTCTACACTGACACTCTCTATGTAAACCTGGACTTATGGTCACTGTCACTTTAGGGTACCATGGAGGACTTGCTGAAAGTAGACTAGCTGAGATGCTGGACAGTCACTGTATGCCAGTTGTCACTCTCACAACCTCTGTGTATGTGCAGTATGAGAAAATATCTTCTTATCATTTCTGCACAAGAACTTTTTCCATTTTTCTAAGTGTTGTATCTTTGGACAAACTCATCAGTGTTCTGCTCAAAATTCCAAGGAGGAGATGATTTTTGTAATACCCCAGGACAGAAGTAAACATGTGGCTCAGGCTTAGTGTCTTGTGCCTTCTGCCAAGAGTGCAGGGCCCATTGCTTTAGTCTCTCAAGGCTGGATAGGCTGGGAGTGTTATCTACCTTTCTTGAGTCCCCTGGGATTTCTATGCCATCATATCTCAGGAAGAGACAACATGACTGTAGTATCCCTTTCAGGTTCCTGTGAGAGATGCCTTGATAGTGTAAAGTAGCATTATAACAAACAGACCCCGAGAGCCTGTCCATGAGTGCAACTAGAGTCAAGATTGACACCAAAAGGAGAAGGACTTCAAACTGCCATTGGCTCCTGCTTCTCCAAATGATACTTGTTGTACACAATCAGAAAATGTTTTCTCAATCTAGAGTAAGGATTAATTTTTTGTAAAGATGGCTTAACAAGAAGCTGAAACTTGTTCTATTCGCAAAGATGAAATGAATCAGGTTCTGACCTGGGACAAGCACTGATGATGCAGACAGAAACTTGGCCAGTGACACACGTTGGAAGAGTCCGCCATCAAACAGAAGAAAACTCTAAATTTGGCAGCATTTCCTAAAGGACTCCAGATGTGATCGTATTAATGTGCTGGAATCCTTTAAAACTCATAAGCCTAAGAGGAATTCTAATTTTTTCTTATGTGTTAAACTAAAGAACAAGGAGTTAAATGTTGGCTTTATTACACAAGTAATTTTATGAATTTCAATTATAAAGTGCATTCTGATAAAATGAATTCTTTTAAGTAGTCTGTTTTCTTTAACTCCTATTAGCTTAGCTTATGGATTGGAGGATCATTTCTTGGATTCCACTGTGTTCTGTATGCTCTGAAGAGCTCTGCTGACACAATACATAGCAGACTCAATAGCGTTACCACTTAACTTAGCAACTGACATTTATGCCATGAATATTTTTATGGCTTAGTGTAAGAAAGGTCTTTTAAACTGCAAAGTATATTTTAACTTAATTACTTGGTCCGAAGGCTGTGTAGTGAGATGTTTGCATTACTATTTCTTTTTTTTTCTTTTTTAAATTTTATTAATTTATTCATATTACATCTCAATGGTTATCCCATCTCTTGTCTCCTCCCATTCCTCCCTCCCTCCCATTTTCCTCTTACTCCCCTCTCCTATGACTGTGACTGAGGGGGACTTCCTGGCCCTTTATATGCTCATAGAGTATCAAGTCTCTTCTTGGTAGCCTGCTATCTTTCCTCTGAGTGCCACCAAGTCTCCCCATTCAGATCTAGCCAATGGACAGGACATTCTCTATAGTTGAGTGGAGAGTGGGGTATGACTTGCATTACTATTTCTTGTGTTGAGAAAGACCACCTCAAGATACTAACAGAAGGCCACATAGTAACACACTAATGGCCTTTTTATGTCATTAAAGTCCTTCCTATGGGTTCAGTGGGGTTCATTTTGTTACATCAGTCTTTTTTTTTTTTTTTTAATGGGAAATTTTGGTTCTTATTAGGAGGAAGTGAGACTGGGTTTTCCAGCCTACTTCCACATCAAAGGGGAAATGGTCCACGAGCTTGTTGTTTGTGATTGTAAGCTGGTTACCTAGAGCCAGAGAAGAGCTCACATGAAGGGAGCCCTTCACTCTTGCAAGCCTCAACTGAAGACTCCCCTGCTGAAGGGTTGCCAAAGCTGCAGTTTGCATCTGTGCTACTCATGGTGCTTGCTAAACAGGACATTTCCTTGATCTTGCCCTTTCCCATCACAGAATGGCTCTTCTTGTCTGGCCTGAGATCAGGAATTTCTGGTTTACTGAGAGCAACTGGTTGTTTCTCAATGTGTTTGCTGTAGATGCTACCATGTCACCACACACTAGAACGCTGGCTAGGGAGTCAAGGGAAAAAGCCATAAAGGTAGCAGTGTACACTGTTTTTCATCCTTCTGTCTATGGTACTGAAAAACATGTGTAAAACAAAGGCTATGAAATTTTATTTGCTTGTTACCACACCTCATTTCTTCAGCTCTGTGACATACACCCTAGATTCACCCTTTCAGGTTAGACCCTGTTTATTTTGATCTCTTGAGAATGCCATCTGTTTTGAGTTTACAAAATTCTGTTTCCCAGAGAGAAACTTCAATTATCTTATGAAATTCTTGAGATGTATTTCCTCCTATTTGAGAGAAGGAAGTTTAGTCCAGTGACTAAAGACAAACTGCCTGGTTTCAAATGCCTCCTATGTCAGCAACTATCTGTGTGTTCTATAGGAGTCACTTTATACCCGAGGTTTGTTGTTTTTAAGATGGGATAATAATAGTATCTGTTCTATGTCTGCTAATATAGTCACTCCTCACAGTCTCCAAACTTGTGAATAAATTAATAGGTGTAAAACACCTGAGACTGTAGAAAGAACTTATTAAAACTGAAAGTATTACTTAATATTCATTGTTTTTAGACCACTGGACCATTTAGCTGGCCCTAATACTTGAGGTATAAAGGGCTTTACTCTTGTAATTAGGAAAATGAAAAACATTCTCTTTCTTAATCTTTAGAGACCATTGGCTTCTTTACACAGAGAGAAAGATACAAATATGCTGTAAAAATAGCAACCAATTAATACATAGAATTGTAAGATCCACTCCCAAAAGATACAACCCACACTAAGTTTTGGGGAATATCCTGGGAGAGCAGAAAGATTGTAAGAGCCAGAGAATCAGGGACTTTCCTGTAAGATTGTGTCTTCTAATAACACCAGAGGCTATACTTGTAAACATATCTCACCAGCATGACCACCCAAATGTGATCTGAACAAAGAAAACATAATTAAACCTGCCAAACTCATTGAACAAATGCCCACAAGGCCTCAACCCTACACAAAGAGTTGTAGGCAAGGGCTGGGAAAGACTGTCTTCCCTAGGAAAAGCACATGAATTGGTTGTCCAGTGACATATGATCAGCACTGAAAATATGCATACAAGTGACATATGGACTCAATAGGTTATGTTTAAGAACATATGTATATAAAAATACATATGTTCATGCAATAACAGTTGATAAAAAATGAATTTAAGAGAGAGTAATAGGGTATATTGAAAAGGGTGAAGATAAGAAAAGGAAGAAAGAAATGTTGAAATTAAAATCCATTCTCAAAAATTAAATGAGATAGTGATGAGGTTAAAGAAAGATTAGAAGTGTGGCTACATTAAGTGAAGCTGAGTCCTTCTTATCCACATAAAAACTGAATTCAGAAGAGTCCTATTTTACACAATTTGGCAGATTCTCCCAATAGCACTGTCACCCATCCATCCATCCATTCATATAAGGTCTTGTTATAGAGCTCTGGCTGTCATGGAACTTACAATGAAGACCAAACTAGCTTTGAACTGGAGATGATCCTCTTGCCTTTGTCTCCTGATTGCTGGGGTAACAGGCTTGCACCACCACACCTGGCATTTTTTAAGCATCTAAAGAGAAGTTCATTGTCTTATCATTAAGGACATTTTATCAGTTTCACAGGTAAATCATACTTATCTGATTGTCTCCTCAGGGCCTCTGTGGTTGTGTATATCCTCATTTGTACTAAGATTATCTTTGCATTTTTCAAATTAAACTTTGCTTAAAGAGCGAATAGTTTTGTTTGGGGGAATGCCTTGTTAAGCTTATTGGTGACATAAAAAGAGGATTTGAAGAGACAAGACTGGAAAGAGATAAGAAAGCAATGGAATGGGTAGCTGTCTAAGCACTTTACATTAGCTATTATGGCATAATGCCTTCCTTCCCCCCAACCCCCACCAGGTGGTGAGACCCTATTTCTTTCTTTCTTTCTTTTTTAAAAAATGATTTATTATATATAGCATTCTGTCTTCATGTAAGCCAGAGGGTACCTGATATCATTATAGATGGTTGTGAGCCACCATGTGGTTGCTGGGAATTGAACTCAGGACCTTTGCAAGAGCAGCCAACGCTCTTAACTGTTGAACCATCTCTCCAGCTCCTATTTCTAAAGATTGCACACACTGTTGTGGGACAAAGTTGTGAAGTGAACTGGATGTCTCCTCCCTGCTGGATAGCTTCCATAGTACTGAAGGATACTGTGCATTCTAGTGGGGAAAAGTCATTAATGGTCTTATCTAGTGGTAGACCCTATGTCTGCAATACCTGCCAGGACAGAGGTGCTCACTGGCATAGTAGTATGACTGACACAAGCTTAACCAACCTCTCTCTGACTGGATTTGAAGCCTGCTTCACAGTAAATAATTCATATCTGGTACTGTAAACCCTGTCAAAAACCCTTAGCTCAGAAAGCATAGGCCCTAAGGGGTAACCTACTACTGTTGTTTTGCTAAATGGACATGTTGTCAAGCTGCCTTATAAATATTTATGTTTATAGCCATACATTAGTGTTGATGTCAGCCTTGGTCAGAGAGGTTCCTGTTTGTAGTTGGAGATGTTTAATGTGTAAACTCCTACCTGATCAGAGTGCTGAGAATAAGTGACGGTTGAGGGCTTATCTTTAAACAGAGCATCTACATCCCCTCCTCCACAGCTCAGAGGGAGTCATAGCAGAGGAAGTGGAAGGAGGCAGAGAGCTGGAGGTGAGTGTTGCGAAATGCTGTCTTTCGATGTAATAATGGCCGTTGAACTCATGAACTCCCAGCAACTGTGGCTGTCAGCACAAAGTTTGAACAAGATGGGGCCAGGCAACAGTCCATCATGGATGAGGAAGGGTTTCATAATGCCCTACCTTTTGTGGGGAGTGATTGGTATACCACTCCTTCCCCATCTGTTTTTGCTGAGGGTAAGAAGCATCATTTTCTTCAGTATCGTAGCCACTCATACGTTGTCCTTGCTCAAGTAAGTAAGCCCCCACCCATGCTCTTTCAAGCAACTCTAAACTTAGAAGGTCATAAAAACAAGCAGCCAACCAACCAACAAAACAACAACAAAAGACAAAAACGCAAAATAAGAGGGGAGTTGTTGAGAAGGGGTTCAGCAGGAGTTGTGGGGAAGAGAGAGAACAATTGGGTGAAACGACACAAGCACATTAAATACACGTATGAAAGTGTATGTATTAGTCTTTTTTTAAAAAACCATATTGATGTGATAAAATGCAGTGACCAAAAATACCTTGTAGACAAAAGTGTTTATTTTGGCTTAGAAGTAAGTCTATCATGGTGGAGATGCATACAGGGAGTTGCAGGAGCAGGAGGCCTAGAGACCACATCTCAGCTGCAAATGGAAAACAGAAATCTGGAAATGGGGTGAGGCTATGAGCTCTGAAAGCCCAACCCCAGTGGTTCATCCTCCAACAAAACTCCATGCCCCCAAACTTCCACAGCCTCTCCTAACAGTGCCAACTGGGACTGAGTGTTCAAACACGGGAGCCAATGGATATTTCTCATTCAAACCACCTCTCTCTCTCTCTCTCTCTCTCTCTCTCTCTCTCTCTCTCTCTCTC
>OU015744.1:63608993-63628647 GCA_907169655.1 Acomys percivali
AAGAAGAAGAAGAAGAAGAAGAAGAAGAAGAAGAAGAAGAAGAAGAAGAAGAAGAAGAAGAAGAAGAAGAAGAAGAAGAAGAAGCAACATGGAATCTTTCTACTAATACAGAGCTCTATTCATTCAGGGCCTGACTTGTAAAATACTAAGCTTCTAGATATGAAAACTACTTCTAGATATTGAGAACAATAATGAGAACTACTGACTTTTCACAGACTCTTTCTAGAAATGCTAAGAGTTTAGATTTTAGTTGACATCTTAGCTCTGTGACTGATAGTCCACACTTACTGATAATTTAAAGTGAACTGTTGAACTAGATAAGCCTGCTTTGTCATGATGTTCCACTATTTCCTATAAATGGAAAGCCAGCCTTTCTTTTTTTTAAAAGCATTTTTTATTATTTACATATACATTTATATTATTACACGTATAGAAAACCAGACTTTCTTTTTTTATACTTTTTTTATTAATTTATTCTTGTTACATCTCAATGGTTATCCCATCCCTTGTATCCTCCCATTCTTCCCTCCCTCCCATTTTCCCCTTATTCTCCTCCCCTATGACTGTTCCTGAGGGGGATTACCTCCCCCTGTATATGCTCATAGGGTATCAAGTCTCTTCTCGGTAACCTGCTGTCCTTCCTAAAAGCCAGAATTTCAATGGCAATTTTTCCAAGAACTTATTTTCCACTTTGGTTTTGACTAATAACTTCCAAGTAACGCATGCTTCAAATGAAGACTCTTCTAGGAAAAAAAATTAAATCATAAATATTGGTTAAATACAAACTTAAGTGAATCTCAGTTTGCTATTAGAGTAACCTGTTTTTTTTTAATTTATCCTAGCTGGCCGATCTTGCACGGGAACACTGGTAGTTCTTCTGGAGGACTTTAATGACCACCCGCCACAGATTGACAATGATGTGACCATCTGTCAGCAGGAAAAGGATTATGCTGTTTTGGAACCTGTCGATCTTGATGGGCCTGATAATGGTCCACCTTTTCAGTTCCTTCTGGATAATTCTGCCAACAAACTTTGGACTCTCGAACCACAGGATGGTAAGTTCTTATGCTAAGTGTTGTAAACAATCCAGGTTCAAGATTGCTAAAACCCTTTGCTTTTAATTTGGACAGTCATTATAAATCCATGTGCACTGTAGGAAGTTACTCATCTTGGAAAAATTAATGCTTTAATATCTATTTTCTATATGTCCTCTATCATCTATCTACTATATGTCTATCATTTATCTATATATCTTTCATCTATTTGTTTTTCAAGTATCTACCTAATATCTCTCAATTATTAATTTTCTACATATGTATGTTTGTATCTACATATCAATCATCTATTTTATGTATGTTACACTTACTTTGCTTTGAATATCCTTTAAGAAAACACAGAAATAAATTTTAAATAATTGGAATAACATTTTAATGGTAGATCACTCTTCTTTCTTTCTTTCTTTCTTTTTTTTGTTTGTTTTGAGACAAGGTCTCTTTACATAACCCTGGTTTTCTGGAACTAACTATAAAGACCAGGCTGGCCTCAGATTCACAGAGCAAATGTGTCCTGAGTGCAGGGATTAGAGTTCACCACCATGCCCAGCCTGGAGATCAGTCTATTTTTAATTTAAAGTAATGTCAATCCATTTTCTAGTTTTCTGAAACATCAAAATCATTTTCTTAAGAAAGAAAAATGAACCATTAGAGTCTTTATTGAAGATTAATTACTTGAGAGCATGCCAAGTAGGAACAGTGCTGATGTTGAGATGTGATATTAATAAATGCTCTACACTCTTCCCTTTAGGTAAAAGTGCCATTCTTCGTCAACGACACAATCTTAATTATAACTACTATTCTGTGCCAATCCAAATACAAGACAGACATGGTTTCTCTGCGAGACATGTACTATCAGTAAGAGTGTGCGACTGTTCAACTCCATCAGAATGTAGAATGAGTGTTCGGGAGGAAAGGGATGCTAAGCCAAATGTAGTCCTTGGGAAGTGGGCCATCCTCTCCATGGTCCTGGGTTCTGCGTTGCTATTGTGTAAGTATCTTTATCTAAGATGTGTCGACTCCAGTGTCATGTAACATTTACATGCTAATTTTTCATCATTGTAACAAAATTCTGGGGAAAACAACTTTTATCGAGAGTTATTTGTTTTACTTCACTTTCAGAGGTCTCAGCCCAGGTCCAAGAGTCTCTGTTGTATTGTGCCTGTGACCAGTAGCATGTTGCTAAGCAAAGCTGCTTACCTTATGGCAACTAGAAAGCAACAAGAGAGCAAGAAGGGATTAAGGTTCCACTACTCCCTTTATAGGCATGTCCCCAGTGATGCAATGTCCTCCCATTAAGGCCCACCCTTTGAAGACCCCACTACCTCTCAACAGCATTCTGAGGGAAAGACCAAAACTTTAACACATGGACCACCCAGCACAGCCTACTCCAGCTACAGTAGTCTAGAGAAATATATGGTAGTTCTTTATATTAAGGACATGTGTAACTGTTGGCACATGACCTTTTAAAAGTCATATAGCTCTTCTGTGAGTGGGGTTCTGAGTCCTAGAAGAAACAGCAGTAACAACAGATTAAAGCTGTTTAGGAGAGTTTCAGAGTTCATGCATTAATTCTTGTGTTACTCATGAGGCAGTGAAGGTTTTTGAAAAGTTTACAGACACTTTAAAAATATTAGTTTCAAAATATTAATTTTTTGCTTATTGTCAAATTATTTTAATATCTACCAGAATGCAAAAAATGTATTACTTTACTTTTCTTTCCAATTTCTCTTGTAGGTATTCTGTTTACATGTTTCTGTGTGACTACTGCTAAAAGAACAGTAAAGAAATGCTTCCCAGATGATGTAGCCCAGCAAAATTTAATTGTATCAAATACTGAGGGACCCGGAGAAGAAGTAACGGTAAATCAGAAATAAAGTCCCACTGATTTACATGGCAATCCAATGAACATTACTGATTACTCCATAGTAATAGTAAAATGTAATGCTTACTGATCCTTACTGCACCAAGCAGAAATTAAAATGCCTTGCATATTTTAATTCGGTGACCATTTATACTGGTTTCAAAGAGCTACTATAACAGACAGAGTGAATCAAACAATAAAAACACATGTTCTCTCTGTTTTGTAGGCTAAAAATCAGAGGTAAAATATTGATATGTTTCCTCTGAAGGCCATGTCCTAAGCTCTTTTCACTTTTTGACTCTTGGCTTGTGGCCACATAAGTGACTTTCAAATTTTCCTTTTGGTAAGCACAATGGTCATGTTAGATCTGAGATGCACCTAGTCTGGTATGGCTTTTTTGAAACTTACATGATTGCATCTATAGTGACCCTGGGTCAGGACATCAACATATGAATCTGTAAAGGGCAGGAGTTGACCCAGAATACCTATGAAATGACTCTTAGCATTATCCTGATTTCACATGTGAGGAACAGGAGCACAACACATGACTTGTCTGTGGTAGAAAAGAGTTGGTTTCGGGGCTGGAGAGATGGCTCAGTGGCTAAGAGTGCCGCCTGCTCTTCCAGAGGTCCTGAGTTCAATTCCCAGCAACCCCATGGTGACTCACAACCATCTATAATGTAATCTGATACCCTCTTCTGCAGATAAAGCACTCATATGTAATAAATAAAATAAATAAATCTTTTTTTAAAAAAGAAAAAGAGTTGGTTTCAATACCACTGATTCATTTTCTAACTCTATCTTCAGGAGGCAAATATTAGGCTCCCCTCACAGACAGCCAACATCTGTGATACAAGCACATCTGTTGGGACTCTTGGAGGCCAAGGAATCAAAACGCAACAAAGTTTTGAGATGGTCAAAGGAGGCTACACTTTGGAGTCCAACAAAGGAGGTGGCCACCACACCTTGGAGTCCAGCAAGGGAGGCATGGGAGCAGCAGACACTGGCCGATATACTTACACTGACTGGCAAAGTTTCACTCAACCCCGGCTTGGAGAAGTAAGTGCCCAAGTCTTTAGGTGACCATTATGCGAAATCTCAACACGATTTATAAACCAGGATTCCCATAGTACCCCTAACATACCCAAAACACACCTTTCTTCTCTTGAACCAATGCAGATACTGATGTCAGGAGCAAACTCAGAGCAAATGCTCTTTTAAAGTTCAATTTTAAAAAGTATGACTTACAAGACTTTAGGGCCAGTTTATGTGGATATCTTTGGGATATTAAGAGACTGATGTCTTTACCAAATATCAGAAAGACATATACAGTGAAAAATTGGCTATAGCACAATGAACAGATCTCAAATTACCACCATTTTGCCAGTGTGCTGTAATTCTCTATGTAGTTATGAAATCTTGCCTGCCTGAATCAACCAGATGGCTTGGTAAGCTTTAATATTAGGTTCCATTTCGGTATTCTGAGTGTTTTCCTTGTTTGTTTCAGATTACTCAGGCCACATCATGTTATATCGTTACAGCTACAGATTATAGGTAACATTAGTTTATTAGCCCCTCACAACTATATAACAGTATGAATTAAAGGACTCCAGCCTATATTGGTTTTCCTCACATACACGAAGAAACCATTGAGGTTAAATTTCAACTACATACACCTTATACTCAAGTGAGAAGTTGTAAGTTGTTTCTGTGATATATGAATAGTCTTAATTCTTATAAATGTGTTCACTCTGAGCAGTTATTTATTTGCTATATTTGAAGAATGAATTTAATATAGACCAATCATGTGCATTTTTTATATGTAGGAATCCATTAGAGGACACACTCTGATTAAAAATTAAACAGTAAAAGGTAAATCCAAGATATCATTTTTATGCTAGTCTCTTTAGGTGTCACTTAAAAGGCATAATCAATTGTGCTCTTTCTCCACACAGAAGGTGTATCGGTGTGAACAGGATGAGGAGCACAAGCATTGTGAAGACTACGTCCGTGCATATCACTATGAAGGCAAAGGCTCCATGGCCGGCTCTGTAGGCTGCTGCAGTGATCGGCAGGAGGAAGAAGGGCTGGAGTTCTTAGATCACTTGGAACCGAAATTTAGGACATTAGCAAAGACATGTGTGAAGAAATAAAGGCGTTGCTTGATAGAGGCATCTGGAAATGAATACAGATGTGCCACTAGATATAAGACAATAGCAGCCCCGTAGTAGTGACTTTGCTTATTAAAAGAAGGTAAAGTCATTTGTAGATAAGGATGCTAACCCTAACCCACCCCTACCTCCCCAAATTATCCTTGTCTCCAGAACTTCTCTGTTGCCTGGACAGGAAGCTGTCATCGCTCCTCTTCTTTCTGCGCATGTATACACTGCCCTTTCAGGACTGGACTGCGTGTGCCACTCAAATTCTGGTGATGTTCGACACTTAAGCTCTTTTGCACGCTATGCAAGACTCTGTGGTGGAGTTGGGTGTTGTGGAAGCTTAAAACATGAATTTGCATTGTGTATATATACAAATTAAACACTGTCTTCAAAGTCTTCAGGGGGAGAATTCTGCTTCTAAAATGTTTTCTTTAAGGGCTGAGATATTGTTTTTCCTCTCCCAGAGCAGCTTCAGATGGATTTTAGAGTATTTTTAGGTGTAGCCTTTTGTGTGCCTATACAAGCTCAATTCTCGCTATGCTTTTCACTCCGCCAAGGATCATCATCTTCATCTAGGAGCCTCCAAAGCTTGGTCCTCGGATCTCTGCCCATGCGGTTGTGTTAGCCTCAGATTCCTGGAGCTCCTGTCAGAACAGCGTGGGTCAGAACACCATGCTCACAGCGCCTCCAGATCTGTCAAGCATTCTGTGATGCACTGGAGTCCTGATATTCACAGGATACCTTAGGCTCACATCTCTTCCTCCCTCCCTCCCTCCCTCCCTCCCTCCCTCCCCCCCCCTCCCCCCCTCCCTCCCTCCCTCTCTCTCTCTCTCTCTCTCTCTCTCTCTCTCTCTCTCTCTCTCACACACACACACACACACACACACACATTGTGGTATTACCTTTCATTAAAAAATATATGAAAACTTTGAGAAGAATATTAGCCTTATAACTTGATATCGATCCACTATTCCAATGGCTTTCAGCTCAACTCTATCTTTTTCCAAGCAGCCTTAAAGGCATCAAGCTGTAACTCTGGCATAGGCACTTATCATGGGTCAGCACTGAGTTAATATCCATAATGGAACTTAATACTCTGTCCACCTTGGTAATTACCCAAAGAAAAGCTAGAAGGTCAGAAATAAATTTGGGTATATAAGCATTAAGATTATTAATCAACACCTACCAAATATTATTGAATTCATAAATATTTTAACATGAGTGAATAAATGAAGGTGTAGCATTTTGATAAGATGTTATTTTATTGATCTATAAAGAAACTAGATATTAAATGATACTTTATTAGTCCTTTCTGGGAAACTATAGATATGTGTCAAACTACATCTCTTGGAAATTTGACATTTAAACTAAACTGCCTTTTAAATCCATTACTTTCTATCTACTGGCAAAATAGATTTGGTCTGTGTAGGTTTCATAACTACTGCTTTGGTCTCAGTTAGAGAGAGTGTGTCTTATTGTTAAATTGGATATTGGAATAAAATGAAATATAGAGTTAATAATCCAGATTTTATTTTGTGAATTCCCCTATAATATATGAATTTTACAGCCATTGTAAGATAATTTGAAGTAGAGATACAATTTTTACTTTTTGAGGCAAATGTCATACTGACAGTGTGGATTTTTGTCAATTTAATATTTAACAGTACCAATTTGGAAATGCATCAAATGTCATAGTAAATCATATTCTTACATGTAGTTATAGAATATTCAATGATCAGTTACAAATTATTAGTTTAACAATAACTTATATGTTGTTTGTCTTCATCTTGCTCTTATATCTACTGAATTATAGATGATAAAATTTGTATCTATTAAAAAGTATGATTGATGTTCACATGGCTTTCTTGTTTATCAAGGGAAGGCTCTCTAAAGGGTTGGGAGAGTTATTAGGAAGTATGGAAAATTCATCTGTATTAAGCAATTTTAGCTATATAAAATATATTCAAGTCATTATTATGACTTCGAGGAATTGCATTTATTGTCAGATTTATTTAGGCAACATCTAGTAATTCTTTTTTTTTCCATCAAAATTAAATGTTAATTGTATGATGAATTAAATCTATGAAACCCTACCAGACTACAAATTTAGTTTGCTAATAAAGTACTGTATTTCATACAAATTTTGAGTTAATTGTTGATTTAACAAATTAACAGTTATGAAATGTTTTCTATAGTTTAACATATATGGGGGACCATACAATCCCGTTTTAAATTCTTTTTATTTATATTTGATTTGACTTCATCTTTTTGATTTATCTAGTTGATTCAAATATTTCATAAGAAAAAAATGCAGTTCCTTTGAGTGAGCTTCCTCAAATACTCCCTAACATATTGGATTTTAATTCTCAATGTCTAAACATATCTTGCATTCAACTTGAAACCTATGTGTACATTTACTTGTAGAAATATCATTTGGAAAGAGATAGGAAGAGGTGTTTTAGAACTAAACAGTTTTACTTTCTCTTTTGTAGTATATCATCATAAAAGCAGTGTAGCGTTTGAAAATCCTAACGGAAATGACAGCCATGGATGCACTGCATCGTGGCGTTTACCCAGCCTGTTACCTGCTTCTCTAATAAATCTACAGGAACACTGTATGTGATCAGACACTGCCTTTGTCTTTCTACTTAGGGAGAAATAGGAAAAGTATAGAAGAAGAAGTTTTCTGAGAATGCATAGACTCACACAATGTGTAGAGCCCGATAAAATAAGTCAATATATAATAAAGACCTTCTGAAATAGACGTTACTGCATAAAAGATAAAAACTAAGATGTGTCACCTGAGATACTTTTAACCATCAACAATAGCCATTTTAAAGTGTGTGTGTGTGTATGTATATGTGTGTGTGTGCATGTGTGTGTGCATGTGTATGTGTGTATGTGTGTGTGCATGTGTGTATGCATGTGTGTGTGCATGTGTGTGTGTGTGTGTGTGTGTGTGTGTGTGTGTGTGTGTGTGATTCAGTATGAAACCCCCCTGACTCGGTCCTCAGGTTTCTGATGTATTTGTAATGTGTGTTGTGTGAAGATAAACTGTTTAAAATCTACAGTATTTATCATTAATGAATGGGAAAAAGGTATCCTTTGATAGACAATCTACAGAGGTACAAGTCCTCTGTTCACTAACTTTAAGGGTAGGCAAAAGCAGGCATGGCTTTCCTTTGGTCAATATTGATCATGAGGCTATGAATAGATACTATTTGAAATGTATGTTTTAGTTATCAATGTGCAACCATGAATATCTGAAACTATAGAATTTTATTTTTGATATTTAGGAACTTTAAACCATGTAACACGACACTATGAATTCCAAAAAATAAATTTCAAAGCTACAGTTGAGCTACAGAAGGTTTTTTGCTCCTAAAATTCATACCTGAAATTTACATAGAGTTACTCTCTCCCTATTGACATTCAGGAAGAGTAAGAGAAGCTGCAGTCCAAAATGGGAAAGAGAGAGGGGCGCTTGGGGGCAAATGCTGTTTCACATGTGTGAGCAGCTGGCTTTGATCCCTAGGCTTCAAAGCAAAAGAAAACCCAGAGTGGAAACAGGAGGATTTTCTTTCTTTCACTTTCCCTCCCACAAAATGTGTAGTATAGGAAATTACAGACTAGACAAGGGTTCTGTAGCTTCGGGTTTCCCTTAGCAGATAAGTCCATGAAGATACTCCACACACACACACATGTAGCTTGTAACAGGGAAGGACCTGCCTCTGTGCCATCATTATTCTCATTGTTCATCGGGGAGAGCAGCACCAAGAGCACTAACCTGGGAAATTCTTAGAAATTCTTAGAAACTCAAAATGCAAATTCTTGAGTTCTGAATGGAAGGTTCCACACAGGACCCTCTGAACTGGGACCTGGCCCTCAAATTTCTGATGGAGTCCACCCCGTTCTTCAGCGATTCTTCATCTCTGTGTTCTGCTTGCTCTTTCATTCTTGTGGTTCTAGAACCATGGACCTGACAGCTTGTCAGGGTAGGAGTATCTTAGTCCTCACCTCAGCCTGATTGAATTAGAATCCACATTTCAGAAAGAGTGCCAGTCGCTGTGCATACATACAAAACTTTGGTAAGGTCCATGTAAATGATTGGGTGAGAAGAAGGACCGAACCTACTACAAGTAAATGAAGCCATTAGCAATTAGAATTAACAGGGAGGGTTGGCTGGAGCAGCAGGTCTGAAGCAAAGTTAGCCTTGCTGAGTAGGAGACCCATATTCAAAACCATTTCTCATCATTTGCAAAGGATCAGTCTTTACCCTTTGTTGTGGACAACTGACTTTTTGAAATTGTGTACCTAAACAAGACCATATACTGTAAGGAACATAGGGACATATAATGTACTCAAAATTTAACAAGAGACATTTTCTTTTTTTTATTTAATTAATTTATTCAGATTACAACTCAATTGTTATCTCATCACTTGTATCATCACATTCCTCCCTCCCGCTTTCACCTTATTTCCCTCCCCTAGGTCTATGACTGAGGGGACCTCCTCCCTCACTATATGGTCATAGGCTGTCAAGTCTCATCTTGGTAGACTGCTTATTCTTTCTTTGAGTGCCACCTGCCTCTCCACCAAGGGGAGGTGGTCAAATATGGGTCACCAGAGTTCATGTCAGAGTCAGTCCCTGCTCTCCACATAACTGTGGAGAATGTCCTGTCTATTGGGTAGATCAGAGTAGGGGTTCTATTGTCCTTGGTTAGTGCAAAAGTTTGAGCAGACCCCTTTGGGACCCAATCTACCCATCACCATGTTATTCTTGTAGGTTTCTAGGACACTCTGAATCCTTCTATTTCCCCATCTCCTATATTTCTCTTACCTAAAGTCTCAGTAGGATGTCCTCACATCTATCCCAATCTCCTGGTAAGAGAAGACTTTAATGGGACATACTTTTTGGGCTAGTGCCCTATTATAAGTGAGTATATACCATGTTAACTCACTTGGTATGATCACTTCTAGTTCCATCCATTTGTCCACAAATTTCAGGATTTCCTTGTTTTTAACAGCTGAGTAGTATTCCATAGTGTAAATGTACCACCATTTCTTTATCCATTCTTCAACTGAGGGACATTTAGGCTGTTTCCAGGTTCTGGATACTATGAATAAGGCTGGCATGAACATGGTTGAGCATATGTCCTTGTTGTGTGATGGAGTTTTTTCTGGGTTTATTCCAAGGAGTGGAATAGATGGGTCTTGAGGAAACCCTATTTCCAGTTTTCTGAGAAAGTGCCAGATAGATTTCCAAAGTGGTTGTATAAGTTTGCATTCCCACCAGCAATGAAGGAATGTTCCTCTTTCTCCACCTCCTCACCAGCATGATGTCACTTGAATTTTTGATCTTAGCCATTCTGATGGGTGTAAGATGGATTCTCAGTCGTTTTGATTTGCATTTCTCTGATGACTAATGATGTTGAGCACTTCTTTAAGTGTTTCTCAGCCATTCGATATTCTTCTGTTGAGAATTCTCTGTTTAGTACTGAGCCTCATTTCCCAATTGAGTTATTTGATTTGGTAGTGTTTAATTTCTTGAGTTCTTTATATATTTTAGAAATTAGAGCTTTGTCAGATGTAGGGTTGGTAAAGATCTTTGCCTAGTCTGTAGGCTGTTGCTTTGTTCTGTTGACAGTGTCTCCGGCCTTACAGAAGCTTCTCAGCCTCATGAGGTCCCATTTATTAATTGTTGACCTTAAGGCCTGGGCTGTTGGAGTTCTGTTCAGGAAGTTGTCTCCTGTGCCAATGTGTTCCAGGCTCTTCACCACTTTTTCTTCTAACCAATTTAGTATCTCTGGTTTTATGTTGTTGTCTTTAATCCACTTGGACTTGAGTTTTGTGCATGGTGACAAATATGGGTCCAATTGCATTTTTCTACATGTAGACATCCAGTTAGACAAGCACCATTTGTTGAAGATGCTATCCTTTTTCCATTGAGTAGATTTGGCTTCTTTGCCAAAAATCTAGTGACCAAATGTGTGTGGGTTCATTTCTGGGTCTTGGATCTGATTCCACTGATCAACCAGCCTATTGTCGTGCCAGTACCATGCTGTTTTATTTACTGTTGCTCTATAGTACAGTGTGAGATCAGGTATGGAGATTCCTCCAGGGGATCTTTTATTGTATAGGATTGGTTTAGATATTCTGGGTTTTTGTTTTTCCATGTGAAGTTGAGAATTTCAATGCCTTTAAAAATGTAAGTATTTTGATGAGGACTGCATTGAATCTGTAAATTGCTTTTAGTAAGATGGGCATTTTTACTATGTTAATTCTCCTGATCCACAAATAAGGGAGATCCTTTCATCTTCTGATGTCATCTTCAATCTCTTTCTGCAGAAATTTGAAGTTTTTTTCAAACAAGTCCTTCACTTGCTTGGTTAGAGTTACTCCTAAATATTTTATATTGCGTGTGGCTATCGTGAAAGGTGTAGTTTTCCTAATTTCTTTCTCTGCATGATTGCCATTTGTATATAGGAAGGCTACTGACTTTTTTGAGTTAATTATGTCCATCCAATTTGCTGAAGGTGTTTATCAGCTGTAAGAGTTCTCTGGTGGAATTTTGGGGGTCACTTATGTACACTATCATATCATTTGCAAATAGGGATAATTTGACTTCCTCCTTTCCCATTTGGATCCCCTTGATCTCCTTTTGTTGTCTTATTGCTCTGGCTAGAACTATATTGAAGAGATATGGAGAAAGTGGGCAGCCTTGTCTGGTTCCTGATTTTAGAGGAATTTCCTTGATTATCTCACCATTTAATTTGATTTTGGCTATTGGCTTGCTGTATATAGCCTTCATTATGTTTAGGTATGTGCCTTGTATGCCCGATCTCGCCAAAACTTTAAACATGAATGCATGTTGGATTTTATCAAATGCTTTTTCTGCATCTAAGGAGATGATCATATGGTTTTTTCCTTTCAGTTTGTTTATATGGTGAATTATATTGATGGATTTCCATATATTAAACCATACCCGCATGCCCAGAATGAAGCCTACCTGGTCATGGTGAATGATATCTTTGCTATGTTCTTGTATTCAGTTTGCGAGTATTTGATTGAATATTTTTGCATCAATGTTCATAAGAGAAATTGGTCTGAAAGTCTCTTTTTTTGTTGGGTCTTTGTGGGGTTTAGATATCAATGTGACTGTAGCCTCATAGAATGAATTTGGTAATGTTCCATCCATTTCTATCTTTTGGAGTAGCTGGAAGAATATCGGTATTAGCTCTTCTTTGAAGGGCTGGTAGAAATCTGCATTGAAACTATCTGGCCCTGAGCTTTTTTTTTGGTTGGGATACTATCAATGATTGCTTCTATTTCTATAGGAGAAATAGGACTATTTAATTTATTTATCTGATATTGATTAAATTTTGGCAAGTGGAATCGATCAATAAAATTGTCCATTTCCCTTAGATTTTCAAATTTTGTGGCATATATGTCTTTAAAGTAGGAGCTTATGATTCTTTGTATTCCTTCAATGTCTGTTGCTATGTCTTCTTTTTCATTTCTGATTTTGTTATTTGGATAGTGTCTCTCTGCCTTTTAGTTAGTTTGGCTAATGGTTTTTCTATCTTGATTTTCTCAAAGAACCAGCTCTTGGTTTTGCTGACTCTTTGAATTGTTCTCTTTGTTTCTAATTTATTGATTTCAGCCCTGAGTTTGATTATTTCCAGACGTCTACTCCTCTTGGGTGTTTCTGCTTCTTTTTTCTAGGGCTTCCAGATGTGTCATTAAGCTGCTTATGTAGGCTGTTTCCAATTTCTTTATAAAGGCACTTAGTGCTATGAATTTTCCTCTTAGCACCACTATCAATATGTCCCACAAATTTGGGTATGCTTTTCCTTCATGTTCATTGAATTTCAGGAAGTCCTTAGTTTCTTTCTTTTCTTTCTTTCTTTCTTTCTTTCTTTCTTTCTTTCTTTCTTTCTTTCTTTCTTTCTTTCTTTCTTTCTTTCTTTCTTCCCTGACACAGGTGTCATTAAGTATAGAGTTATTTAGTTTCCATGTGTGAGTAGTCTTTTTGTTATTTCTGTTGTTGTTGAAGTCCAGCCTTAGACCATGATGATCTGATAGGATACAAGGTATTATTTCAATCTTCTTTAATCTGTTGAGTCTTGCTTTGTGACCAATTACACGATGAATTTTGGAGACAGTTCCATGGATTTGTGAGAAGAAAGTATAATCCTTTGTGTTTGGGTGAAAAGTTTCATAAATATCTATTAGATCCATTTGATTCATAATGTCAGTGAATGACGTTATTTCTCGGCCTAGTTTCTGTTTCAATGACCTACCCTTCAGTGAAAGTGGGTTGTTGAAGTCTCCCACTATTAATGTGTGAGGATCGATGTGTGGTTTATGCTTTGTTAATAGTTCCTTTATGTATGTGCATGACCTTGTATTTGGAGCATAGATGTTCAGAATTGTGATGTCATCTTGGTTGATTTTACCTTTGATGAGTATGAAATGTCCTTCCTCATCTCTTTTGATTAATTTTGGTTGAAAGTCTATTTTGTTAGATATTAAAATGGCTATATCAACTTGCTTCTTGTGACTGTTTGCTTGGAATTTTTTCCGGCCTTTTACCCTGAGGTAATGTCTCTTCTTGTGGATCAGATGTGTTTCTTGAATGCAGAAGAATGTTGGATCTTGTTTATGCAACCATTAAGTTAGTTTGTGTGTGTGTGTGTGTGTGTGTGTGTGTGTGTGTGTGTGTTTTGGAGAATTGAGACCATTGATGTTGAGAGATATTAATGACCAGTGACTGTTAAGTCCCTTAATTTTTGATGTTGGTTACAGTAGTGAGTTTGTGTGGTCATGTTTTTGTGAAGGTGTAGTTATCTATTTCGTGTGTAGTTTTGGTTGTTGGAGTTTTCCTTCCAGTAACCTCTGTAAAGCTGGTTTTGTGGAATGGAACTGTTTTAAGTTGTTTTTGTCATGGAATATTTTGTTTTCTCCATCAATGCTTATTGATAATTTCGCTGGATGTAGTAGTCTGGACTGGCATCTGTGGTCTCTTAGTGCTTACAGGACCTCTGTCCAGGCCCTTCTGGATTTTATGGTCTTGGCTGATAAATCAGGTGTAATTCTGATAGGTTTGCCATTGTATGTTACTTAGCCTTTTTCTCTTGCTGCTTTTAATATTTTTTGTTGTTCTGTATATTTTGTGGTTTTATTATTATGTGTTGGGAAGATTTTCTTTTCTGATCTATTCTATTTGATGTTCTGTAGGCCTCTTTTATGTTTATATGCATCTCCTTCTTTAAATTGGGGAAATTTTCTTCTTTGATTTTGTTGAAGACATTTTCTAGTCCTTGGAGTTGGCTGTCTCCTCTTTCCTCCATGCCTCCTATTATTCTTAGGTTTCTTCTTTTCATGGTGTCCTTGATTTCTTGGATATTTTGTGTCAGGAATTTTTCAGATTTAGCATTTTCTTTGATGGTTGCTTCGAGTTCTACAATTATATCGTCTAGTCCCAAGATTTGTTCCTCCATTTCTTGGATTCTGTTAGAGAAGCTTACCTCTGTATTGCTTACTTTCTCCTCTAAGGTCTCTCTTTCCCATTTTTCTTCTGCCTGTGCTTTTATCACTGTTTCCATTTTCAGCTTCAGATGTTGAACTGCTTTACTTATTTCTTTCATATAGTTGTTTGTATTTTCCTGAGAATTTCCAGTGCCTCTCTATAGGCCTCTTTTCTGTCTTCCACCTGTTTGGCTGCATCTTCGGCTTTTGATTATGGATTTTATTCATTTCCTCCATTATAATCTTCATTACTAAGGATTTGAGGTCATTTTCTTGTATTTTGATTGTGTTTTGAGTTCTCAGGGTTGTTTTATTTGGGCTAGCTGGGATCTGGAGATGCCAAGTTGTTTTGGTTTTTATTGTTTGCATTCTTATGCTGTCTTTAATCATCTTGCTATATCTAACATTGGGTGGTAGCTTCTGGTGTCCTTCACTGGCCTTTGAGAGTGGATAGTTGGTGAGTGATTATAGGTCACGTGCCCTTGCCTGTGGGGATCAGGGAGTTCTTCCCTGGAACCGGCAGGTGACCTGGTTTCTGCTCCAGGAGACTTTTCTCTACACCTTAAGCTCCTGACTAGGTCAGCAGAGGTAGGCTTCTACCTGATCCAGTTCAGGCTACTGAAGGGATTCAGACCAGCTGTATTGGGGGGCCACTCTTTAATTTTCTGTCCTGACCCCTTGGGGCACTCCAGCATCTCCCAAGTGTGTGGGAGACCCCACTGGGCCATGGGGACTGGTCAGGCCAGGGTTTAGTTGTCCAATTGTGTAGGCACAGACTGCTGTGGTAGTTAGATAGGTTAATGCCCAGACCTGTTCAGACAGCAGAACTATGGTGGTTCTGTCTCACTGAGCTGTGGCCACATTTTGGACCCCCTATCAGATTTTTCAGGGCTGTCCATCCTCTCCCAAGAGCGTGGGAGACCCTGCCGGGGTGTGGGGACTGTCCAGGCTGGGCTTTATCTGCCCAATTATCCAGGCCAGGATCGCTGTGGCCCGCAGTCAGGTTCCTGCCCAGACCAGTCTAGATAGCAGACCAGTCTAGATTGCACACCTTTGGCGGTTCAGTCTCACTGAGCTGTGGCTGCAATTCAGACACCTTTCCAGACCCTTCAGGGCTGTCCAGCTTCTCCCACGAGTGTGGGAGTCCCTGCTGGGCTGTGGGGACTGTCTGGGCCAGGTTCTATCAGCTCAAATTTGCAAGCTTAGTCTGCTGAGGTTGGCTGCCTGGCTCCAGCCTGCCCTGCCCAGAATGCGCACCTGTTGGTGGGCACCGTGATTACCTCCACCGTGTTTACCACTGCCTGGGCTTATCCCCAGCCTCTGGGGCACTCCATGGATTGGAGTGGGGCAGGTAGGGATGTCTGAGGACAGAATCACTTGTTTCCCTGAGACTTTCCCAGGCCAGGAGTTCTGGTGTTCCACCATCCCACATACTGTGCCTGGGCTATACAGGCCGGCTACAGGCCGGCTGCAGTCCGCAGGTGAATTCCATTCCAAAGTCTGGAGAGTGGGTTCAGGACCTCTATGGGCTGTTGGTTGACCCAGGTGCAGATCTGCCTGTGGTCTGCACTGTGCAGGACCCCACTTATCTAGTGTTCTCCAATTCTTGCAGTCTGTGGTTCCCATTCCGGTCCCTGGTCTCCATGTGGTAGATCAGATACAGTGCATGATAGGCGTTGCCACCTTGGAACTCGTCAACAAGAGACATTTTCATTACTACTTAATAAATTTGTTTTCCCCACCTCAAATTAAGAAAAATTACATTTAGCAAAATTAAATGTTGACGTATGATGTATGAATGTATAGGAATATATGTGTATGTGTGAGTGTGCGTGAATGTGTAAGAATGTGTGTGTGTGTGTGTGTGTGTGTGTGTGTATGAATGTATATGTCTGCATGCGTGTGATTTGATATAAGTTTTGAGTCGGGTCTATCAAAACTATTTATACAATTTGATCTGCTAATGAAGTTGAATAACTCCAATGAATAATATTGCTTTGACAAACAGGTGGCTTGATGTAGTCTCTTTTTTGTACAGTTTCTCATTATGCTTGCTTTTAAAGTTTTATTTTGTTGGGTGTGGCTGATACAGAATGTCATAGCTGTGACTAAGACATTGTCAAAACCTGTCTTTTATGTCAAGTAATCATATTCTGTCAAGGATGCTCTCCCCCCTCCCCCCCAGGCTTGGAAGCCATGCAGAAAATGCTAAGACAAGGTCTAGGAAGATGAATCAGTCAGTAAAAGCACTTGCTGTGCAAGCCTGAAAATGTGAGTTTAAATCCCCAGGCCCCATCTAAAAGTGGGAATCCTCCATTCCTCCAGCATAGATGAAAAATGGAGACAGAAGAATTCCCACAAAACCACATTACATGCTTCATACAAGGTAGAAAGTGAGAGATGAAATCGGAGTTGTCCTCTGACCTCCTTATGTGAGTGTCTGCCTTTATACATACTAATGTGAATACAAACAGCCATACACATACACTCACACCTACTCAGACATATGCCCTCATACATACACTCTCACACATGTACTCACACACACTCATACTCACATATATACATATTCTCACACACACATACACTTATACATTTCTATACACTCACACACCACACATACTCTCATGCACTTATATACACACATACATTCACACACATATACACATACACTCTCTTACAACACTTTCACAACACTCTTATACACTCAAACATACTAATATATGCACACATAGCACATACTCACATACTCTCACACACAAGCTCATACACATACTCACACACACATTCTTATCCACTCAACATACCACATACAGTCATGCACCCGAACACACATATACTCACACACACATACATGCATATACCTCACACACAGTCTCTCACACACTTATGACACTCAATCTTTCACAAACTTACACACACACCCTCTTATATATTTGTATAACATACACATATACATACACATATAGCCAAATTTTCAATAGTTAATTTAAAAATTTTAGAAACACTGAGAGCTCATTGAGTAAAGTAGCTTTCTGCTAAACCTGACACTTGAGTTCAATATCTTCTTTTGTTTTTACTTTTTGTTATGCCGGGGATGGAATCTGTGTCACAAATACTAGACACAGCTCGGCCCAGAGCTCTACCCCCAGGCCTGAGGTTTTGTTTTTAAATTGTTCATATACCTGGTGTTGAATCTTTAATTGTTGCCTTAAGTCAGCTCTCTAAGTGAAAGCCCCTTTAGCCAGTGGACACTGGTTAAAACGCAGTGTGTTTATTTTTGGGATGTGCTGTGCTCTGTTCTGTGAGCACTCCTGCTGGATGGTGTGGCACTGCTCTAGTTGCCTTCAGTCTGACAGACTCAATACTGACTTGCAATATCATAGCCCGAGGCATGATTTCACTTTTCAGCTCATCGAAATTCTGTCTTTTTACATCCATTACAAGCCCAAGCCATTTTCTATGCTTCCTTGCATAGACTTCAGCCTTAGAACCATTAAAGGTGAGCTTGATAGAGATGGTGGCAGTTTTAGTCTGTGACAATTTTGTGGTTTTGCTGTGTGACCAATGCTTACAACAGCTTCCAGTGAATAGCATTGGAATTCTGTCGCTGTGTGTTACAGACTATATAAAACATCTTATTTATCACAATGGAATAGCTAGGACCTGTGTTAGTTTCTAACAACAGGTATACAGCAGTGGCTTAAACGAAATAGAAGTTAGTTTTTCTCTAGCACAAAGCATGGCAAAAATGCTGGGATCATATGGAGGAAACGTAATCACTGTTCTTGAAATAAATTTTTGTTTGCTATCTTTTAAACAAAACACTTATGTAAAACACAAGATGACCAATGCAATTCCAACTATCACATTTGTCTCTAAAGTGATTGCTGAAACTGATAATGAATCTAGAGCTCTACAATTATCTGACTACAAAGAGACGAGAAGATGCCTGACAGTGGTGGCACACACCTTTGATCCCAGTGCTTGGGAGGCAGACGCAGGTGGATCTCTGAGTTCGAGGCCAGCCTGGTCTACAGAGCAAGTTTCAAGATAGTCAGAGCTACATAGAGAAACTAAAAAAACAAAACAAAACAAAACAAAACAAAGCAAAACAAAAGGTTAAAGACAGGAAATCTATTTCCAAATCTAATCATTGCACTTCTTTGGTTGTTGTAATGATGGAAATGAACAAAAATTGTCAGATGCACACGAAAGAGTCAAGGGCTTTGCCCTCCATGGAAAAGTGAAGCATGGCTCAAGTGAGGCAGAGGCCAGCATTTTGTTGACATAGAAGTAGAGAGGAGAGCCAAGAAAAAGCAGAAACAACCAGAACCAGCAGTAGAAACAACCAAGCAAGAAGCAAAAGAGCCCCCAAAAGCAGCTAGGAAACTGATGCTAAATGAATAAGTGGGAGATGGTGCTGAGTCGGGAGTCATCAGAGTTGAGACCAGAACAACCGTGATCTGGGACCTTGGGAAGAGGCCCAAGAGAAGAGATGCTGATTCCCATGACTCTTGATTCTTGACCAAGTGGGAGGATGACAAAGTCATTAGCTTCACTGAAGACAACAGCAGAGCTCATTTTATTTTGGAGTGACGATGCCAATTTAGGTCAGATATTTTGAGCATGAGCTATTTATAGGAGTTTCAGGCAAATCCGTCCTGTCTCTAACTTAGTCATAAAGGACATACTAAATGTGCCTTTTTGCTACTATTTAGCACACATGTAATCTATTCCCAAGTGTTGGAATTTCATTCAGGGCAGGGGTCAATTATTATGTAGCTATAAAAATGACTCATGCTGTGACTCATTCTGTGTGGCTATTCAACTGCATGGGGATTCAACTGTGCATATTCGACTTATGCTCAAGAACACAGAAAGCATTTTGTCTTGTGGCTATTTCTTCCCATTTACCTTTATCTCCTATCCTAAGTCTAGGTGCTAGGGTTTGTTGGAAAACTCAAACTAATATGTTCATCATTATCATTATCATCATCACAGCAGCAGCAGCAGCAGCAGCAGCAGCAGCAGCAGCAGCAGCAGCA
>OU015744.1:63648087-63676618 GCA_907169655.1 Acomys percivali
TATATATATATATATATATATATATATATATATATATATATATACTCTAGATTAGTAAAGGAGAGAAAATGTGATGTTTGCTTTTCAGAGTCTGGCTTGGCCTTACCTCCTAGTTTACCCATCTCTGCTTTCCCGGTTTCCCGGTGCTGGGATTACAGACATATGCCACCAGACCTGGTGACTATCAGTTTTTAAAAATACTTGACCAAATGCAATAAAACCTTAGGACTTAAGTAGAGTGGCAACAGAGAATCGCTCAATCTCACATTGGTATATTTTCTAATACAGAGGAGTCCCAAGTGTTTGGTTCATGTATATAATGTTTAGTCTTCACAGTAGGGACTTGTTGCTATAAGTCTTGACAAGTATCTTGTTTTAGAAAAATTTCAATCATAACTCCTTATTCTGTTGCTGCATTTTTCTGATACTGAACACAGAGGACAGTTGTTTATTGTCACGGGCAGTGTGATTGCATAAAAAAAAGCGGTGCAAGTGCTGCTGAAATAAACATATATGTCATGCTTATACTACTTCCTTTCTAGATCCAATCTGACACAGCTCAAAACTACACCATATACTATTCCATCAGAGGGCCAGGAGTTGATCGGGAGCCTCTAAACTTATTTTATGTTGAAAGAGATACTGGAAACCTTTTCTGCACTGGTCGTGTAGACCGTGAGCAGTATGAGTCCTTTGAGGTAAAGTCTAAAGATCGTGTTTTCTTTTTAATTTATCATTATTTATTTTATGTGTCATGTAGTTGTCTTCATTTCAGTTGCTGCTGCTGTCACAAAACACTGTGACCAAAAGAAAGCTGGGCTGGAAAGGGTTTAATCTAGCTTCTGCTTCAGTACCACTGATCATCACTGAAGGGAGTCAGGACAGGAACTCAATCATGGCGGGCACTGATGGAGGCAGGAGCTGATGCAGAGGCCAGGGAGGTGTGCTGCTTACCAGCTTGCTCATCATGGCTTGCTTAGCCTGTTTATTTTAAATGGAACCCAGGACCACCAGCCTGGGATTGTTCCATCCAGAATGGGCTGGGCCCTCCCCCATCAATCACTAATTAAGAAAACAGGCTTACCTATAGCCCAGTCTTATGGAACAGTTTTCTCAACTGGGATTCCCTCATTTCAGAGGACTCTAGTGTCTATCAAATTGATATAAAATTAGCCAGCAAAGCAGTTATTAGCCTCAGCCACTGTGTCTTTCCCTTTTAATTTACCTACATTTCCCCCCTGAGCTTTTCACTGTTGCTTTGGCTACAATCAATGACAACTGATGATAGCCGATGTCAGAATTCAGCTAAAATGAACAAATGAAATGGAATCAATAAAATTCAATTCTATTAGGTTATTCCTGCTTTTATGACTTTTTTCTTTTAATTGTCCAAAGGAGAAAACCATTTGGTAGCACATTTGTGGGTCAGAGGGTTTATCTCAATGGAGAGAGTGTGCTTGACCTGTGCAAGGCCCTGAATTCCACCCCCAGCACCGCAAAACCAAAACATAGTGTTATTGTCACTTTTTTTAAAAAATGATTTTACTCTATTCACAGCTGACCGCGTTTGCAACAACTCCAGATGGGTATACACCAGAGTACCCGCTGCCACTCCTCATTAAAATAGAGGACGAGAATGATAATTACCCAATTTTTACACAGTCAACATACAGCTTCACAGTTTTGGAAAATAGTCCAGTTGGTAAGTAGCTAACTGACGATACAGGGCTGCTTGAGTGGGCTTTGCTTCATAAACGGAGCCTCTCTGTGGTCACAGGAAAGCAGCCTGCTGTGGTGGCAAGAACATGGCTACCATATGGAATTTTCTTCTTTCACTGGCTTCCTAGTTAGACAAACTAGTTTTGTCTTAGTTTCTTATCCAATAAAAGGGTTATCTGTGGACTAGAATAGCAAAAAACCTACATGCCTCTGGGTGCCTCAAAAAATAAGTTACTTTATGTTTCTATGAGCGGTAAGTGAAATACTTTTAAGAGAAGAATCTATAAATGAAGTCACCCAGCACACGGAGACTATCTACTGAACTCCAGTCATGACTAACTAGGGGGTCGTATTCTGGGCATGATCAAGTGTCACTGAGAACAGTTCAGGAGTTTTCCCAGTCTCTGTATCCTCAGGCTCAAATTGGTTGGGTGTCAGAATGCAATTTTGAGAACTTACCCTAGGAAGACCTGCCTGAACCAATTCATTTTTAGAGAATGGTTAATTTAAGCCCAGGCCTGCAAATGGACAAAGAGCTCAAGGACAATTAGAAAACCTCAGTGTGGAGTTCATAGAGGGATAATGTCATCACTGACAGAAGTCTATATGAAAACGCGGTAAAAACAGGTGTGGCCACCAATTCCCAAGATAGTAGAACATAAGTGTATCTAAAAGGAAGTGTTACTCTACGTAGATTGCTATTAACTTATAAAACTATGATTCTGATCTGTGAGAAAGTGCTTCAGAAGGCTTCTGAAGTAGCTAAAAGGAACAAAATAAAGGGACAGAAAGCAGGATAAGTTTTGGATCAAAGGTTTTGTGTATGAGTCGGTATCCCCTTCCCTCCACTGGAAGCCCTGCCAAGCGAGGAGGGGCCACTTGAGTCTCCATGCTCCCCGCTGCTAGGAGTCTCAGGTAGAGTCACCCCCATATCCGCCTAGGTGTACATCCTGTTGCAGGCCTCCAGCTTGTCTCAGAGATGCCCTCCATGGGTTTCCCTTCTCTCGCCCAGCCCTCTTACCTCCCCCGACACTCTCCCTAAACCTGATCCCTATCCTCATTCCCCTCACCACACCTTCTCCCACTCAGTTCTCTCTCTCTTCATCCACTCATGATGTCTATTCTATTTCCCTTCCGAGTGAGATTCAAGCATTCCCTCTTGGGCTCTCCTTGTTACTTAGCTTCTTTGGGTGAAGAGTCTTGAAGAAGAGCTGAAGGAAGAATAGAGGCACCCAGAAGGGACAAGAAGGCCACAAGAAGACCAACATAGTCAACTAACCTAGACCCATGGGGGCTCACAGAGACTGAACCACCAACCAAAGAGCACGCATGGACCGGACCTAGGACCCATACACATATGTAGTCGATGGGCAGTTTGGTCTTCATGTGGGTCCCCTAGCAAGTGGAACAGGCACTGTCTCTGACATGGACTTTTTGCCTACTTGTGGATCACTTTTCCCAAACTGGGCTGCCTTGCTTGGCCTCAGTGGAAGAGGATGCACTCAGTCCTGATGGGAATTGTGGGGCGTGGAAGGGAGGGCGGGACCAAGAGGAGAGGAAGGAGGGAGCTGAGATCGTGATGTTAAAACAAAACAAAAACAAAACCCCCCCAAACAAACAACAACAACACAACAACAACAACAACAACAACATGGAGCACGTGAGGGTTTGGTAGTTGAACAGGAGCTTTTCCTCCACAGGTTCTTCCGTCGGGGAGGTCTGTGCAACAGACAAGGACGAGCCTGGAACAATGCATACTAAGCTGAGGTACTCCATCCTGGAGCAGTTGCCTTCTCCACCCACGTTATTTACTATGCATCCCACTACTGGTGTCATCACTACCACGTCTTCTCAGCTGGACAGAGAGGTAACAAATGTCAACAGAAAAAGCCGGATTAAAGCATGGCTCTTAAGGGCACACGGTCTCAGGTGGACAGAGTGGCGACAAGTGTTAGGGGATAAATTTGACTTTTTGTAATAGCCAAGATACATTATCTCTAATCTGAGAAATCTCCAGGCAGAAAAGCTCCAAAAAGAACTATTTTTTGAGCACTGATTTGATGTCACAGATAGAAAATTCCACATCCAACCTCATGGGCAGGTTGCAGCCAAAACACAGGCGTGCTAAAAATATGGTATAAAATCACTTTTGAGCTTTGTGTATTGGAACTAAGGGGGAACATACAATAATTTGTGTCTTTATGTGGGCCTGAGACCAAGATATCCCATGAAGTGGATTCAAGTATTCTGTGAGGGGTGCTTATACCTGTTACCACTGAGAGTCACCTGTGTGTGCGATTCTGCAAAGTAAGGTTAGCTCCCAGCTTACAAAATTTATTGTTTCCATTATGCAAATGAAAGTCATTAAGTAACCTCTTGGCATGTTAATTTAGAACACCTAGACTATTCTCTCCTGAATCTTGTCTTTTATTTATTTATTTTTAATTTCTTATTAATTTATTCTTATTACATTTCAATGGTTATCCCATCCCTTGTATCCTCCAATTCTTCCCTCCCTCCCATTTTCCCCTTATTCTCCTCTCTTATGACTGTTCCTGAGGGGGATTTCCTCTCCCTGTATATGCTCATAGGGTATCAAGTCTCTTCTTAGTAATCTGCTGTCCTTCCTCTGAGTGCCACCAGGTCTCCCCCTCCAGGGGACATGGTCAAATATGAGGCACCAGAGTTCGTGTGAAAGTCATACCCCACTCTCCACTCAGCTGTGGAGAATGCTCTGTCCATTGGCTAGATCTGGGTAGGGATTTAAAGTTTACCGCCTGTATTGTCCTTGGCTGGTGCCTTAGTTTGAGCGGGACCCCTGGGCCCAAATCTGCCTATCCTAATGTTCTACTTGTAGGTTTCTAGGACCCACTGGATCCTTCTACTTTGCTATTCTCCCATGCTTCTCTCATCTAGAGTCCCAATAGGATGTCCTCCCCTCTGTCCCAGTTTCCTGGTAAGTGAAGGCTTTCATGGGACATGCCCCTTGGGCTAGTATGCAGATATAAGTGAGTATATACCATTTGAGTCTTTCTGCTTCTGGGTTAACTCACTCATTATGATCATTTCTAGCTCAATCCATTTGTCCACAAATTTCGAGAATTCCTTGTTTTTAATAGCTGAGTAGTATTCCATAGTGTATATGTACCACAGTTTCTTTATCCATTCTTCTACTGAGGGACACTTAGGCTGTTTCCATGTTCTGGCTATTATGAATAAGGCTGCTATGAACATGGTTGAGCAAATGTTCTTGTTGTGTGCTGGAGCATCTTCTGAGTATATCCAAGGAGTGGAATAGCTGGGTCTTGAGGAAGCCCTATTCCCAGTTTTCTGAGATAGCACCAGATAGATTTCCAAAGTGGCTGTACTAGTTTGCATTCCCATCAGCAATGAAGGAGTGTTCCTCTCTCTCCACACCCTCACCAGCATGTGGTGTTTCTTGAGTTTTTGATCTTAGCCATTCTGATGGGTGTAAGATGGAATCTGAGAGTTGTTTTGATTTGCATTTCCCTGATGACTAAGGAGGTTGAGCATTTCTTTAAGTGTTTCTCAGCCATTTGATATTCCTCTGTTGAGAATTCTCTGTTTAATTCCAAGCCCCATTTCTCAATTGGGTCTGAATCTTGTCTTTTATGATGCCAAATTTTTCATAGAAGTTTATTTGTCATATTAAACAAGGAAGTGTCAAATAAAAAAAGAATGAACCTTCTGGAGACAGGCAGGATGCGTTATCCACTGAGAGAGAGTGCCTTTAGGTGTCTCTTCAACAGTCTTATGTTTTTCCCCTTATGTTGGTAAAATATCTTTACATGGCTCCCATTTCCGCTAACTGCTCAAATCCTTAGCTGCATGGACATCTGAAGGGCACCTTAGATGCAGTGTATGTAACATTTAAGTTGTCAGCAAGCTCTCTTTCCCGTAGTTTTTGGTAAAATGACTTTAATAAGTTCCCCTGTTGATGATTTCTCTAGTATCAACCTGCAGTCATGTTGTCGAAACTGTGTATGACTCGCCTCACCTTCTAGACCCCCAAAACTTCCCGAAGCATGTTGGTGTTCCCTCTGAGAATATTTTACATGCAGACTGTACGTTTTACTGTGACGAGCCTGGTGACCATTTCGTTACTTCCTTGTCCAACTAGGACACTCCCCAGCCGTGCTAGTCACATGACGTCTTAGAGCAGTTTGCTGGGCGTGCTTCTCGTCTCTCATCTTTAATCTTGTAGTAGGGCATGGTTATTGGGTATTATTGGGTACCCACGACCACAGCGTTTCTCTTCCTTTTGGAAGTTGGTAAAGCTAACTGGTTATCTATTCTTTGAGTTGATAGTGCTTCCCATTTGAGAATCGACTCACTTTTCATTGATTACACATTACTAGAGCGAGGCACATTTCTATATGTAAATGCTGTGAAACATAATAAAGTCCCCCTAAATTATTAGTAACAGAAGAGTGACAGAATAGATGACAAGGTTCCACTTATAACGGGGCTGTTTTTGCTAATAGTTATATTTTCATTGCTTTCAGTTAATTGACAGATACCAGTTGAAAATAAAAGTACAGGATATGGATGGCCAGTATTTTGGTTTGCAGACCACAGCAACCTGTGTCATTACCCTCGGAGATATGAATGACAACTTGCCGACCTTCACTCGCACTGCAGTAAGTGTGTGCTGTTTATTAGAGAGAAAAGTGTCACTCGGTGTCAGTTTTAAAGGACGGGCATCTTTTTCTGGGCCCCATGGCTCAGCATGAAGTGCTCACAGTGGCCTGAAAGTAGCTGGGGGTTAGAATTTTAAACCTGACAACTTGGCACTTTGAAAACTGTAAGAATGAGGCTTAATTACTGAGGTTCTGTTCTTTTCATTTCTCTTAGTATGTGACATCAGTGGAAGAAAATACGGTTAATGAGGAGATCTTGCGTCTTACCGTTCAGGATAAAGATTTAGTTAACTCTCCTAATTGGAGAGCTAATTACACCATTTTAAAGGGCAATGAAAACAGAAATTTTAAAATTGTAACAGATCCTAAAACCAATGAAGGCATTTTGAGTGTGGTTAAGGTAAGAACTAATTATTAAATTAGATATTTGTAATTTATTATACAGAATAGCAGGCAAATATTTAATGTGAAGAAAGACATTCTGGTAAATGGAGGCATAAAATATATAATTTTGGTAATTATAAATACTATTCCATTCATACATACAATGGAATTGTATGTATTCATACAATGGAATGAGCTTGTTCACCTTGAATAACTGTGTTAGTTTGTTCTCATTGCTGTGATAAAACACCATGAGCAAAAACAACTTGGGGAAAAAAACTTTTTTTTTTTTTGCTTACATTCTCTTATCGCAGTCCATAGGAAGTCAGGGTAGGAACTCAAGGCAGAAACGGAAGCAGAGATCATGGGGGCACACATATATTATAACAGTTTAAAAACGGGCATAAACTGGGCATAGTAGCACATGCCTTTAATTCCAGCACTCAAGGACGCAAGGACATGCAGATTGATGTGAGTTCAAGGCCAGTCTGGCCTACAGAGTGAGTCTAGGACAGCCAAGGCTACACGATGAAACTCTGTCTCAGAAAAACAAAAAAACAGCAACACACACACACACACACACACACACACACACACACACACACACACCCCCCAAAACTAAAACCAAAAACAACACCCACCAAACAAACAAAAAATAAAAACTGGCATAGCTTTAACATCAATGGACAGTTCCACTCTTTCACAGACTATTCTTTCTGTTTCTGAGTCGAGGAGTTTTTACATATTTACTTAGTTTCTTAAATGAATCACACCTGGTCAGACCCACCGGGAGACTGTCAGTAGGGTCATTTGTCTGTATCTTATGTATCACACAGTCTTAGTTAGCATCCAGGGTCCCAACATGCGACCCAAGCAGTCAAAGATGTCCCCATTCCCAACACCTCTTTCTAACACTATTTTGCACATAACAAGAACCAGGCCTGGTACATGAAGTAACCCAAGATGCTTCAACCTTAAATGCTTATATGACATCATAGGTTCATTTCTGTGACATCATTAAATAGAACATAATTCCATCTAGAGCAGTGGTTCTCAATCTGTGGGCTGTGGCGTCTTTGGGAGGGCCAAGGACCCTTTCTCAGGGAGTTGCATATCAGATATTTATATTACGATTCATATCAGTAGCAAAATTACAGTTATGAAGTAGGAATGAAGTAATTTTATGGTTGAGGGTCCTCACAACACAAGGAACTGTATTAAAAGGTCGCAGTGTTAGGAAGGTTCAGAACCGGTGGTCCAGAGAATTTTGCTTTCGTACACATTCCCAAGGACTGTGGATCAAATACAGTAAGTCCATTTTCCTTACGATGATACAAATCAGCTGCAGTTTCTGGGCTAATTTTTGTTTTAAAACAACAACAGAAAGGTCCTTAAAGTCCTCTCTCATACTTGACCCTACTGCTGCCTCAATCCTAACACCAGACTCATCTTTGAATCATTTTGGTCAGCTGTCCTCACCATCTCACTAACCAAGCAGAATAACACATCCTTTCCATCAGCCCAGGCTGAAGAGATTCTTAAAAGGAATGAATAATGCTTTCTATATTCTTGTTCTTCCACTACTGTGGTGTTCAACCCACTGGGGAATTCCAAAGACTTAGACTCAGTTCAAATTTAAATTAAATGAATTTATTCTCAAGGCTAGAAGAAGGACAAAGGCTTACAGCTAAACAGCATGCACTGCTGTAAAGGGCTAAGGAAAGGGTTTATAAAGGTGTATTGCGAAGGTGCACATTACAGTTATCTATGGAATTCACAGCTGGACAAGAGAATTGCTTTACTCCTCGCAGTTGTTTCTCTTTCCCATTGTATAGTAATAAAAGGACCATAGCATCCCAGTCCCACAGGGATAAGAGTTTACAGAAGCAAACAGCAATCAAGTAAATATCTCACGGCAGGAGCACCACTATCTTATTCTCATCTCCCCTGCAGGCCACTAGGATCCCACACACATTCCAGGCCAAAGGTCAGCGGCCCCTAAAGGGATGCCTGGTACCATATAAAGTTTCTTAACCAGCACAGGGGAACTATGTGTAAATTATCATGCAAGTCTGAGCACGCTCAGGAAAGTGCCTCTAATGATTGGGTTAGAGCAAATTATTTCTGAGCAGGCAATAACACAGTGCCATCTGGTTAGGTGTGGCTGTCACATCCCCATACCAGTCCTAAACATTTTATTTATAGAGCTGGGGCTACAGTAGCTTGCTGGTCTGGTGTTCATGAGGTTTTTGATTCAAATTCCAGACCAACATAAAGTGAGCACGGTGGCACACAATTGTAAGCCAAGCGTTTGGGAGACGGAGGCAAGAGCATGAGAAGTTAATGTCATTATAATGTGATTTCAAGGCCAGTCTTGAATGCACACAACTTAAACAAAACGAAACAAAACAAAACAAAGCAGCAAAATACAACAAAACAAAACTTAAAAATTTTGACATAGTTTTTCACTCCCAAACCTAGTGTAAGTAACTGTCCTGATGAGTCAAGACAAGCTGTTCTAAAGTACCTAAGGTAAAAGAACTGTTACTATCCATACTCCAAATTGGAACTTACATTAAGCATCTCAGTGGTAAAGTCTTATCTAGAGCTTTTTTCTACCTTTCATTTTGAGTGTTCTGTCGAGTGTTTGTTTGTTGCCAGTTCCACCCAAATATTGAATTAGTTGATTCTTCTCTCCTCTATAGTTCAGGACTGTGTTTAACATTTTCATAACTGTTCACAATCTGGTACTTACCATTTGCAACTCAGCAAGTCCTATGTGTAGTGAACTTGACTAGCTCCTCAGTGATTTGGTCTGATCTTCAACACATTTCTTATAGCCCCTGGACTATGAAGAACGGCACGAGGTGACCCTGCAAATTGGTGTAGTTAACGAAGCCCCTTACACTAGAGAAGCTACTTCAAGGTCACCCATGAGCACAGCCAAAGTGACTGTCACCGTGAGGGATCAGGATGAGGGCCCCGAGTGTGTCCCTCCAACACAAACTGTGAGGATTCAAGAAAATGCGCCAGTTGGTACTAGACACAATGGGTATAAGGCATACGACCCTGAGACCAGAAACAGCAATGGCATAAGGTATTCGAAATGCTTTTGTTCCTTTCACCTGTGCAATGCTGGGAAAGTCCGTAACTCTTTTGTTGTTGGCATTGGGACTTGGCTCACCATACCTCTTGTTGTGTCTCTTCACCGTGGTTAACAGGTATAGGAAGTTAAGTGATCCAAGAGGGTGGGTCACCGTTCATGAAGAGTCAGGATCAATCACCATTTTCCGAACCCTGGATCGAGAGGCTGAGACCGTCAGAAATGGCATCTACAATATTACAGTCCTTGCGTTAGATGCAGGTAAGAAATGTGTCTTTAAGGCAGCCGCCTGCATCTTCGATTGCATGCTTCTTCAGTTTTAAAGTCAATGACGTGTTTTTTGCTTTAATCTCACAGTGCATGGGATGAGACTCAGGCCTTTCAGAAGCTATGCAAAACACTATGCTACCAAGCCCTGCCCCAAACCCAACAACAAGCCTGTTCATCTTTGACACAGGGTCTCACTGTGCAGCCCTGGCCAGGCTGGACCTCTTTATATAGACCACGTTGGCCTTGAACTCATAGAACTCCATCTGCATCTGCCTCCAAGTGCTGAGATTAAAGGTGCTTTTCATCATGCCCAGCCCACCAAACACATAGCTTTAAAACTGGCTCCGTATAGTCTCAGGTTGTTTTCCCTCAGTATAACACGTAATTAGAGGTGTGCTGTCGTTTACTCACCCCTGTCGGCTGACCTTATCTTTAGTATTAGATGCAGTTATAAGACAGCATGGTCTGAGATCGAGCCAATGAGATGGCTGAGCTGGTTAAGGGTCTTTGCGTCCAAGCCTGAAGACCTGTGTTTGATTCCCAGGTGCAAAGAGAGAGTGGACTTCTGCAAGTTGTCTTTTGACCTCCACTGTCACTCATCATAATTAAACACATTCAATAAAAATTAAAGGAAAACCTTATTTGGCCTAAGAAATAAAATTATAACATATTAATGGTAGTCATTAAAAACTAGGAAATCTCCTTTAGGAAAAGGTATTCATTTATTGTTTATCAGACATTCAAGGAGAGTCCATAAGAGGGAGAGGGCATTTAGTCACATAGTGCACTCATGAAAAACAGAACATTTTAGAGGAAACCAACAGTATACTTGGGGGCTCGAATTCCAATTAAGCACACTCTACAAAAAGGAATCAATCAGATTCAATAGTGTGTTGTAAACTGAGAGTCCAGCTGAGAGTTCACATATAAATGTGATAAAATGACCTTATGAAGAGCAACTTGGAAGAGAAAGAGTTTCTTTTAACTCCCGAGTCTAGGTCATAGCCCACCGTCTCAGGCGAGTGAAGGCGGGGGCTAGAAGCAGGCAGTCACACCCGCAACCCGCAGTGAAGAGCAGAGAGAGCATGTGCATTTAGTGTTCTGCTCGCGTTCTCTACACCTACACAGTCCAGGGCTCAGCATCCAGGGTGGTGCCACCATGTAATAACTGAGCCAATTGCATCAGGTAAGGTAGTCAAGACACTCCCCCCCGACAGGGGGGACATGGCCACAGGCCAATGTCTTGCTGCACCACAACTATCTGACAGTTAAGCAAGCCCCACGCCATATAAGAACATAAAATAGAAAACTATGTTTCGTGTATCCTGAAAATTCAGAAAAATATAAGTACAGAGATTGTGTGTATAAGACCCATTTAGTGTGTAACATCTAATTTTGATATGAGATATATTTGTTTGGTCATGCAACATACTGGCAACCTCAGTATGTGGGTATTGGTGGCAATAGGATCAATTCAAAGCCAGCCTCCATTACACAGTAAGTTTGGGGCCAACGTAGGCTACCCGAGACACTGTTTCGAAAAGAACTTAAAAAACATAAGGTGTAATTGAATTAAGCGCATTTGTAAAATAAGTATGCAGTTATAATAAAGATAACTCATAATGCACCACCTTGCAAAGTTACGTTGTGTAAGTGAATTTGGAAGCCGATTTAGGTATTACAACTCTCTCTGAATTATCTCAAATGTTCTCAGCAGTGAATCTCCTTAAATACTGTTTCTTTGCTGTTTCTTTCTCTTCTAGACTATGTTTTAGATGAATTTTTACTGTTTAATTTCTACAGGGATTTGAGCTGTGATTTCATTTCTGCTCAACAAATTAACCTTCTTCGTGTCCTTGAACATCTTAAATGTGCTTGTTTCAAAGCTCTCGTGTTGAGTGAATTCATCTTCCAACTGCTGATTTTGTTGATTACGTTAGAACCTGTCCTAACATTAGTAGGGGGCATCTGACCCAACTGTTCTGCCTTATGTTTTCTCACCTCCCACTTTATTCCATCTTAACTGGCAGGCAGTTTTGTAGTGACCTGCACATATGTTTCTGCTGTGTGGTTTAGAACCAGTTCTTAACCTGGTAGCCTGGTGTGCCTAGCCCATTGTGGCTTTATAGAACTACCAAGATCCAGTCACTGTGCCAGAGATTCCTGGACCATGGTTATGGTTGTCAGACAAGCTTGGTTTCCATTTGCTTAGGTTGGCATTTAAGACACGGCCCCAAGCACTCGGTGGTGCAGTTTTCCTTTCCCTCCGTCTCTAGTGTCCAAATCCCCTAACTTAATAAGAAGAAAGAACAAATGGTTTAGAAACAGGGCTCCTAGCTTCATGTTTGGCTTTAGACTTCATAACCTCCCTGGGCCTCTGATTGTTCCATCTTTGTCCCACACTTTCCAAAGCAGTGCCTTGTATAGAGTTATCAGGAAGATATATATGAGTGGTAGGTTGATTACAGAAGTTACACCCACAGTCCTAAGTTCTGTTTACTTAATACATAGATGACAGGCTATTTATGAGGCTACACCCATAATGATAATTTCTACATTAAGAAATGTCTCTCTGCCCTATGAAATAGCTCCTTGAATGATTTCTGTTTAAAATTTCCAAATGCATATCTCCTACTCTTCAACTTCCCTGTCACAAAACCGTAAGGGTTCTCTTCACGTAAGCTAACCTCCAGCTTCTTTAGTCTAGCTTTCCAAGGTCCTTAGCTCTTGTCCTTGGCAGCCCGACCTGTCTGCCTTCTCCATTTTCTCCGCATCACAGGTATGTGTGACAGACATGCTGCCCACACCCTTGGATTTACCTGCCCTTTAAGCATATTCTGTGTATCCCTGCTCCACTCTCTTTTTGTCCCTTCAACATCAACTAAAACTACTCCGCCTAACGCTTTCCGTGCCTAATGGCACGATCCTCTGAGTGGATGCAAACATCTAAGTAGCAGTTACTGTAATGTATAATCCTCTTAGAAGCAGTATGGTTTTTCTTTTAGTGTCCCCTGTGTAATGTTGTTGCTCATGACTGTCGCTTATGCATTGTAAGTGATTAATAAATACAGATACTAATCTTCAATGTAGGATTTCCTAGCCAAAAAAAAAAAAAAAAGGAATTAAAAAAGTGTGATTTTACTACCCTATGTCTAGATGGGAGAAGCTGTACCGGAACTCTGGGAATTATACTTGAAGACGTGAATGACAATAGCCCATTCATACCCAAGCAGACAGTGGTGATATGCAAGGCTACCATGTCCTCTGCTGAAATTGTTGCGGTTGATCCTGATGAGTCGGTGAATGGCCCGCCATTTGATTTCAGTTTGGAGAGTTCTGATTCAGAAGTACGGAGGATGTGGAGGCTGACAAGAATTAATGGTGTGTGCTTTCACCGTTGCCTTTGCCTTTTCAACGTCAGTTCTCTCGCCCTCTCTCTCTCTCCCTCTGTGTGTGTGTGTGTGTGTGTGTGTGTGTGTGTGTGTGCATGTGCACACATTTACAAGTGCGTGTGTGTGTGTGTGTGTGTGCGCGCACGTGTGTGCTTGTGTATGTTTTGGGAAATAATAGAACAATCCATTGTAAGAGAACCATTCAGGAAGAAGACACAAATTTTTGGTGTAATAGACAGTGAGCCCCTCCAGGGTTTGCTGTTGATGATTTCAGGATCCCCTTAGTATTCCCTAATTTTGCAGTCACATCCAAGCACTCATGTGCATCGATGCTTTGTAACAGCTGGCCCACCACGCAGCTGGGATGGTGAGTGCCTCCTGGCGTGGCTGTCTGTGTCTTTTACAGTGACCAGCACCCACTGCTTCTTTCTGCTGCCATCGCACTGGTTTCTGGCTACTGTGTTCTCTTTGGGAATCTTCTTCGCCTGGTTCCCAGCTGACTGCAGCCCAGAAAAGACCTATTGTGACAAGAATGGCTAAAGTTAAAGTGGCGCATTGCCACTCCACTGCCACATTGCATCACAGAAACACCAACAGTTAATGTTCGTCTCCTATGCACACTGTCATGGACTGTGAGGTCATGGCTGCATAGCTTTCTTAACTCAAGAACCTCAGTCACATTTTGGGGTGACTTAAACATCTCCAAATGTTTTCAAGCCCAATGCTTTCAGTGGTCATGCCTCAGTTTCCTGCTATGATAAGTTAATGAAAAGTTAAAAACAAAACAAAACAAAAAAACCAAAAAACAAAAATAATGAAAGCAGAACCCAGGATGAGGGCAAAAAAAGCAAGGGCATAGCCAAGCCAATTGAGGCACTCTGTCTTGAAGCATGATAATCTGTGTCCTGGCAAGATACACAGACTTTGAAACAATATTCTCTTGTGTGTCTTGGGTAAGAGGAGAAAGATGTTTATTTATTCTTTCTTAGGAAAGCATCATCATCCTTCTTTGACTTTTGCTCTTCCTACTTGTTTAAGGTCAGAGCATTTTAGTTTAAATGGAATTGATAGAAAATTATGGGATTTTAAATTTCCTTTCCAGATAAGTTATATTTTGGCAGTAATGTTGTAGTCATAAGGCTTTTAAGTCATTTTGTCTCTGGGGAACAAGAATTGAACCCAGGGTCTTTCAGACACTGGGCATGTCTCCTTTAATTGAGATGTAACCCAGCTCCAATTTTGTTATTTAAAGATACCCGTCCTTATACACACGTGAAAGCCTAGAAAGTGCCAGGGTAAGAAGAGTGTACCCAAAAGAGGTCCAGGAGTTACATGGGCTTCATGTCAAATGATGGATTCACTAGTTGTTACATGTTCTTTTCTTGCACCATCAGTTTACCCATGTGTGAAACTAGATTATTTATAGAAATTGACAAGACAAGGAAGGGCACAGAACATGACTCACTCTTAGCTTTGTGTTTAGACTCATGATTATGTCTTACCCAATACACTGAATGGGTAACTGTAACTTCTTTTAAAATCCCAGTTTGTGATTTCTTATCCTAGGAAGCCGAATTCCCATTGGGAACTTCAAATACTATAGAGAAAGTGAGCATCCCACATTGGGAAGTTAAGTAACAGAGTGATTATTCTGTGGCTTGTGGCAGTCTGTAGTGCCACATAAAAATAAATAAAAATCATATTACAGTTTTTTGCTCTGAGACCGAGATCCTATGAGGTTTTGATCTGGATATTCCCTACGTTTGATCTAAACAAACAAACAAACAACAACAACAAACCCATCAAAACAGCAGCAAACAGATTTAGTTAGTTCCAGTGTCAAATTGGCCCATAAGATCAACAAGTTCCTTTGGTGTGCTTATGACCTGCCCGCGAAGCAAATGTGGCCCAGGCTGGCAGAGCCAGTTCTTGTTGATAAACCACAAGTATTCATGACCATTTGGCACATTCTATGAAAACAAATGAGAGACATCAAAATTTCAGATGGCTGACTCCCTGGTGAGCCACACACGAAGAGAAATTTGGCATTATTGGTTTAGTTGACTTTATTAAACACAGGACAAAGACTAACCTCTTGCCGAGTCTATTAACTATGATAGGAAGGATTTACTTATGAACAGACACAATTATTGCAAGAGCCAAAGGACTTTAATAAAGAGGCATTGCATTAGTGACCTCCATCATTACTGTGACAAAATAACAGGCAAAGGAAGCTTAAGGAAGGAAGGAAGGAAGGAAGGAAGGTCTTTTTTCTGGCTCACAGATTGAGGGCACAGTCCATAATGGCAGGGGAGGCATAAGTTCAGGAACTTAAAGCAAGCAGCTGGTCCTTTCTTTCTGCCTTCTCCTCCTCTTTCTCCTCCCCCTCCTCTTCCTCTTCTTGTTCTTCCTCCTCCTCCTCCTCCTCCTCCTCTTCTTCTTCTTCATCATCGTCATCCAGGACTCTCAGCCCACGGGATATTGAATTCAGTGTGAGTCTTCGTTCATCACTCTAATGTCTCTGGAAATGCCCTCAGAGGCATGTCTAGAACTGTGTCTCTTAGGTGCCTTTAATCCTGTCACCTTGGCCTGTGGGTCTGAGGCATTCAGTTCAGCCACAGTTTCCAGAAGGATCCTTGCATTCATGGTAGTCTGTGAGTGTGCGTTTGTGGGGAAGTGCACATCTGTTTGGAAGCTGGCCAGTTTGCTCAAGAGAAGTTGTTGGCTTTTCTAACACCTGGATTTCTTTATTTCTTCAGATACAGCAGCCCGTCTTTCCTATCAGAATGACCCTTCCTTTGGAACCTATGTAGTTCCCATTCGAGTTACAGACCGGCTCGGTCTATCCTCAGTCACTTCATTGAATGTCGTTGTATGTGATTGCATTACTGAAAGCGACTGCACAGTTCGCTCAGGAGAAAGGAGTGGCTACGCAGAAGCGAGACTTGGACCGTGGGCTATCCTTGCTATACTGTTGGGCATAGCCTTGCTGTTTTGTAAGTCCTTTCTTACCTCAAAGCCTTTAAAATGATTTTAAGACATAGTCTTAGAATGAATGTCAATTCTTAGAGGTGGTAGTTTGAACACAGATATATTTCTATTTAACACAATGTATTGAACATATGTGTATAAATTTTTTACATATATCTATTTTATTTTGGTGGGAATGAATCCTGTGTGAGAGTCAGAGAACAATTTTCAGGAATCTGTTCTCTCCTACCCCGTGGAATTCTGGGAGGGGACACAAGTCATCTCACCAGCTAATATATTTAAACATACTTTAAAATGTGCTTATGTATAACTCTCTTATTTTCTCAGCAGAATATACAGTTCATTGTAGAAATATGTCACATGGTATGTGTTTGTAGCATACCTCCTCAGGGCACACTGTTCTATTGTACATGCTTTGACATGTGCAATCATATATACTTGAACGGTGTTTAACATGTTTGTAGCCTTTAGCGCATTATTTATCAGCATCAGATGCTCTCAAAGCAGTTTCGTATTACTTGATCACTTAAGGGAGCCCCTTGCTTGCTTACTTTCTGCAGGTATCCTGTTTACATTAGTCTGCAGTGTTTCTCAGGCATCCGAACATCAGAAAGTTATTCCTGATGACTTAGCCCAACAGAACCTAATTGTATCCAACACTGAGGCTCCTGGAGATGACAAAGTCGTAAGTCACCTACCTGTCTTTCTAAGCCAAACACAGAGCACGATTCTTCTAAAACTTTTGTTTCTCTCAACAAACTTCTTTTGGTGTCTGGTAACTTCGCAGCAATGTCATCTGTCCCAGGGAATCGATAACAAGTATGAGTTCCCACAGGTTGTGGTACTTCACTCTGGCCATGGACTGCTACCTAATATTAAAAATCCTTTAGTGCACCTTTTTCCCCCTCTATTTCATGTATCTCGTAGCTTCAGTAGGTCTGTATTTTTAAAAAATATATCTAAACTGCTATTTATGCTTCAAAATATCGCATTTAATTACAGGTCACCAGTATAATTTTTTTTTTTAAACCTGGCTCCAGCAATAAAATCTCGACAGCCTTTGATCATGGTGGGAAAAAGTTTATTGGACTCTTCCTGACTATACTGCAGGTTAGGCATGAGCCTGAGGCGGACAGGCTAGAGCAGTGCACTAGCGAGAGGCTGCTCAGAGGCGCTGATGTTTAAGGCCCTGCATGTGAAGGAAAAACAAGTCAATATCTTCCCAAAAGCACAATTGATGACCAGAGCAGGAAAGATCTAGAATCACAAACAACAAAAGCAAAACAAAACAAAAACCCTTACCATTTCTGAGAAAAAGAGCAAAGGGGGTGGGGTGGGGTGGGGGTGGGGGGGTGAGGATTTTAATTACATTTCAGAGTCTAAACACACAACGTAGAAGAGGCGTGGCCGATGTGTTGGCGTTTCTGGCATTTTCCTGCGTGGTTTATTGTTTGACATATGTGGCCTGCAAGGATTATATGTCTATAGTAACATTTTCCTTGTATTTAAGGAGGAAAGAGCTATGCTTAATGTTGACTGAGAAACCTCACCATTATTTCTATTTCTTCTCTTGCCTGATAAGAGAGAATGGTAAAGTAAATGCCCATGATGAAGCAATGATGTTTTCAAGATGTTTAAAGGCTGTCCTGGGACATGGCCAGTATGCTAGGACTATTTAACAGTGGACTCAACGTCAAGCTTTTGGATTTGCACTGGCAATTTGTGTCTTGTATTAGACATCACATCTATTACAGGGCACATGGTAGGCACTCAGGACTGAAAAGACAGATCGAGAACAGATTCAGCCCACATCTTTGGAAAGATTACCTTGTAATGCCTCCATCAAGTCAGGGCACCGACAGCACATGCTGTTCTCTCTCACGGTCTTGTGTCCCTTGGTATAGTTAACTGATGCATACAATTATCTTTTCAGTATTCCACAAACGGCTTCACAACCCAAACTGTGGGAGCTTCCGGGCAGGCAGCTCTCAGCACCTTGGGCTCAGGAGTCAGAGGTGGAGGGCAAGAGGCCATTGAGATGGTGAAAGGAGGACAGCAGACTCTGGACGCCTGCCGGGGGGCCGGGTACCATCACCACACCATGGATCCCGGCAGGGGAGGACACGTGGAGGTTGACAACTACAGATACACGTACTCTGAGTGGCACAATTTCACTCAGCCCCGACTTGGTGAGGTGAGTGTCTGAGCTGTTCCCTGAACAATGTTGATATAGTTTAAATTTCACAAAGGCTTTTAAGTAAGTGTTTGCGTAGACTGCTGTTTTTAGTTAATGATGAATCTACTTATTGGGAAGTATATTTTCAATTAATTTGGGTTTAATTATGTTCTGGCTTATGTGGTCATTTGCTTTCCTGCATATTTTGTTTGGCTTTTATTACTTTTTTAAGGAAATAATTTTGTGCTATCATTTTTGCATCTGAAAAAATTTGTTTTTAGCAACTCAATGTCTACTAGCACAAGGCAATGCAAACAGTACCATCACCTTGCCTGTTTGGAAAGAATGGAGCTCACATCAGTTTGGCTTCGGTTTACTGAGGGTACTTTTAGCTTTACAATTACCTTGAAAGATGGAAGCAATGACCACTTAAAATGAACATGTGGGCGCCTCTCGCCATGCAGGACTTCTAGAAGCATGTGAATACTGACTTTTACAGTGTGATTTTATGATACAGACCAATCAATCATGTGCATTTTTTATACATAGGAAACCATTAGAGGACACACTCTGATTAAAAATTAAACAATGAAAGGTAAATCAAAGTGATTCTTTTTCTGTTAGTATGTTTTGGTGCTTAAAATAATAAAAATAAGATATGTTGTGCTTTCTCCCGACAGAAGGTGCAGCTGTGCCGTGAGAATGACAACCAGATGTTTGCTCAAGACTATGTCCTCACATACAATTATGAAGGGAGAGGCTCAGCTGCTGGCTCTGTGGATTGCTGTAGCGACCAACAAGAAGAAGAGGGACTTGAGTTTTTGGACCATTTGGAGCCCAAATTTAGGACTTTAGCAGAAGTATGTGCAAAGAGGTGAACAGCTTCTAGCAGGGTAACCAAAGCTAATGGATCCGTTGCCTTTTAAAAAGTATAAACCCTGGACTTTTTAAAAACAGAAGATGTTATATTTGGGGCACCCTTCCCCACTTTGGTCTGCAGAGTCTCCATGGAAATGCACATTTACAGAGAAACTTTGTATATTAGCATTTGAAAACCATTCTGCATGGGTTTTTAAATGACATCTCTTTTACCAGGTGTTATCTAAGATGGGAGCTTTAGGGGCATTTGCATTACTGTTTACATTGGGCATAATGACATCAGCCAACTTATAGTGCAATGAAATTGAGTGGATTTGAGTCTGTATGGTCCGCTTGACCTGTAATCCAATTGGAGACTGTGGAAACCATTATGTCCAGTTAATGGACTGATTGTTCATATGGTGCTCTGGAAACTGTTGTTTTCCTGAATATTCTGAACTGTATTTATGGTGTCTTACTTTATCGTTTTGTGGCTGGCTTCATTGTGCAGAGGTAGATTGCCCTTGTATGTGAAACCCACCACTGAATCCACATCTCCCTTGTATCAACTTTGTCACTTAGATTTAGGTTTCAGCACTTCTTTAGAATGTCCTTTTCTTAACCCTTCCAAGTTTTTGTCTGTGAAATGCCAAATTATCTATACCCTCATCCCCTCTTTATTTCTTTTCCTCTTTTTCTCCTGTTTGACTTTGAAACTTCTACTTGGGTTGAAGAATGCAAAATTCTCTTAAAAATTGTCTCTGCTCATAAAATATGTAGCCTTTCTGTGATGTGTAAGCAGATGCATTGCTGGTCCCTTTAAGCTCAGTGTAATAGCAACATCCTTGTTTTGATTTTTTTTTGGTAATTGCTTCATTTCTGACCTTAGTGAAGAACTTTTAATTTTCCAGTGAAACTGTAGGAATCCTTCATGATCTATTAGAAGCGACATTCACTATAACTGAAGCAACAGTGTAGATGTAGGTTATGGCTATCTAATGTAGAATAGCATATTTACGATTTCTGTCCCTAATTTAAGGACACTGGAAGTGGGAAACAGTGAGGGTGTTTGAAATAAGTGTCTCAGTGTAAGAATCTCACACTATCTCTAGGGTAGTGACTTTATAACTTTTTAGAGGATATGACTAGTCATACATGCTCAAAATTATTTTTTAAAATTGGTTGTAATTATAGATTTTATAAGATATAGAAACAGGACAAATAATTTTTAAAAAACATTAAAAGTTTACACATGAGTAATCGTCATAGCCAGCCAGATTCTAGATCAGAGGCCACACTTCCTTCTGTCAGTGAGCTCTGCCTTTACACTAGATGCGTGGATATTCCAGGTGCAATTCTGATGCGTGTGATTGTTCACTCTGTGTCTGTCTAGAATGCACCAGGTTGCCTTGTAACAATTGTGTCTTAGAACAAACATGGGGAAACATTTTGAATGCCAACTATGTTTGCAACAGAGTCACTACTGTTCATTCAAAAATATTTCTCAGAATTATTTTCAATAAATTATGTACAAAATGATTGTGTGCTAGTGGTGATGAAATGTAAACTCAGGAACTAGTTAATGTGGGCTTGTTCCTCTTGGATCTGGTATGCTCTGCGTGGTCATACCATAGAGAGCCAGCTTCCTTTGCCCAGCTGCTGTTACTGGGGTTTTAGTATTGGTTGAATTCACAGAGATTCCTGGTGCACTGTTAACGTCACACTTGGATATCACTCCTGTGTTGTGGGTACTGGCTATTTTTCTGCATATTCTCTACTTATTTTTATCATCATAAAATAGAAAATGCTTTTAGAATTCTTATCTAGTATGTTGAAAAGACACTTGAATAAAAAAATAATAATGTGTGTGGTTGTGTCTTGGTTATGTCTCTTGCTGTGATGAAGCACTGTGATCAAAAGCAATTTGGGGGGGGAAGCAGTTTATTTGGCTTACCTAGATGGATTTTTTAAAAAGGGGCTCATGGCTAAGAATGAAAGTCCTACAAAATGGTCTACCTAAGGTTACCCCTAATAGTAATAAATGATTTAAAATATATCATATATACAGTCTGTTTTATGCCAATAATAATCAATTAAGAAAATAGGACCATGGAGGCTATTTTGGGTTGCCATTTGCCATTTGAGAACGTGCCTCTTTATAATGATCGACGATGACTGAATCTCACATGTGGCAGTTGTTCAACACACTCTGCAAAGGCTGGTGAAACATCTGCACAGGGCTGCCTAGTGTGCTATGCTTTGGACACACCAGGTTCAAACAAATAGAGAACAAAATATTCACCTTTTATATGATGGTGATTCTGAAGCCTTCTGATTTAAAACTGCCTGGCAGGTCCTTCCCCAGCAGCTCTCTACCTGTGTCCTGCCAGACATTAGCAATGCACTGCTGCAAGGTTGTAGTTCCTTCTAATCAACACAGCAATCCGCCATGCACAGACTCCAATGAGGATTCCCTGATGCAAATCCCTTTGCTATTCTTAGGGCTAGGGCTTTGGGGTGCCATTTCAATGCTCTAGGCCTAGTTTCCTCCCTGTATCCAGAGAGGAGAAGACTGCTTGAAAGGACTGCTGTCAAGGATGAGTTACTCCATGAAGACTCGTTGCAGAATTGCACTGAGAACTTGGCGAACACTTGGGGAAGTCATCACATTTGTAGGCTCCATTTTGCTGCTGTCTGCCACTTGCCCATCTATCCCAGTGGTTCATGGTGAAGGACTTTGGGACTCTGTGGCTCAGAATAGTCTCTACATCTCATTCTTGCAGTTGCAAAGCCTCTGTTTACCCATCCATAGTCCGGACATCAGAGTGATAAGTCTTGAGATGACTGAAAAGGAAGGGACACTTCCTGGTCAGCCATCATTGTCTCAGGAGGCAACATTTTAGGCATTTTTCAAATGAAATGGATATGGCGACATCTTCACTAGGACAAAACCCAATGGTGCCGTGTTGTCAGTGAGTTCATTTTTTTTCTGTTAAGACGGGATCGGATGATGTAGCCCAGGCTAGCCGCAAACTCCTGATCCTTCTGCCTCAGCCTTCTAGGGAGGTTCAGTGAAGTTTTACTTGGAGTTTCTCTGTAAGCATTTTTGTTATTGCCGTGGTTTTCTTGTTTAAATTTCTCAATTTAACATGAGAATTTTTTTTAAATTATTTTTTGAGATTTGTAGTTTAATTAAATCACTTTCTCTTCCCTTTTCTCCCACCTAACTCTCCCATGTAGCCCTCCTTGCTCACTTTCAAATTAATTTATGGCCTCTTTTCACTAATTGTTTATACACACACACACACACACACACACACACACACACACACACATCTCTGTAAAGTTGTTTGTATGTACTTTTGAAGGGCTGATCAGTTGCTGTGCTTTTCCATGGGGAAGGCTGTTTCTCTCTCTCAGTGTTCCTTTGTTGCCTACAGTTCTTTGTGTAGGTTTGAGGCCTGAGCTCCTCCACTGCCTATCCACTTTACCATGTCTGTCGTCCCTGTTTCAGTTCATGTTCAGGAAGTCATGATGGTGAGACTGTATGGGCATAGCTTCTGACAGTACCAGAAGACACAATCTCACAGTAAACTCCCTGAACCTCTGGCTGTTACAGTCTTTCTAGGCCTCTTTTGTAATGCTCCCTGAGCCTTAGGTGCAGGAGTTGTTCTGTAGGTGTTTCCATGTAGGACTAGGTTCCACAAGTCTGCTTTTGGATTGACTGTGGTTTTCTGTTGCAAAGAGAAGTCTTGTTGGTGAGGGGTGAGGATTATGCTTATCTGTATGTAGGATGCAAATGTTTAGCTTGTTGACAGGGATTACACTGGCTTAGTAAAGTGATGTCTATTGGTTTTCCTCCAAGATCCATGACTTTACTAGCTCTTGATAGTTGGCTAGGTTTCCAGTACCAGGAATACTTTCCTTCTGGTTTAGTGAGTCTTTTGTACAATTAGAGAGCTGTTGGCTACCTCTAGGGTATGTATGTGTGCCACTACTAAGTCCTTATGGTTAACATGCCATCTGGTCGTTGATGTGATTTATAGGTATCATAGCTAGGTAGGACTTTGTAAGATTGCACGGCATCTTCTGATGCTATGAAAGCTGGTAAGATCAGTGACCTCCAGGTTCTATGAAGTGCATGGTGTCTTCAGCAATGCTTACTCTGCTCCTCTGGCAGACAACCAAGGACAACAGCAATATTAAGAGACTGTAATGTTTTGGAAGTTGCTTGGACAGCCTTGGGCTGGGTTTGTTGTTAGATGGTCTTTGGTTCTTAGAAGGAGCATTGTTAGTGCAGATGAGAAAATTTACTTTAAACTACATACGTATATTTATACTTAGGCTGATATATTACAGTTTTTTTAGGTAGATAGTTAATAGTATGATTTCTTGTGAATTTTTTGCAGGTACACTTACTGTTCCTTTGCCCTCCTTTCTCTTTCTGATGTATTTATCTCACACTCCTCCCTAGTTAAATCCTCCTTTTTTTCTATTTCTCTGATAAGATCACTTGTATCCTGCTAATCCTCCTTGTTTCTCTTCCCCAGCAGTGGTTCCTTTTTACTTTCCTAATTTCTGCAATCACTCCAAGATTTTACATGAGTGTTTAATCTTGGGTCCCGATCCTCTCATATAGAATCTGACATTGACTGTAGATTTCCTTATTTGTCTCTGTTTCTACCCTTTTTTCTTAGCCCTGGATAAAAAAATCCTTTTGTTATTATTTTCCATTGTCAGTTCCTGAACTTAAGGCCTTTCCTATATAAGGCAAGTGTGCACCATTGATGTTCAATTTTCAGCTCCAAGCTGATGTCTTGATACCTGATTTCAATCTGACCAGCCACTGTTGTAACATCCTGGGACAAAATGCTTTTTCTTCTGTGTCCTTCAAATCTCCTTAAACAACCAAGACCTAAGAGAAGATTTGGTATCTATGGATCTTATAGGTCACACTCAGATCAGAGAAATCCCCGATAACACTCTAGCATTCTTCATTGTGTAAAAAGGAACATTTTGCTATGCTATCAGATGGGATCCTCCCAGGCCACATCCAAGACGTCCTTCCAGTTATATAGGCTTGAAATTAAGAACTTTTGATCCCCAGGTCTCTTATCCAGCACATCTTGTCTGTTGCTCACATTGTCAAACTTCCTGAGAATTTTTAAAAAACAGTTTCCCCCATGAAACCATTATTCAGCAGCCATTTTATGCCTTCCTGTGCAGTCACCGTAGTGTTCAATAATGTGCACACAAGGACTGCAGCCCATGAGAAAGGACAAGATGAATCAGCTCCACAACCCTCCCACATCCGCTTTTGCAGGTCAGGACATGTGGATAAGGTACACAGGCTAAAAAAGCCTGTAAAATGCATATGATGCCTGGAATATGGTAAACAAAACACTCAGTGAATGTGAAAACTTCAAACAGTACAAACAAACGGGTGCTGCAGTTGGGAGGGTATTCTTCTATCTCCAATACACACACACACACACACACACACACACAAACACACACACACATACACACACCTTATATACATATGCTTTATATATATACTATAGTGTGTGTGTGGGGGGGGCAAAGTATGTGTGAGTTCAGGTGTCTTTGAAGGCTGGAGAAGGGCTTCAGATCCCCATGTGCTGCAGTTACAGGCAAATGCTCACTTAATTAACTCTGCAGGTCCCGTAAACCGAGCTATGGTCCTCCTCAAGTGCAGTGCTCACTGGTAGCTGCTAAGCTGTGTCTTCAGCACTGCACGCACTACACCATCTTTTCACCAATACATGCTCATTCAAGCCCTCAGCAAGCCAACCACTGGAGTGTGTCTCTCACCTTCTCTACTCTTCCAACTGCTATTGAAGAGCAGAGTAGGTCACGGTGTTTCTCCGGTGGGTCTCCAGCTTCCCATGCATTGGAGACACAAGTGCATTTATTACTGATCTCTCTGTTCTACATGCTCTCTGCTGTGAGGCTGTTTGAAAGAATGTTGGTTCAGTTACTCCAGGTGGGAGGTGTTGAGCTCACCTGGATCATTACACGCAGACAGCACTGTCGCAAACCTATCTTGCTCATGGCAGGGCTGTGGCAACTGTCTCCCTGTCCATTTTTTTTCCTTTCTAAAAGTAGGACACTCTTGCATGGTGCTTAGTTCCAATAACATTGCCTCCAAAAGGGAAGGCACATCTAGAGCACAGTATGTAATGTTCACTCACAGATTTGTACATATGTGTTTGCATGTGTTTCTTTTTTTTTAAATTTTTTATTAATTTATTCTTGTTACATCTCTATGATTATCCCATCCCTTGTATCCTCCCATTCTCCCCTCCCTCCCATTTTCCCCTTATTCTCCTCCCCTATGACTGTTCCTCAGAGGGATTACCTCCCCCTGTATATGCTCATAGGGTACCAAGTCTCTTCTCGGTGACCTGCTGTCCTTCCTCTGAGTGCCACTAGGTCTCCCCCTCCAGGGGACGTGGTCAAATGTGAGGCACCAGAGTACATGAGAAAGTCAAATCCCTCTCTCCATAGTGTGAGAAATTCAGGAAGAACAGGCTGATGTTCACATTTGCATGTCCTTAGAATGCTGCTGTCAGCACATGTTAAGGAGATGAGATTGTATTTCCTATGTCACAAAGAGCAAACACATTAAAGCTTAAACATTAGAGGTTTGGTTTGCTAAGTGCTTTCTCTTGGCATAGCTTTTGCACAAACATACGGCACGCACTATCCTGCCCTAAATTCTTTCCTCACATAAGGACAATAAATAAATAGAACACAATTTGCATTTGCCTTTCAGCACAGGAAAGAATCCCTGGGGTTTTGGATTCCCATCCTTCTATGCAGTATAGCGTGAGTGGCAGAGACAGTTCTAAGCGGTGACTGAGTACTGTAGCTTTCGGTCATCTCCACTGCTGCCACTATGTGACCCAGAGGGGTCTTGCCTGTCTTCTTCACTAGTCTCCAGCACTTAAGCAGCAGATAGTGTTGATGGGTGAAAGCAGACGTGGAGGAATTAATGATCTAAGTTAGGTAGCTGAGCAAGGCTGGCCTGTGACAACTTCAGCTACTTTGTCCCCTTGACCCGTTTATCAGTGGGAAAATTATACCTGAGACTGTTTTACTGACCCGCATTCCAACATGGTAGTGGCTTTTTTCCTGTAGGTGATCCTGTTTGTTTTACCTTTTCGTATTTTATTTTAATTAATAAATTTATTTACTTTATATCCCAATCAGAGTTTCATCTCTCCCCTTTCCTGCCAGTCCTCCCCCCCCACCTCCCCTCCTCAACCCCCTCCTCCTCCAACAAACATGTAACTCACCAAAATCCCTTTTGTGCATGAGACTTCCTGAGGGAGGCAGGAAACAAATTTCTCATTTGTGGCCGTATAGACAGGAGGGAGCACGACACGACAAGAAAATATAACATTAGGGGCTAGAGAGATGGCTCAGTGGTTAAGAGCACTGCCTACTCTTCCAAAGGACCCGGGTTCAATTCCCAGCACCCACATGGCAGCTCACAACTGTCTGTAACTCCAAGATCTGACACCCTCACGCCAACACACATAAATTAAAATTAAATAAAAATAAAAAAAGAAAATATAACATTAGCTAAACTAGCTGATTCGGGGGAAGCTCAGGAGTACTCAGAAAGCTACTAGGAACCTTGTGGAATACTGAGGAAGTTGGGAGATGTGAAAGCAGAAGTGGAGGAGTTCATGATCTAAGTTCACACAGTGGGTGGTACTCAGGCCACTTCATCCAGTGGCAGTTACAGAGGACTTAACACAAGTAGACACATAGAGTGGGAAGCTCTGGGCATTTCCCCCTGGACATCAATATCCTGTCTACCACAGCAGTACTCCCGAGAGGCGTGGGAGCAGCTGGTAATTCTCCCACTATCCCACTATCTCTTTCTGTAAGAGACATTTCCATAATATAGTTGATCCTTTCAGGATTGACGATCTAACGTTAATGGAACAACAAAGCCTTTAGGCGAACCCAAAGCAAGTGAAGGGTCTACCTCAATATAGCATGCTCTGTAAAAGAATCATAAACATAACCCATGATTGCAAAGCCTCCTGGGAACAGTTCTACCAGCAGAAGGAAGTCCTGCTCTTGCAGGTGGGGAGTGGAATGGGGCCACACCCAGAGTCCAAAGGGCTGGTAGGTACTGAAGCCGTGGGTCAGAAATGGCAAGGCTGTCGTGTGAGGAAGGCAGTGTCGGCTGTCCCTTACACACGTATCATTTTCTGCTTGCTAGTCTTTTCTCCAAGTAGAAGAATATGGACTACCATCATCATTTATGAGACTAAGTCTCACTATACGGTCCAGGCTGGACTTGATATGATTGTCACACTCTAGGTGCCTGAGTGCTGGGATGACAGGCGTGCGCCACCATGCTCAGCTGAGCCGTCATTTCCAAGTATGCTGATGCACCTCTTATCTCACAGGAAGCTGCTGTCTATTCATCAGTCAGTTCAAACTCCTTATTGCGTAACACACACTTTGTGAGAACAGAGATCACAGGGCTAATACGTCTGTGCCACACAAATATTGCTAAAGCTCTTTGTGTGGCTCAGTGATTTCTCATAAGCCTTCAAAACAACACATTATAGGACAATAAAAAAAATTCTGGATAATTTCCTAGAGGCCAGAGCAGGATTTAACTTGCAAGTGTTGCTTCATTTTCCATTATTATAATTAAGTATTCTGTTTCTCCCAACAATGACATTAGTAATTTAAACATTTCAAACCTTTTTGGTTTGAAGTACACATGAAGAAAACAATATTATCACTTTTAGCTTTGGTTGATAGATTAATTTGTGTTTAAAGACGTCTTTCAGAGACTGGAATAGAAATACAATACTATATATTTATCTTTGCATCTTTCTTCTTCCCTCCTTCCCTTCTCCCTCCTTCTTTTTCCTTCTCTCTCTCTCTCTCTCTCTCTCTCTCTCTCTCTCTCTCTCTCTCT
>OU015744.1:63694799-63743161 GCA_907169655.1 Acomys percivali
ACCCACCCCATCACACCTTCCACACTCACCCCATCACACCTTCCACATCCCACCCCACCATCACACCTTCTACCTCATCCCACCTCTCCTGCTATTGGCAAGTGAAGGCATCTTTCCAATTGGCAGGTTTCTGCATCTCTTTCCCACCCTTATTCTGATCTGCCATAGAATACAGCTGGGGGAGGAGAAGGCAGACTAGGAAAACAAAACAATACAAAAACAATCAACTCACAGTTAATGAAGGTTCTAAAGCGTTATTTTAGAGTGTCTTCCCCGTTTAATGTGAGAACAAACTCTCAGGAGTGGGGAAATAATGTCGGGTTGGCTGCTCTCTGCTCACCCCCGAGAACAGAATCACTAATGTTCATGTTTAGTTCTGTTTACATCAAGTCTGTCCTTGAGGTCTCATTAGCTTTTAGAATTGATAAGTGGGATGCATTTTCCTAAAAGGGCTCCCCTTTCAACCCTCCCTTCCCCATTCTCAATTCTCCCTCACTGGAGCATATAAACTCACCTACAACTGATAAACATGCCTGCCATCTTTTCATGTTGCCTATCATTAATTAACGAGGGACCCTTTAACAGGAAGACTTAGCTTTTGAAGACATTTGACGTACTTAGAGTAAAAGGGAATACAGAAATTTATATTGACTTTTATTAGTGAAAGAGGGTTGTGGCAAATAAATAGGTAAAGGAGAAGCGGCTTTATTTCGAAGCCTCATTATAAGAAAGTCAGAGTTTAAGCCAAGGATAGTGCTGTGTGCCTTTAATCTCAGCACCCCAGAGGCAGAGTCAGGAAGATAGCTAGTCTCCTCAGCCTGGTCTACATAGCAAGCTTTAGGCTGTGAGGCTATTTAGTAGGATCCTACACCCCAATAAAAGAAAGAAAGTCAGAAGTTTAACATATATAGGTTGATTTATTATCAGCATAGCCTCTCCTACTCCCAACTTGGAAATTGACACTTTTTAACAAGAGGTTTGTGATAGTATATTGAGATAACTAAGCCTCAAAGCAATTTTTGATTATGGAATAAGTGCAAGGCTAGGTACGTTTTTTGACCCTGTTGTAATCCTCATGCCCGGTGCTTTCCATATAAGGCACCTCTGGAGGCCTGTGATTAGTCACACTTCCCTCTGAACCAGAGTTCCATCTTATAATGAGTTTGGCTAGAAGGATGTTTATTAGACTCATCTAACTACTGAGACTACAGAGCAGCAGACCTTAACACTTATCCTGGAGGTGATAAGAATCTGAGTGCTGGTGTTTTCATTTTTGCAGAGGGTAAATGTCTACAGGAGAAAGGAAAGGTTTAAATTTTACTGTCAATCATTCTGCTCAGTCAAGGTATCCTTTGTACCTCAGGCAGAGCATCCATGGCATCAAATGTCATGTTTCTTCTGTATCTCTGGCTGGTGAACCCAGGGTTGTGCCCATGCTGGGGACATGCTCTGCCACTGAGTCACATCCAACCCATTCTATAGCTACACGTGCTTTTTGGTGGAGAAAGGTGTACTGAGTAAGTCTCTTTTCTGTGTTGACCTCATAAAGTTGAACTGCTTAAAAATAAAACAATTGCAGATAGCATCTTTCTTCTCTCACTCTTCATTTGGCATTAGATTTTTGAATCAGAATTGAATGACATTTCTGAGTTTTTAATCACAACACTAGTAAAATTTACATAATGCTGTAAAATAAAACGTCATATTTTAAAGCTATTTTAACATATTTTCCAAATCAGATATTTGAAGTTACTCTTTGGAGTTCGCCATTTAAAGGTTTTCTTAAAATTTATGTTGTCAATTCATCATATTTTTTAAAATAAAGTTTTTGGGTGTTGTATCTTAAAACACATTACATTTATCTATTTATTTGGGCAGAGGGCAAACAATGGTACATGTGTGAAGGTCAGAGGGCAATTTGAGGAAATTAGTTCTCTTTTTCTATCATAAGGGTTTCAGGGTTAGAACCCACACTTGTATGAGGGAGTCTGAGAACAAAATGGAGAATTCAGTTCTGTCCTTCCACCATGTAGGTTCTAGAGATTGAACTCGGGTTGAGCAACTTGAAGGAAAGCCCAAACATTCTGTACTCCTTAAGATTCAGTAGACCAGTAAAGAGTGAGTTCTCTCAGAACTATACAGAATGGCCACAGTTCAGAGTGCTGAAAACAGAAATAAGCAGACTCTGCATAGCTCACTTTATGAGGACTGAGTAAAGTTAGAACGGTGTCTTCTAATGTCACTGTGGACACCGTGTATAGGAAATGGTGAGATACATAGTAGCCAGCAAAACTCATGGCGTATCTAAACGTTAAGTCTTAAGGGTTGCCTCAGGAAAGGGGAAAAATCTGTTACTGGATTTTAACATGATAATGATATGTTAGCAGAGCAAATCTGTAGTCATTTCAAAATAAGCAGACAATTTAAAGGAAGGTGATGTAGGAACTGGGGCCTCCATCACAGTCAATAAGATTTGATACAAAGCTGTATTAAGTGGAATGATAGAATATTGATGTACATGTACATGGCTAGAGCCAGGCAGAAGGTCCAGAAGAGTTTGCACATGGGGCTACTACATATTATACATACTGTGGTATAAGACCATGAGCTAGGACAGGGAGGGCCACTGTGAGGATGCTGTCAGTGTGCAGCAAGAGATAAGGATATACTGGAAATGAGCCTTAGAGGTTAGAAATGGCTTCACAATTTAAGAAGACAATACTGGATATACGCTTATAACAGGTTAGGGGTCATTAACTCATATTATAACCAAGCCAGAAGGAAGCATTGATACAATTGATTAAGAATGCAAAAGAAGTAACAAAGTTGTTTACTTTATTATTGTAACCACTCACAAAAAAATGCCACACATTGTGTAAAATAGGAATCTTGCAACTAAGAAAGCCTGCAATTAACAAAAAGTAAACAGTGTAGAAGCACATGGCTTCAATTCCAGCATTACCGAGGCAGAGACAGGTGATCTCCGTGAGCTTGAAGACAGCCTGGTCAATATAGTGAACCCCAAGGCAGCCAGGGCTACACAGTGAACCCTGGTAAAGGAAGATGAGGGGAGGATGAACTAAGTGCCCAAATAGAAGGTAAATGGCACCCAAGGTGAAAAAATATTTAAAGAAATTTTAAAATGCAAATGAGAGTCAACAGATTAATATTTTTAAAAGGAACCAAACCATTTGTAAGAGAGTATGAGAAATGTACATCTGTGTTCCAGCCACATGAATCATAAGATGTGGAAAACAATTTATCAATAACCAGTGAGGCTTAAGAGTATAGCAGGTATATATTATATATGCAAGGAATGCTCAGCTTATTATCTTATAATGGAAAAAACAAAAACAAAATAAATATCTATTCATATAGAGGAATGATAACATTATGTTGAGAATTTCAATTAATGTTAGGATATGTCAATGTTAGAGTAAGGCCCTGGATCTGTTATATCTACACACACTATTAAGATACCACGAGTTAACCTCTTAAATCCTCGTCATGACCACACATGTTATAGTTGGTTACACCAGAGCTAACATCCTTCTTCATGGTTCTCACAGTGTTTTCCTGAGATTGTGTGTCTGATTTTGAAGATCCAAAAGAGACAGAGGTGGATGTCTAAAGGATCATATTCTTGTCAGTTATGTACCTTGCATTAATTTCAAACAGACTTGTTGAGGTCTTGTCTGAGAGCATTGCATTCTCTGAGGCACACAAGTCAGTGAATTTCAGGAAATTAAGAGTGCACAATGATCACCAGGGTATAGCTTTGGAGCTCTTCACAGCTTTCCCAAGAAGCCTTGAGCCCATTTCTAGTTACTTCTTTCTTTTCCCCAGTGGAGGCAACTAGTACCGTCTTCTGTCTGTACCTATCTGCCCATTGAAGGAAACTGCTCAGCATAAAATCATATAGAAGCACTGCCTCTATTGTGTCTGATGGTGTAATGTTGAAAGATTTATTGATGTTTTAGTGTGGAATCAGTAGTCTGAGTTTTTAAATAGCAGGATAGTATTTGATTGCATGACTAGATCACATTATTTTTATTTATTTATTACAATTTTTCATATTATATCCGATTGTTATTGCCTCATTCTTATATTCCTCTTCCCACCTTCCTTCCCTCTTCCATCCTATTATGTTCTCCTAAACCTCTGACATGGGGGGCCCTTCTTCCCCACCATCTGACTACAGCCTATTAAGTCTCGTCAGGGTAGCCTGCATCCCCTTCCTCTGTGTGCCTGCATAATCTCTCTGCCAAGGGGAGGTGATCAGTTAGGGGGCACCAGAGTTTATGTCAGAGGCAGTCCCCACTCTCCTCACAACCATGGGGAATGAGCTGTCCATTGGCTCCATCTGAGCAGGAGGTCTAGGTTGTCTGCATGCATTGTCCTTGGTTGGTTGGTGCAACAGTTTGTGCAGGGCCCCTGGGTCCAGATCCACCTGTCTTGATGGTCTCCTTGTGGGGTTCCTGAACCCTCTGAGTCCTTCCATGCCCCCCATTCTTCCATACCACTCTCAGTACTCTGCCAAGAGTCCAGCAGCAAGTCCCAGCTTCTGTCTTGATCCCCTGCTGGGTGTGGTCCCTCGTTTGTTGATCTCTTCACTAGCTCGTGGATGTGTTTGCACTTCTTGGTCCTTATCAAGAGTGCTGTGATGACTATACACATAGACGTTGTTATGGACACAGCTTTTAAACAGCATAGGTTTGCTGGGTTATATCTTTATTTGATGTTTAATTCTCTTAGAAACTGTAACTATGTCTATATGTCTACATCACCTTCCTTTTTCATGGACATTACCAGAGAGTTCTAGTTTTCCCACATTCTCAACGGCAATTGTCATTTTGTTCATTTTTTTTTAAAATTTTAGCTCTCCTAGCAGGCGTTTCATGGTTTGAATTGGCATTTCCTTAGTGCCTCATGCTGTTGGGATAAATTTCTCATCTTCTTAAGCATGAATACCCTCTATTAAAAAGTTTTTTTTAAAACTGATTTTCATTATTTACAGAAGTGAGGCTTATTTCTAGGACGACATTTCTATTTCAGTATCTACACATTTATCTATGTTAACAGCACTTGGCTTCGGTGAGTGGAACTTTGAGCTTCCCCATTCAAAACTGAATACTGTTAGTGATCCAATATCCTTATTTTTGGAGTGCATCTCTTGCATTTCCTTAAGGATTGATGCACATGCATGTCCCTCCCTCCCTCCCTCTGTCCCTCCCTCTTTTCCTCCCTCCCTCCCTCCCTCCCTTTGCCAGGCTGGCCTTGCACTCAGAGATCTGCTTGCCTCAACCTCCTGAGTGCTGGGATTACAGGTGTGGACCACCTCATCTGGCTAAATGGCCAATTTCCTTAAAAATATATAAGATTCAATAGAGTTTGGTGGAGATGACATTTATTTGGGTCTTTTAAAACTTTGCTCACCCTTCTAGTAAAGGTTTTAATAGTAGGAATCTGGGGGTTGTGTGAGCCAAAGCCTCCTTCAACATTACCAACACCATAAAATTAGCAATTGTCAATATGACAGTGAAAGAGCTTGGATAGGTTTCTTCCAACTAGATCAGTGGTCCTCAGCCTTCCTAATGGTGCAACTCTTTAATACAGCTCCTCATGTGATGGTGATCCCCAGGCATAAAATTATTTGTATTGTTTCACAACTGTAGTTTTGATGTTGTTATGAATCATAATGTAAATATCTGTGTTTTCTGATGGTCTTAGATGACCCCTGTGAAAGGTTTGTTTGACCCTCTAAAGGGGTCTGATTTTGAACTTCTTTGAAAAATGTATTTCAAAATATATCATCCTAAATGGAACTGCTTTAGTATCTCCCTTCCTCCGTCCCTCCCTCCTTCCGTCCTTCCCTCCATCCTTCCTTTCCCCTCTCTTCATTCCATTATTTTTCATTAGTTTATAGGAAAGCAATCTATCACAATATTTGTTTGTGTGTGTGTGTGTGTGTGTGTGTGTGTGTGTGTGTGTGTGTACACGCATGTGCGCACGCACCATGGTATGTTTGTGAAGGTCAAAGGAAATGATGGTGGGTTTCAGTTCTCTCCTCCCATCATGTGGTGTGGGTTCTGGGTATTGAACTCAGGTCCTCAGCCTTGGAGGCAGGCACTTTTACCCACTGAGTTGTCTCGGTGGCCCAAACAATTTCCTTTTTTATGTACGTCTTATTTCCTACAGTCCTTCTGAACACATTTATTTGTTTTGTTGCTCCCCCAAAAATGGTGGCGTCTTTGTTATATATATATATATATATCCTAAATATAATATCTACGATCAGAGAGCTTTATTTCTTCTTCTCCACTGCATTTGTTGGTTTACCTAGATCAGTTTACTTTCTTGTGTAAGTGCCCTGACGAGATTCTCTAATACAATGTCACATAGAAGTAGTGGGAGTAGGTGTCATTGCCTTATTTCCAATAACGGAGGAAAACATTTAGTCATTCTCACTTTAAGTATGAACTTAGCTGTCAGTTTAACACACACTCTCTTTGTTAAGCAGGTTTTAGTCTGCCACTAGAATATTGAGGCTGTTATCGTAAATGTCAGGTAGAGCTTGTCAATTGCTTGTTCTCCATTGACTGAGACAATCACATGGTTTGTTTCTTATTCTCTGATGAACTAATGTGACATTTTATGATTTCTAGGTCTTCAGTTTTGTTGGTGAAGCTTGTAAAAAGGTGACGTTTCATGTACCGGCGACACTAGAGGCAGACCAGATAATCGGAAGAGGTGAGGAGTTACTCAACAGTCTCTGTGACACTGATGTGTAGTGCCCTTAGTCTGTCAGCAGTATGGGGCGTCTCCTTTGCCCTCAGAGGTGGTCTACATTGACCTAGAAATTGAGACAATTGAACATTATTTCAAATATACATCATTGACCCTTTAGCTGTTGAATTTGGTGGTTAGTTATGGGGCTATTTTTCCAATTAATATTTTTGTAGTCATTAATCTTTTAACAGTTTAAAATATTACACTTTAAACACTCTGCGGTTTGAGCATTGCAGAGGTATAGATAAGCATTGAAGAGAAATATAGCAGTATTCTTTTATTTTAAACTTAAATTTTATTTTATTATTTTGTGTTTGTGTGTGTTTGTGCTAGTGTGTGTGTGTGTGTGTGTGTGTGTGTGTGTGTGTGTGCAGATCAAAGGACAACTTGTGGGATTTTGTCTTTTCCTTCCATTCTGTGAGCACCATTCAGGGATCAAATTCAGAGTGTCATGGCTGCCAGCAAACACCTTTTCCCTCTAAACCATCTTGACAGCCTTGGGGCTGTATTATACCTTAATTGAGAAGCATAACAAAATGTCCATTCCCCCTCATAACTATACACAGTTGTCCTTTACAATGGAGACCCGAGGAGCTGAAGGAAGTTCAGTGTCTCCCAGCAGCTGGGCAGCTCTACCCAAGTGATGTGTATGTGTGTGTAAAAAAAAACACTGTGATTTTTAAAAGAGAAATACATTTTCAAGAAATATGAAAATTGCCTTTTTGACCAAGTGTTCACTTTTGGACTAAACTGTCTCAGCCAGTTTCATCAAATTAATATCACTTTTCCTACATGGGAAGACAAAAAGAAAGTTGTAAAGAGGGGTATGGTTTCTGCTGGGAGAATAAACCAGAAGGAATAACTCATTTAAAAATATAAGGATAAGAAGATACATTTTTAGTCCTCCAAACATCCATAACTTTTTGGTGAAACATCCATTCATAGCAGGTTTGGGTTAAAGCAAAGATTCACATGAAGCAAAGGGGCCCTTAGGTAGGTAATTGTTTGTGCATCATCAGTTTGGCTTCTGTAAAATCAGATAAAGAATGGGATAGAAACAGTCGTGTTTTAATACTTAGATATCATTACCTATTAGTAGGAGGTAGAGTTCCCCAATAGGGAAGCTGGGTGTTCCTATAGAGGGCCACGGAAAGCTGTGTCTGTGGGATGGAAGGTACAAAAAATATTGCCACGAGGTATTCAGGGACCGGTTAGTTTTGTTTTTTAACTTGACTGTCAAGTTCATGTGTTTCTTGTTCTTTGTGTGTCTGTGTGTATCTTTTGACTAAAGGCAGGTGCATCTTAAGCCACTCTCAGTGTATTGCTGAGGGAAATTTCACTGTGTTTATTCAGGTGTACATGAAGGTGTGTGGCTCGCCATTGTCATGAGAGTCATGTGTTCACCTATTTAGTGGAAGATCAGTTTCATAAGCTTCCTAGAAGCACATTAATGTTTAAAACATCTCATTCAATAGAAAAATATAGTCAGGAACCATCAGTTTTATTTAAAACAAAGCTATCATGTGTAAGTATGAAAGAGGACTATTAAGGCATTCCACAAATGCCAGCTGCTTGGCTTTCACCACCATGTTCACTACGTTAACATATATTTCCTTTATGCATGCGTCTCCACCTTACACCTGGAAACTTTTTCCTGGCAGTTAATTTGAAAGAGTGCCTCCACTCTGCTGACATCATCAAGCCAAGCGATTCTGATTTCAGAGTTCTAGATGATGGGTCAGTGTATCCAGCCAGAGCCGTTGTGCTGTCTGATGAGAAAAGATCATTTACCATTCAGCTTTCTGACTCAAAGACCCAGACACAGAAAGAGATCGCTGTAATCCTGGAACACAAGAAGAAGGTATGCAATATGCACTGGAAAATTTCAAGCATGGGGCTCTTTTTAAATAAAATTCCTTTCTTAAAAATGGCTAAGAGGGCCAGTGGAGAAACATCGTCTTTGCTTTTCCCTCCTGGCCCCTCTGCCTTCTTTCTCTTTCTCCTCTTCTCTCCTGTGTTGCTCCTGCTAGTTTTCATCTCTTCTCTTTCCATCCACTTGCTTCATTTTGCCTTTTGTTCCTAAACCTTTCTCCACACCAGTTAAATGCTGGCTTTGAACTTTCTGGTGTTCAGCCCCCTCTGTGAAGCTTTTGTGTCTGATTTCTAGCTAATGACAGTTCTGTTCTAGTATCAGTCTGGTTCCTCTTCTATCACAGAGCTTAGAGTTTCTTATTAGCCCAAACACTCATAAGGAAGAGCATTGTGAATGAAGTGAGAAAACGATGGAAGATTTCAATTGGCCTATACCTAATACATGCTAATGAAGTGGTAATGCTAATTAAGTGATTGCTTAGCACTTTATCAAATATTTAATAAAAAATTAATTGTTAACAATGACCATGAAACCAAGTGTTTCACTTTGTTACAACATAAAATAAAATAGTCATTTCGAAAGCATCCGGTGGAACTTTGTAGAAATGTTCTAGAATGGTTTGTAACCCCTAGTATCTGGTGCGGTGATCCAATATTAATGGTTATTCAGTGCTTAACATACATGTGTGTAATGGAAGGATAGAGCTTTCCATTTAAATTAGTATTAGTTAACACAAACTACCATATGTCATGTGGCCAGTGGCTGCATATAGGACAGAGCATGTCAATGAAGCAGTGAGGGACATACGTTTTGTTTCCATGATTCACCCGACTGTGATGTTTCTGATGTCTATTTTCTCCTTTAAATTCAGGCACTGAAGAAGAAGCGACACACTAAGGAAACTGTCCTCAGGAGAGCCAAGAGAAGATGGGCACCCATTCCTTGTTCCATGCAAGAGAACTCATTGGGTCCCTTCCCATTGTTTCTTCAACAGGTAGGTATTCATTGCTTCTGATTGTGGTCCTTCTAAGTGGAGAGTCTGCTTTACTCAGATTTAGTAAACATTGAAGCATTTTAAAAAAGCAAACAAGACTGAAGTTGTTCATGAAATACAAGTGAATACAATAAGACAACCTATAGCCTTTGCCTGTTTTATTCCTGTCCTCAAATGTGGGGAATGCTTGCTTCACCTTCTCGAACACAGCCAGATCTCCAATGATATACATCATTTTTTTTACATAATCTGTTACATCATAATTGTTTATACTATTATTTGCATTTTATTGTTCATATTATTTTCATGTATATCCCATTGACTTGACCTCATGTAGCAATATCTAACTACAAGTGAGATGGGGCTCTACCCTTCTTTCAGTTTCTGTGGGATCAGCTGTAAAGAAAATGGCAGAACAAGATGTGTAAGATGGCTCAGTGGTAAAGGTGTTTGTCAGCAAGCCTGACACCTGAGTCCTGTCCCTGGGACTCATGTTGTGAAAAGAGAGCATCGACTCCTGCATTTTGTCCTCTGACTTCCATATGTGTGTCATGGTCTTGCCCTTACCACCTATAGGTTACATTGTTCTTTTATACTAATATGTTGTTGTTAAGATAAAAATATGTAACACACACAAGCACGTATACACACACACACACACACACACACACACACAAAACAAATTAACATTTAAACTTATTGCTAAATGTGTACCTCTGTGTATTTTTCTTTCAGGTTCAGTCTGATGCAGCTCAGAACTACACCGTCTTATACTCAATAAGTGGACGTGGAGTTGACCAAGAACCACTGAATTTATTTTTCATAGAGAGAGACACTGGGAATCTGTATTGTACCAAGCCTGTGGATCGAGAAGAATATGATGTTTTTGATGTAGGTGTTTGATTGATAAATATGGCTCTATATTAATCTGATGTCTCTCCTTTGAGTCTTTGTCTGCTTTTACTTCTTCCTGCCTTCTGCTCTTAGAGGTTGTCTTAAAGTCAAAGAACAATAATAGTATGCGCTGTGTGTTGGAATGCTTGCTTAAACCTTTATCTCAGTTTTGGTTAGACAATCCTGAAATGAAGCAAAGAGGTTTAATCATATTTGAACATTAAACTCGAGTACAGTTTTAGGAGTTGGCTTATCTTGCCAGACAATTTCTCTTGTCACTAGAACAGTTTCAATTCTCCAGGACAGAGCCATAGTCAACCTTTCTGCACTGCTCTGGTTACCTGTTTTGGGTTTCTACCATGTGTTACTCTCTGACCATGTCTGATGATGAGGTAAAAGAACAAATGTGGGAAGCCAAGTCTAAACAGGTTAATAGTTCATCTTTCTGACACAACAGATAAATGTACAGTCAGTGGGGGACTGACTTAGACAGTTTACACTACAGAGATGAATTTGCTCTTTTGTCATGAACCAACCCTGTGGTTCATCAGGAACGCTCCCCCACTGGAAAAGAGGAGTCTGCTTCTAGAAGATGAGAGATGCTGAGGGACTAATCTGACTGATGTCCTCATGTGGCATTCTTTGCCTTTGATTAGGAAATGTTCAACTTGATGTAATTACACACTGAGGAGAAATACAACCTGTCTGGAGTTACATTTCCTTTGATTAATGAGCAATGAGGGGATTAGTAAATGTGTTTTGCAATAAGAAATATTTAAAGGCACAGTCTATGAGGTATGCAGTAAGAGCCCAGGAAGGACAAGATTGGGATATTTTGCTTTATAGATTATGTAGAAGGATTTTCCCCCAATAGCCACGAATCGACCATTCTCCCAGTGAAACTTACTCATGTCAGAGAGATTAAAGACTGTCATCTGGGTTACAAGTCCACCCAGTGCCTCCAAATAATGCGTATGGAGACTCATCTCCAATGTTTCAACATTTTAACCCATTCATTATGTCCAGTAAAGCTGTTTCTCTCTGTGCTGAACGCCAGTTGCTTTAAGCATCTCAGTGTGGAGCATAGTACCTGGCAGGGAAGACTGCAGTGCATCTCATGTTTCCTGTGCTGTGCTGTGCTGTGTGGCTGCTGACCATTGCCTTTCTCTCTCCCACAGTTGATTGCCTATGCATCCACTGCAGATGGGTATTCAGCAGATTTACCTCTCCCGCTGCCCATCAAAGTGGAGGATGAAAATGACAACTACCCTATTTTTACAGAAACAGTTTATAACTTCGAAGTTCCAGAAAGCAGTAGACTTGGTAAGGCTGGTTCTATGTTAAAAATGTTTGTGTATAGTTTTGAGACACTGGGATTTTTATTTTTTGTTGTTTATTCTCATTTGCATGATGAGTGTGTTTGTAGAGTACAGCCTCGGATGTAATATTCAAGTCACAATTTATCTTGTGTTTTGAGAGAGTGTTCTCAGTGGCTGGCCATTGAGCTCTAGAGATCTCTCTGTCTCTGACCTCTCTGGTCTGGGATTCTGAGCACACCATCCTTACCAGCTTCCTTTAAAATGTGGATTCTGGGGATTAAACTCATGTCCTTGTGTTCCCAAGACACTTTTAAAATACACCTATCTTCCCTCAGAGGCACACGCCTGTAATCCCAGCACTCTGGAGGCAGAGGCAGGTGGATCTCTGTGAGTTCTAAGCCAGACTGGTCTACAAAGTGAGTCTAGGATACACAGAGAGACCCTGTCTCAAAAACCAACCCAACCCAGCCCAAACAAAAACAAAAAGAAAATAAAACAAAAAACCAAAAGCCCCTATCTTTCCATTGGGGTTTTTATATTCATAGCCATCAAGGGACAACACAGATCTAGGATCTACTTATCAGAAAACAGTAATCAACTGCCATCAATTCTAATCAACATGCCTCTTACCAACAACTTAGAGGAATTTCTGCACTGCCAGTGTGACACTAATTATCAGTCACAGGATGTAGCTATAAGTTAGGCTTTGTGTGCTGCCTGTAAAATGAATTTTACTTTATCTCCTCATTGTGTAGTTTTGTCATGCCCTTTTTAAGAGAGGAATCAGAGGGTAGACTGAACAGTAAAAACAAGTGTAGTTAAGATATTTCAATGTGGAGAAGTATTAAATGATAGGGACTGAGGTTACAGCTCTTATATTCTTTTTAAATGTCTGTTTTCTTGAACTACTTCACTACATGAAATTTAGAATAAACACTGGAATAATTTGAGGAAAACAGATCATGCAGACTCCATCCTAAGTACTCACCTTCAGTGTAGAAAGCCAATTGTTTTATTTCTGTATCATTGGCATGCTTTGTTTCTGAGACTTCCCTTATGAAGAATATATACCACTGTAAAGGTGAGATTGGGATCTATGGCATGATTGCTAATATTTTATCCTAGTAAGATTTCTAGTGATTGCTTACATCTTACTGTAGCCTAGCTGCATTTCCTTTTAAAGTCACTGAGAGAAGTCATGGCAGTCACTTTGAATTCTTTTGCTTGTAAATATGTTTGATCGTGTCAGAGGATCTTTTATGTTCTTAGCTTTGTTATACCATGGAGCTGCTGCATCTTTCCTGGTTTTCAGGAAGGGTTTTCCTTTGAAACCTTTCCCTGAAAACCAAGAGAAGCCCCTTCATTTTCCATTAGTCTGGGTTACTTAAAGCATAGCTTACCATTAGGTTCATATCTACTGATGGTGTGGACGTCTTAAAGGAGAGTAGACAAAAGTAAAAGTAAGTGAAATCAGAGCCGACAGAGCAAGAAGATGAGCAAGAAAGGGACAAGGGGAAATGTCTTCCAACAAGTAGGAGATGGCAGCAAAGCACGAACTAAACCCTGAAGGTTTATGATTTAGCTCAGCAGGTAAAGGAGTTTGCCACCAGGCCTGATGCCCTGAGCTGATCCTCGGGACCCACCTAGTGGAAGAAGAGAACTGATTCCTGCAAATTGTCCTTTACCCTCTACAAATGTGGCGTGTCCCCCAATAAATGAATAAATTAAAATGAAAAAAAAATCTGACCATTTATATAACTATACTGAGTTTGCATTTAACCATTAATTAAAAGTATAATAAAACACTGAGTTATTTTAGGAGACACGGTTTATGCCTCTCACTGGCTTATTATTGTAATATATGGGAATGCATATTGAAATTCTTTTAGCCTTGTTTGTTTGTTTTTGAGTTAGGTCTTGCTATATAACCTAGGTTGATTCCAAATCCTAATCCTCCTGCCTCAGCATTTTTAGTGTTGGGAATGCAAGCACTGCCCCATGCCCTGCTCTGAAATTACTTTTGGTTGACAGTTTACTTTTTATAATTTAAGATCAAATATTTTAATCTGTGACTTTCAATGGCAGGATGTTTGGATTCTCCATTAGAAGTCTTTTTCCTGAGTCCTGTCTAAAATTGGGACCCATTTGTCAAGAATCACATTTTAAATTAGGTTTCCACTGTCATTGTGATAAGTTGAAAAGTATAGACACCAAACACACTATGCCGTTCTGCAAGTTCACATTTGCTTTTTAAACACATAGGTACTGTAGTGGGAACGGTCTGTGCCACGGATAGAGATGAACCTGACACGATGCATACACGCCTCAAGTACAGCATCATGGAGCAGAGCCCATCATCACCTGGGCTCTTTTCTGTGCACCCTGACACTGGCGTCATCACCACCGTCTCTCACTACATGGACAGAGAGGTAGTATTCATACAGCTGAAAGTCTTTTCACTGTGGGTTTAACCCCTTCCTACTTACTAGAGCACTTGCTATTCTATCTTCTTTTATTTGAAGTATAAGAGAATAAGAATCCCTGGAATGTTTCCTGGTTTTTAAACATTATTTCTATTTCTGTACATAAGAGAAACCCTAAGAAATAGAAATGCAGTTTGGTTGGTGTTTATAACGAAGGGCACAGAGTGTTTCTTAAGAAAACTACTGGGTATTGATTTATTTCCTTTATTCTGTAAGGCTAGTTTGTTCCTGAGCAGTGAAGTCTTCAGTAATCATGTAGGACAGTAAGGTTTATCCTCTTTGTTGAGTACAGTTCTATCCCAATCCTGTTTAGTTATTCTAGGTGTGTATAGTTTTTTAAAAAAGAAAGTATTCATTGGGATAAAATTAAATTTATTAGTAATAGCATATAGTCATGTGTGTGGTAATTGCATTCAACTTTATGTGAACAAAACCTAATGTTAAATTTATTTACTCAATTGATTAGGAAGGTATAATAAATATCCAATCTAAATATGAGAAATATGATGGTTAGAGAAATGGAGAAATTATTTTAAGAAGTCTTTGATCTTTTGTTATTATTTCTGTTTGTTTGATTAGCCCATTTAACTCAGAGTCAAGCAATATTAACTGAAGAAGATTAATCACATGTACAGTCTGACTTTATTGGGACACTTCTACTGTCCCTACGATAGCTGGAATAATGTACCTAGAATTATTACTATGGCAAGGACAAATGTTATGAAAAAAATCAATGGAGTACAATGTTAAAAAAAGAGGAAAGAATGTGGGAACCTACAGAAATGAATACAAATTATCACAAGGTTTTAGCTACCACCATTTAATTTTTTTGTAGCCTTGGTAAAACATGGAACAATAATAATTGTGCTAGCTGCTTTCCAGTCCTTGCCACAAAATACCTGACGGAAGCAATGTAAGGAATGAAGGGTTTCTTTTGGCGTCGAGTTCATGGGTGTAGTCCAACAAGGCAGGGAAGTGATGGTGGCCAAAACTTGAGGCAGCTATCAAATTGTGCTCACAGTGTGGGGAGGGGGACAAATTCTGATGTGTGGTTTATTTTCTCCTTATAATTCAGTACTGTGGAGGTGTGCTGCCCACAATTAGGCTGGGTTTTCCCATTTGAGTTGATGCACCCTAGTAACTCCCTCACAGACAGATGTACCTGGATGTTTGTTTCCATGGTGATTCTAAATCCCATCAGACTATGACATTGATCCTCTTCTAAGGCAGGCTTTTTATAAGAAAAACTTTCAACAAGTAACAACCAGGTAACCACAGAGGAACCACAGTTATGCTAAGAACTGAAGTAGGTGTCAAGGGAGGGGCTATAGAGTTTAAGCAGATTAAGCAGGTTACAAAAGTACGAAAACAGAAGATGAAGGATGAGAGAAAGACTCCAGAAGTGCCAGAACTCATAGTCACAGTCCTCCTTGCCTCCTCTGGAATGCTGATGCCCTTAGAGAACTATCTCATTCTGGATTTCCCATGATGCTTAGTAGTGGCCTTTTCTACCTACCTATTTAACTTGTCCCTGCATACCATGCTCAACCATCTCATTCTTTCGTAAGTGAGGAATTAGTTATCAAGTCCTGCTCTACTTTCACCCCCCAGTGCATTTCATTTCCCTTCATTTGCTTCTGTTTCTACTGCCTTAGGTTTGGACCACCTGTCTAGTGTAAGGCTTTCTACCTGTCAATCATGATGCCAGGTTAGCTTACTCTAGACCAGCGGTTCTCAACCTGTGGGTTACAACCTCTTTGACAAACCTCTATCTCCAAAAAGATTTATAGTATGATTTACAAGAATAGCAAAGTCACAGTTATGGAGTAGCAATGAAAATACTTTTATGGTTGGGGTCACCATCGTGAAGAACTATATTAAAGGGTCACAGCAATATGAAGGTTGAGAACCACCACTCTAGACAATGCTTACATTTTCTCAAGAGTATTATAGAACCCAAATGTCATTACTCTGAACTCCATCTTTGACTTTCCTGTTCTCTGTTAGGTCACGCCTAAGTTCTCAGTATGTCTTTTTGTAAAGTTCTGCATTTTCCAAATTACCTTTCTCTACCAAATGTTAAGAGTATAGCCAAGGATAGCTTGGACTAGGGAGCTTTCTGTGAACTCTGGTGCCCCTTGGTGGAGAGGCCCTGTGGGAACACAGAGGAATGGGAAGCAGGCTATCCAGATGAGACCAGATAGGCTGTGGTTAGATGGTGGGGGAGGAGGACCCCACTGGTCAGAGGTCTAGTGGAGGGGAATAGAACGGAAGTGGGAGGGTGGGTGGGAACAGGAAGATAAGAACGAGGAGATTACAATTGAGAAGTAATGTAAAGAAATTATAATAAAATAAATAAATTAATTTTAAAAAGAGTATAGCTAAATACGGAAACCAAATAAAAACAAGCAAAAGAATGAGCACAACAGATTTCATTTATTAATCTAAACAAGTGTCTGAGTCGATTAAAAATTGTTTTACTTTCAGGTTGTAGACAAATACAAACTGATAATGAAAGTCCAAGACATGAACGGCCAATTTTTTGGACTGATCAGTACATCGACTTGTATCATCACAGTACAAGACTCCAACGACAACGCGCCCACATTCAGACAAAGTGCAGTAAGTTCAGAACACCCGAGTCTATATTTGTTTTTGGCTATTTATGTTTATTAACTTGGGCTGATAATTTCTGGCATACTTTGAGACATGAGGTTATTTATGAGTAAAACTGCAGCTCAACCTACCTATGGCCTCTGTTTCCTGATGTTAGTATTTATGTTATTGTCCTCTTGTTAAAGGGCAAATTAGTCTACATTTGTAGGAAATACTGTTTATCTCACAGTTTCATGAATAAATACTCTCTGTTTTCATGCTTCTGGGTCATCTATATAAACATTGTAAAGCCTAGTTCTTTTGGAACTTAAGAAACATTAGTTTTCTAGTTTGCATTCCCACCAGCAATGAAGGAGTGTTCCTCTCTCCCCACATCCTCACCAGCATGTGGTGTCGCTTGAATTTTTGATCTTAGCCATTCTGATGGGTGTAAGATGGAATCTTAGAGTTGTTTTGATTTGCACTTCCCTGATGACTAAGGAGGTTGAGCATTTCTTTAAGTGTTTCTCAGCCATTTGATATTCCTCTGCTGAGAATTCTCTGTTTAGTTCCAAGCCCCATTTCTCAATTGGGTTAACATTTGACCATGTCCCCTAGAGGGGGAGACTTGGTGGCACTCAGAGGAAGGACAGCAGGTTACTGAGAAGAGACTTGATACCCTATGAGCATATACAGGGAGAGGTAATCCCCTTCAGGAACAGTCATAGGGGAGGGGAATAAGGGGAAAATGGGAGGGAGGGGAGAATGGGAGGATACAAGGGATGGGATAACCATAGAGATGTAACAAGAATAAATTAATAATAAAAAAGAAACATTAGTTTTCTATCGCAAGTGAATTTTAAAAATGCCTTTCTTTTCTTCCAGTATGAAACTTCTGTGGAGGAAAATACATATAACGTTGATATTTTGCGCATACCAGTAGATGATAAGGACTTGAGTAACAGTCCCAACTGGAAGGCAAATTTCACCATCTTAAAAGGAAATGAAAATGGGCACTTCAAAATCACTACAGACCCAGCCACTAACGAGGGTGTTCTCTGTGTTGTGCAGGTAAATGGATCACCAGTGAGACCTTTGTGTTACTTCGTGGTTTCATCTGCTTGACAGTTTAGTCAGAATCCTATAGTAGCCAAGTTGGAAGAGAACTGGTTAGTCCATTCCCACATGACTTCCATCATTCTTGTCTCCTAGAGTATGCCTGAATACTGTTAATCATACAGATCTCTGTATCTCCAGTGGCATCCCTCCCACACTTAGACACCTCCATTTAATTTCTTAGTATAATTCTGCACAAGTCACTTTCTTTACAGCTTACATCCCTGGGTCTGGTTTCTGTGTATATGATAAACTTTTTTTTTTTTTACCCTGTTGTGTTCATTGGAGACTTACCTTCTTGAGCAGGTATTTCCAATGTGACTTAGAAGTCCCACAGTCTTCTCATTCTCTCCAGGCAATTAGCATGCCTGTATTTTATCCCTAATAGGCAATACCTACGGTGAATACAGGATTACACAGACAGCACCAAATAGATCTATTTTTATTGTACATATTGCTGTTTGATTGCACTCTATATACTTGCTCTCAAGTCATAAGGGCAGGAAGGCCTTTATTGACAAGAACATTAGTTTCTCTATTTCTACCCTAGAGTGAAAAGATAACAGTACCTTATGGCAGGCATTATGCCTATTTACTGAGTAAGGGCTACTTACGTAATGATGGGGATATAAGGTAGCCTTGCTGGTTTTACTTGCTGTCCCATGTGAGAGCTCTAAGGGATTTTATATCAACCCTGGGAAGTTCTGTCCAAATGTCAATAGTCAGATATGCAATCTCAGTATTAGATGTCTAGTCCAGCACATTCCTGCATTGTCCCTGGCTTATTTTTGATGAATTTAAGATATATAGACTAGAAAGTCTTCTCCTCATCAAACTTTGAAATGTACTCATTTCCATTATTTATAACATGACCATTAACTTATATTTATCATTATGTATGCAAAGTCATAGAGTTTTATACTTAACATAATGTATATTCCTACATATAGTGAACTCATTTAATATTTAAACATGAACAGTAGTTATGAACTGTGTACATTATATGTTACAGTCAATGGATGAGACTGTATATGTTAACTCTAGATATCACTTCTCCTTTAGGATAAGGTAGCAATATTCTCAACTTATAGTAACAGTAATATTAATAAATAATGATAATAATAAGCAAATTGATGGTGAAAAGGAAAACCAGCTCCTGAAAGGCAAAGAGCAATTATCCAACCTGGAATGAAAACCTGGCTTATAACATCCCCACGTTGGTGACTTTGCCATGACACCATGCCTCAGGGACCTCACTTGGCAGAGTGTATTCACATCCTGGTGACTGCAGTTACAATCTGTGTGCAGCAACCTGTTGTTTACTAAATGCCAGGCCTATCGAGTGCTTATCATGAGCTATCTCATTTATGGTGTACATGAGACTAGGTTATTCATTACTTAATTTACAGTCAATGAATATGTTGTTTACTTTTGTTTGTTTTGAATAAGTAGACTTTTCATAGATTTATTTTACAACTAAAAATAATTAGTGAAATTTCTTGCTTCTTCTTGAGGAATTTAGTTCTTCTATAAGAATAGTAAGCATTACCAGCTTCTCATTTGATGTTTCAAAGCCCCACTCTCTCCCTCCCTCTCTCCCTCCCTCCCCTCCCCATGCCCCCCCTCTCTCTCTCACACACACACACACACACACACACACACACACACACACACACACACGAGGAATAACAGGCTGAAACTATGAACCTAGCTCAAAGGCTCATGGGATCTAGTTTCAAAGGCTGAGTAGAGGCTCATGTGTTTGTAAAGTGAACTTTATATATTTAAGGAAGAAACTCAACTCTAGAGTGTCCGAGTGTAACACTGAAAAGTCTGATTTGAAGACTGTAGACTGAATCCTAGAGGTCTGTCATTTTAAGATTGCCCACAGTGTTTTAGTGTGCAGCCATATAGGGAAACCATTCACCTCAGTCATGTCCACCTTTGAACTACAGTAGTTCCCATGAGTTTGTTTCTCTAATTTGTGTTAAGATTCATTATCAATTTGATCCTTGTTTTGTAAAAGTAGTTTATAGGTGCTGCTGAGCTGGCTCAGTGAGTAAGATTGCTTGGTTTTCAAGCATGAAGACCTGAGTCTGGCTCTCCAACACCTATGTGTAAAGAAAGCTTGGCATGGCGAAGTATGCCCATACCACCAGCTGGGGAGAGCTTGCTGGGGAGCCAGCCTTGACAAAGTGAACTCTTGGTTCAGTAAGAGATCTTATCTCAAAACAATCATGAGGTGAGAAGTACCAGGGAAAGACTTTGGAAGCCCATCCTTCTCGGTTTCCAAACGTGTGTGTGTGTGTGTGTGTGTGTGTGTGTGTGTGTGCACGTGAATGCACATGTGTGCCTTTACATCTATGTAAATGCAACACACACAATATAAATAATTTATATTCCCTTTCCTGTGCTTTAAAAGAGCATAGAACAAAACAACACCATTGAATCCAAAGATTTATTTGACTTTCATAACTCTAGATGGTTATTTCTAATATTATTTCAAGTTTTTAAATAAGAGTTATAGAGAAGTACATGCTGTGACATTCATGAGTAGGATAGATACCTTGCACCCAATGTGCTCCGGCTGCTGGATATGTATCCTGGATATTATCCAGATGGACCAGAAGCCCTGTCTAGTGAGCCAGAGTGCTGATGCACATCCATTTGAAGCAGGTCCCATACTAGCCCACACTGCTCTCCCAGCTTCATGTCATTTGGCCATATTCTCTTTATTACAAATCTGACTTATCTGACTTAATAAAGTATATTTTGATTGACACAAAGGGGTCTTCTCTTATTGGGATTTTAATTAGGTTCTTTCTTCTTGAGTTCACTTTTTAAACTGTCTTGTTTGTTAATATTATCTCCTTTATTCCAATTTTTAAAATCAATGTAATTTTTATCTGTCATGTCACATTCTCCCATATATATGTATATATATATATATATATATATATATTTATTTATAAAAATCTAAGAAAACCGAATTCATCAAGGCATTCTCACAACAGCCAGCAGCCCTCATCTGGAAAGGTGAGCCTTTTCTGAGAACAGGCTTGTGCAGCTATACTCTGAGGTAACTTTGAACCTCAAGGAGAGGGGTCATTCTTTCATAAATGAAACACTCAGTGCTTCTCAGCCTTTTGGCTAAGATCACGTGTAGCATAAATCAAACACACTGAACCCAGCATTTGGAATTTGCCTCAACCATGTCTCCAAATAGTGGCCTTCCTTCACTTAAAAAAAATGTGTATTTTAACATTTATTTATTTATTTTGTGTATATGAGTGCTCTATCTGCATGTACACATGCAGGCCGGAAGACAGCATCAGATCCCATTACAGATGGTTGTAAGCCACCATGTGGTTTTTGAGTATTGAACTCAGGACCTCTGGAAAAGCAAGCCTTTTCCTCTTAACCTCTTAACCGCTAAGCCATCTCTCCAGCCTGAGTATCCTTTCTTAAACATTGAAGAACTAGAATTTTTGTTTGTTTGTTTTATTCTGGTTTGTTTTCTAAAGAGAATGAAAGGACATAGAATTGGACAGGTGGGGAGGTAGGGAAAACCTGGGAGGAGTTGAGGCATGGGAAACAGTGGCCATAATATATTGTATGCTAAAAACTATTATATGTTATGTATATAGTAATTACACACAGAGAGGCCTGTACATAATTCTCCAATATTTTCAGGTTCATGATTATTTTTTTCTTAAAAGAATCAAACAAACAAACAAACGAATAGTCGAGGGATTTCTTTCCCACAATTTTGCAAAGCCATTTGTAGAGGTTTTAGAGGTGAATTTAGGCAAAAGCTCGTTAGCACAATCCCAGCAATGGCCAGATGTCACCATTAGCAACACATGAATATGAATTTATTATGTAGATGTGTCCATCCTGATAAAAGTGACCAGCTACTTGAAATAGCAAATATACTGCATACTGAGCTGACATGCCTATCCTCTGTTTTAAAGCCACTAGATTATGAAGAAAACCGCCAAGTGACCCTAGAGATTGGAGTGAACAACGAAGCTCCATTAATCAGAGACTTTTCAAGCAGAACGCCCACCATGAACCGGGCCATGATTACAGTTCATGTGGTGAATCAGGACGAGGGTCCAGAATGCAGCCCCCCCTCAGCAATATGTGCGGATCAAAGAAAACTCAGCAATCGGGTCCAAGGTCAATGGCTATAAGGCCTACGACCCTGAAACCAAGAGTAGCAATGGCTTAAGGTACACAAATTTCTGCAACCATGTGCCAATGCAGTTGTCATAATTGAAACAGCTAACTTATTTGGAGGTGTGTTATGATTCCAAGGACTTTTAAAATTTCATTTTACTACTAGGTACAAAAAACTGAAGGATCCTAATGACTGGATCAACATTGAAGAAATTTCAGGGTTGCTCACCATAACAAAAGCCTTAGACAGAGAAGCCATGGCTCCACGCAATGACCTATACAACGTTACAGTCATGGCAATAGACCAAGGTAATAGAGTTTTAATTTAGTATTTTATAACAGAATGGAAGAATAAAGGTAATCATTCTTGTGCAGAAATAATATTATGGTAAATATTCACAATTCTTGAAAATGACTTCAAAGACCACTCTCTCCTTTGTTGTCCTTTGGTGAGAAGTACCATTTATTTCTGGTTTTGTTTGTGTAGCCAAAGCTGCTCTTGAATTCATTGTTTAGCCAAGGATGACTTTTATAATTCGTGATCCCTCTGCCTCCGCATATTGACGACTGCAGGCTTGCACACAACATTCAGAAAGGTGTTTTTGTTCCTGGTGTTAACATCATCTTACTCTGTAGCCTAAGATGACTCAAGTCCACTATGTAACTCAGGCTGGTCTTAAAGTTGTGGCAATTCTCTTGCCGTAGCCTTCCCTGTGCTGAGTTTATACATGTGAGCCATCAATGCCAGCTAAATAACACATATCTTTTTACTCCATCTGCAGGAAATTAGTTCTTGCACTGCTTTGTGGTAAAGGACAGTGGTCAGACAACCATCGACAATACGCCATGGTCACCTCAGACTCTGCCAGGCATCTTGTATCACTTTACTTGGAGGCTTTTACTCATTCAGCTGATTCCTAAATGCCTCTAAACTTGAATTCTGGCAGTAAATTTCTGCTACTCATGGCTTTATATTAAGCAGCAATAATTTCAATGTGTTATATTACTTTGTACTCACTGAATTAGAATCCTTGGTTGTGGAGCCTGGATATAATATATTAAAACCTCCCTATGGGTTTGAATGCATCCTGGGACTAGAATAATATTTCTCTAACTACTTCGTCATGGCTCATTAACATCTACAAGCCCAAGGAAAGATAGCATGCAATTCAGCATTTATTTCAATCATTTATAGTAATTCTGGCAAAATGTTTGTTGGAACTGTATCTGATATTATCACCAACAGGAACCATCTTAGACAATCTATAGCTTTCAGTCATTTATATATATATTTGTTGTTTTTTTTCTCTTTGATTTATTTATTCACTTTAAATTCCAGTTGAAGCCCTTCCCTTTTCCCAGTCTAACCCTCATCCTTTTCATGCACTTAGGTTGGTAGTTTAGTCTCTGTGAGCCCCCATGAGCCTAGGTTAGTTGATTCTATTGATCTTTTTTTTTTTTTTTTTTGGCTTCTGGTTCCCTTCAGTTTCCTCTATCCTTCCCCCAACTCTTCCACAGGATTCCCAGATCTCTCCCTAATGTTTACCTGTGGGTCTCAGCATCATTTTTGATCTCCTACTGGGTGGAGCCTCTCAGGGAAAATTAGCTAGGCTCAGGTCTACAAGCATTGCAGAGTATTATTAATAGTTATAGGGGTTGGCCTTCTCCCTTTGGGGTGGGTCTCAAGTTGGGCCAGTCCTTGGTTGGACATTTCCTTAAACTCTGCTCCATCTTTACCCCTCCCTATCTTGTAGACAGGGTTTGTTTTGGGTCAAAAATTTTGTGGGTGGGTTGGTGTCCCCCTCTCTCTACTGGAAGTCCTGCCCAGTTGTAGGGGGTGACTACATCAGTGTCCATATCCCCCCTGCTGCTGGGAGTCTCAGCTAAGGTCACTCCATATCCTCCCAGGACCCTACCCTGTCCCATGTCTTCAGCTTGTGCCAGAGATCCCTCCTTGCACCAGCTTCCTGTCTCTTTCCATGCCCTACTCCCTGCCCCACACCAGCTTTCCCCTACTTGGTCCCTTCCTTTGTCTCTCCCCAAACTCCATTCCTTTTATACATCTACTTACAATGTCTATTCTATTCCCTCTTCTGAGTGAGATTTAAGCATCTTCCCTTGGGCTCTCATTAGCTTCTCTTGGGCTTACTTAGCTTCTTTGGGTCTGTGGATTATGGTACATACTATATGGCTAATATCCACTGATAAGTAAGCATAGAACATGTGTGTCTTTCTGGGTCTGGCTGGGTCTTACTCAGGATGATCTTTTCTAGGTCTATCCATTTGCCTACAAATTTCATAATTTCCTTGTTTTTTAAAATAGCTGTGTAGCATTCCATTGTATAAATGTATCATATTTTCTTTATCCATTCTTTGGTTGAGAGATATATAGATTGTTTCCATGTTCTGGCTATTATGAATAAAGCTCCAATAAACATAGGTAAGCAAGAATCCTTGTGATATGATGGAGCATCTTTTGGGTATATGCCCAGGTGTGGTCTAGCTGGGTCTTGAGTGAGATCTGTTCCCAATTTTCTGAGAAAGTGCCAAATTAATTTCCAAAGTGGTTGTACAAGTTTGCCCTCCCACCAGAAATGGAAGAATGTTCCCCTTTCTTCACATTCTTGCCAGCATGTGCTGGCCATTCTGCTATTCTACGATCGAATCTCAGAGTCATTTGGATTTGCATTTCCTGGATAACTAAGGACATTGAGCATTTCTTTAGGTGTCTCTCGGCCATTTGATGTTCTTCTCTTGAGAACTCTGTTTAGCTCTGTACCCCATTTTTTAATTGTATTATTTGGTTTGGTGGCATTTAATTTCCTGAATTCTTTATATATTTTGGAATTAGCCTTTTGTCAGATGTAGGTTGGTGAAGATCTTTTTTCCAGTCTATAGGCTGTCGCTTTGATCTGTTGACAGTATCCTTTGCCTTATAGAAGCTTTTCAGTTTCATGATGTCCCATTTATTAATTGTTGCTCTTAGAGCCTGAGCTATTGGTATTCTGTTCAGGAAGTTATCTATTGTGTCAATGAATTCAAGGCTCTTCCCCACATTTTATTCTAACAAATTTAATGTGTCTGGTTTTATGTTGTGGTCTTTAATCTACTTGGACTTTTGTGCAGGGTGAAATATGGATCTATTTGTATTTTTCTACATGTAGGCATTTTTTCCATTGTATGGATTCAGCTTATTTGTCAGAAATCATGTGTACATAGGTGTATGGGTTTATTTCTGGGTCTTTGATTGAATCCCATTGATCAACTAGCCTATTTCTATGCTAGTACCATAGCATTTTTATTACTGTTGCTCTATAGTACAGCCTGAAATCAGGCGTGGAACTTCCTCTGGAAGATCTTTTATTGTACAGCATTGTTTTAGCTGTTCTGTTTTTTGTTTTGTTTTGTTTCTCCCTATGAAGTTAGGAATTGATATTTCAAGGTCTATAAAGAATTGTGTAGTTATTTTGTTAAGAATTGCATTGACTTGGTAGACTGCTTTTGGTAAGATGGCCATTTTTACTATGTTGATCCTCTGGAGCCATGAGCATCAAAGATCTTTCCATCTTTTGATATTTCCTCCAATTTCTTTCTTCAGAGACTCGAAGATTTTTTTCTTTCATACAAGTTTTCACTTGCTTTGGTTAGCATTATACCAAGATACTTTATATTATTTGTGCATATTTTAAACAGTGTAGTTTCCCTTTTGTATATAGGAAGACTACTGATTTTTGAATATATTGCCTTTATTATGTTTATGTATGGGCCTTATATCCCTGATTTCTCTAATAATTTTAACATGAAGGAGTGTTAGATTTTGTCAAAGGTTTTCAGCATCTACTGAGATGATCATCTTTTTTTTTCTTTCAGTTTGTTTATATGATGGATTTCATTGATGATTTTCATATGTTGAACCATCCCTGGATTCCTGGGATGAAGCCTACTTTATCATGGTGGATGATGTTTTTTATGTGTTTTTGAATTGTGTTTGCCAATATTTTATTAAGTATTTTCCCATCGATGTTCCTGAAGGATATTGGTCTAAAGCTCTCTTTCTTGGTTGAATCTTTGTGTGCTTTAGCTATCAGGGTGACTGTAGCTTCATAGAATGAGTTTAGCAATGTTTTCTTCTGTTTCTATTTCTTCTGTTTCTAGTTTAAGGAATATTGGTATTAGCTCTTCCTTGAAGATCTTGAGGAACTCTGTCCTGGAACCATATGGCCCTAGGACATTTTTTTCCTTAGGAGTATTTTAATGACTTCTTCCATTTCCTTAGTGGTTATTGGACTATTTAGATTGTTAATCTGATCTTGACTTAATTTTGGTATGTGAAATCTATCAAGAAAATTGTCCATTGCATTTAAATTTTGTAGTTTCATGGAGTATAAGCTTTTGAAGAAAGACCCAATTATTCTTCAGATTTTCTTCTGCGTCTGTGGTTATGTGCTCTTTTTCATTTCTGATTTTGTTAATTTGAGTATTAGCTAGCGGTTCATCTATCTTGTTACTTTTCACAAAGAACCAGTTTTTAGTTTCATTGATTCATTGTATTTTTTCCTTGTTTCTAAAGTATTTATTTCGGCCTTGATTTTAATTATTTCTTGCTGTCTACTCTTCTTTGGTGTGTTTGCTTCTTTCGTCCCAGAGCTTTTTGGTATCATGTCAATTTGCTAGAATGAGTTCTCTTCAGTTTCTTTATGAAGGCATTTAATGCTATGAACTTTCCTCCTAGGATTGTTTTCATTGTGTCCTATAAGTTTGGGTATGCTGTGCCTTCATTTTACTTGAGTTATAGAAAGAGTTTAATTTCTTTCTTTATTTCTCCCCTGACTCAATTGTCATTGACTAGAGAGTTCTTTAGTTTTAGTGAGTTTGTATGCCTTCTGTTGTTTCTGTTGTTGAGATCTAGTCTTAATCCATGGTGGTCTGATATGGTACAAGGAATTATTTCAATTTTCTTGTATCTGTGAGATTTGCTTTATGACTGAGTATATGGTTAGTTTTGGAGAAGGTCTCATGATGTATGAGGAGGAAGAAGAGGAGGAGGAGGAGGAGGAGGAGGAGGAGGAGGAGGAGAAGAATTCTGTTGTTTGCCTGAAATGTTCTGGAGATATCTGTTAAGGTCATTTGAGTCTTAACATTGGTTAATGTCATTATTTCTCCATTTAGTTTCTGTCTCAATGACCTGTCCATTGGTGAGAATGGGTTGTTGAAGTCTGCCACTATTAATGTGTGGGGTTTGATGTAGAATTTAATTTTTAATAATGCTTCTTTTATGAATGTCTTTTACTTTGCATTTGGGGCATAGGTGTACAGAATTGAGATGTCTTTTTGGTGGATTTTTCCTTTGATGAGTGTGAAGCATCCTTCTTCATCTCTTTTGATTACTTTTGTTTGACACTCTATTTTACTAGATAGTAAAAATGACAATTCCTGCTTGTTTCGTGGGTCCATTAGCTTGAAGCACCATTTTCTAGTGTCTTACTATGAGGTAATGTCTATCTTTGTTGCTGAGATTGCAGTAGATTGGTGGATTCTGTTTTCTGATCTACTCTGTTAGCCTGTGTCTTTTTATTGGGGGAATTGAGTCCATTGATGTATCTTCTCCTCTTCCTCCTCCTTCTTCTCCTTCTTGTGTGATAGTATTTATCTTCTATGTCCTCTTTAATGTAACCCTAGTTGTGTTGGAGTCTTCCTTCTGTTATCCTCTGTAAGGCTGGGATACTGGAAAAGATATTGTTTAAATTTAATTTGGTCATGGAATATCTTTTTTCCATTTATGGTGATTGAAAGTTTTGCTGGGTATAGTATTCTGGCCTGGGATCTGTGGTCTCTTAGAGACTGCACGACATCTACCCAGGCCCTCCTGGCTTGTACAGTTTGTGTTGAGAAGTTTTGTATAATTCTAGTAGGTCTGCCTTTATATATGTTTTTATATTCCTTGGCCCATATCCCTTGCAGGTTTTAATATTCTTTATTTGCTATGTTCATTTAGTGTTTTAATTATTATGTGGAGGGAGGATTTTCTTTTTTTGTCAAATCTATTCAGTGCTCTGTAGGCTTCTTGTATGTTTGTAAGCATCTCTTACTTTAGGTTAGGGAAATTTCTCCTATGATTTTGTTGAAAATATTTTCTGGGCCTTTGATTTGGGAATTTTCTCCTAATCTTACCATTCTTAGGTTTAGTCTTTTCACAGTGTCTCATATTTCTTGGATGTTTTGTGTTAGAAAATTTTTAGATTTGGTATTTTCTTTGACTGGTGTATCAATTTCTTTTATCTTCTCTTCAATGCTGGAAATTCTTTCTTCCATCCCATTTAGTCTGTTGATGATGCTTGTTTCTATAATTCTTCTTCTCTTTCCTATGCTTTCCATCTCCAAGATTACCTCACTTTGTGTTTTCTTTATTACTTCTTTTTCCACTTTCAGGTCTGGAACAGTTATTCATTCCCTTCCCCTGTTTGATTGTATTATTTTTTATTTCTTTAAGTGACCTATTAATTTCTTCACCTTTTGATTCTATCTTTCCGTATTTCTTTGAGGGATTTATTTGCCTCCCTTAAGGGCATTATCATTTTCATAACATCAAATTTAATATTGTTTTCTTGTGCTTCAGGTATGATAAGATATGCAGGGTTTGCTGTAGTAGGGTAGATGGGTTCTGGTGGTTTATGTGGCCTTGGGTTTTGTTGCTGCTGTTCTTACACTGACCTCCAACATCTGGTTGTCCCTTGTGTTGGCAGGCCTGGTGGTCCCTAATGGTAGTAGGTCTCAGGATTGCAGGTAGAACTGACGATACTGGATGGCCGCAATCCTCTAGTTTTCCTGAGTAGCAGCAGACCTCCTGGGATATAAGGAGAATTGGTAGTCCCCAATGTATGCTGATCTCTGGTGGTCCTTGATGGCTTGTGGTCCCTGGAATTCCAGTTAGAGATGGGGTCTAGAAAATGTAGCTCACATGAGAGATTGAGCATAGAGCACAGGGCCTGGGGGAGGCTGTACTGCTGCTGGGTTTCTCTGGTGGGCTCCAGCAGGCCAGGGATTGGGGGAGAGTTTCCACTTCGTGGTCCTTGGTGACTGCTGGTCTCTGGGTTAGGGTTAGGGTTAGGGGTTAGGGGTTAGGGGTTAGGGTTAGGGTTAGGGTTAGGGGTTAGGGGTTAGGGGTTAGGGTTAGGGTTAGGGTTAGGGTGAAATGGAGGGAGCACAGAGTTCCTGGGGCAGACTGTGCCACTCTCATTTATATTTTTATTCACCATTCCTCTAATAAAGATTATGTGTTCAGGAAATACAGATTCTATCTGTACCACTCAGCAACTCATGAATTCATGTGATATGTTGCACTGGTTACATTGTCTGAGAAATAGAACCAGCTTAGATAGCCATCAAGGATAAATAAAGAAAACATGGTACATATATAACATGGAACTTCATGTATCTGTAAAGAAAAAAATGAAATGATATTTGCAGGAAGTTGATGCAAGTGGAATCATTATGTTAAGAGAAACAAAGACAAATACCACTTGTTTTCTCTCATGTATAGGATCTAAATTTAACATTATATATTGTGTGTATATAAAAATAGAAATTATAATTAATTTTCTGTTTGGAAACTCTAAGACAAGAATATGAGGCCAGCACTGAACCTTTGTCCCTTTCTCCTCCCAGAGGGTAAATCATGCATAGGAACACTTACAGTGAACATCGAGGACGTAAATGACAATGCACCAGAGATCATTCAAGACAATCTTGTCATCTGCAAGCCAAAGATGGGGTATATGGACATTTCAGCTGTGGATCCCGATGAACTTGTCAATGGCCCTCCCTTTCAATTCAAGTTGGAAAATGCTTCTCTGGAAGTCAACAGAATCTGGACCCTCAGTCCAGTTAATGGTATTGCAGAAAGATAACGATTCATGTGATTTGAAGCATTGGAGGGGCCACATAGCAATTTACACAAAACACGTTTCCTAAGCTTAGGATGTTAAATTAACCTTTTCCAGTGCATGTGTCTGTGTGTGCACATACAAGTGCATGTACATATGCAGTGTGTGTGTGTTTGTGTGTGTGTGAGTGCACATTCATAGAGGCTAGAAAAGGGTGTCATATTCTCTGGAGATGGAATTATAGGCTGTTTGAGCGGTCCAATATGGGTAATGGGAATTGAACTCTGACCCTCAGGAAGAACAGTATGCCTTCCCAAAAACAGAGCTATCTTTCCAGATCCCGATACTGTGTTTTATCATGCTACTAAACTTTATATAATGCTGTTCATTCTGACTAGAAACATCACCCTTACTGTGTCTTAGTTTTATTACAAAATAAAATATATGCATTGTTTATTATTGGTCGAATAAGCTGCATATCCCAAGAATATGCATAGAGAGGACTCAGGCAGACACTCCCTCAGCTCAGATGCTCAGCCTCTGAGGACTCTTCCCAGAAATACATGGAGGGTCCTGTGACCTTTTGCATCATGTGTTATAACACCCCACACATTGTATGACTGCTGTTTATGAACTGTCGTTTCTCACAGCATTCTTAATTTTCTCACTTTGAGCACTGAACTCAGCACCTACCAGATAATGACTACTTTAAAAATGATTGCTTAATCAATGTTTTGGTTAAAGAATATCCGTTAAAGGAAAAAAAAACCTACAATAGGAAAATGAGAGATTGGTTAGCATCAGGATTTGAAGGTTTTCTCAGGAATGCTGAGTGTTTGGGTATAAGTGTTGGGTGGTGTGATAAGTCTATGTCCCAAGCTGAAGAGACAGAGCTTTGCATTGTTGGTGACAGTGGGGTGTGCATTGGGACTGTGGGAAGGAGGCCAGCTGCATCCAGATGTTTGTCTTACAGAGATGACAGTAGGGCCAGGAGATAACTGGAAGAAGGCAGAGTTGAATGATATATATATATATATAAAACCCCAACGTTGCTGAACTACTAGAAATATATGACATGGCTATGGCTATGGCTTAGCTAGTGGTCAAGGAAAAGGTCAGTGATTTGCACAATCTTTCCTTAGAAACTGGTAGCTTCCAAGCTTTCCAAGACACTTGTTGAAGTGTTCCAATATAATCCAAGTACCATTTATAGTCCTGTAGTGAGCTTTCAGGTGCAAGGTGTAGACAATACTAACAGCTCTGACAGATATTTAAGCTGTAGAAATTCCAGGCGATTTCCAGGCTGTACTTTATGCTGCTGTGACATCGTATTTGTTCTACTACAAAAGCCCAAGGATGTTATAATTGTCACTGAAAGTCTACATACAAGGCATTAATCATATAGGAAATATTGTGCTTTCTGAAGCAGCCTTTTCTGAAGCATTCATAGGCAGACAATAGAAGACAAATGGCTTGGAACAGGAAAACTGAGAATGTTCTTTGGGTGTGTACAAGAACTGGTTTTTTAAGAGCGCATAACCTGGAATTAAAGAAAAAAAAAAACTGACCTCTGCATCAAAGGCCAAGATAGAATTCTTATTCTGTATAGATAAGGGCAAATGAGATATTGGTAAAATGCTACTAGGTCATTTCAATACTAGATAATAATTAATAATAATAATAATTATTATTATTGCTTTTTGAAGTAGAGCCTCACTATGTATTTCAGGATAGCCTCAAATTCATTGTCTTTCTTCAGCCCCTTTAGTCTCAAGTGCTAGGAACTTATGTGTGCATTCTTTATCTGGATTCAAATGTATTCTTTATGAGTGTTTCTTTGGCCGAATTACAAGGAGGAAACATGTCTAAGGTAATATTAATTTCTGAAACTGTTGAAGGGATCAACAGCAGCCCCCTTTGCCTTTTTCTAAATTTGGCTGGTGGTTATTTTTTACAATAGGAGCAGTGGAATAGATTCTGAGGAAAGGATAAGCAATCGTTATAAATAGTATCTATCGGGTTAGGGAGACAGCCCAGTCAGTAACTGTTTGCAGTGCAAGCATGTGGGCTGACTTCAGTGCCTAGAACCCACAGAAAAATCAGGGCAGAACAGTGCCAGTTTGTAATCCTAGTACTGGTGGTTGAGGAGGAGACTGGTCACCTTGGCTTGGTGGCCAGCCAGACTAGCTTAATCTGCAAGCGGGAAGCAATGAAAACAAAGTGGTAGTTCCTGGGGAATGATGCTTGGGGTTGTCATGGGATCTCTATATTTGAGCACACGCCTGTGTACACCTCTCCGCACAAAACCGACCAACCAAAATAAAATCGTTTTATTTTCTTAAAGACACAGCTGCCCGCCTATCCTATCGGAAAAATGCTGAAGTTCAAGAATACATCATTCCTGTTACTGTAAAAGACAGAGCAGGGAAATCTGCAACCAAACACTTGAGAGTCAACCTGTGTGACTGTAATCACCCCAGCGAATGCATGGTCAGATCGAGGAGGGCGGGGGTCGCCCTGGGGAAGTGGGCCATCCTTGCCATCTTGCTGGGCATCGCGCTTCTCTTTTGTAAGTACTTTCATTCACTGGAAGGTAAAATGCAATATAACTGATCTGCAGATCAGAAAGGTTCTTGGGAAGTAAATATAGACACGATTCCTTCCATCTGGTTTGAGTTCCTTCTACAAGTTACCTGTGTTCTGTGGCGGCAGAGTTCTGTTTGATTCAGCACTATTTGAGGGAACATGATCCTTCCTGACACAGGTTTCACAAGACAGACTTCTTAAAAAGGCTTTAGCTTACTCAAGTCTGCTTCCTTTTTCTTATTTATAGGGACAACAGTAGTAACCTGCACTGTGTTGGCACAATTAAGTTAATTTATGTAAAAATGTTAGACTAGTAAATACTAAATTTCTAACACTCGTTTATTATTTTTCATCAACACAGCAAAATAAATATGTCTTTAACACCTACTAAATTTCAGAATATGGTACTAAGTAGGATTCAGTGGAAAGCAAAATAGACAAAAACAAATAAAGAAGAAAAAAATAGAACCCCACAAACACCCTCAATAATCACTAAAGAAAATGTACTTTTGACTAGAGGAAACCAGAATATGGTAAGCAGATTCAACCATGCCGTCATGTACGTGTAAGGTTATCGGTCTTGGAGGCCACTGATTTCAACAGGTGGTTAGATCATGAGGTCATGACTATGTGACATGATCTGGAGGATTCAGCTGTGTGGCATACCCAGGGAGACGGGCTTTCAGTTGGAGGAGAAAGTCAAGTTCAAGACTCTATGGTAGGACTCTGTCTGGAGAAGACAAGCGATGGAGTGGAGACTCCTGTGTCTGCATAGAAGTGGATGAAAGGGAGAAGGAGGACCAGGAAACACAGCCAGAAGGGGAAGGGAGGAGAGGCACTACGATCCTTCAAGGGCCAGACGGTATATATCTCCGGGCCGTTTGGATCAGCTGAAATCTGTGACAACTGTAAGAAGGCGCTTGTCACTGAGACTATCTGAATGAAATGCATAGCTGTGTTTCCTCAGCACTTGAAATCTGCATGCTAAAATGTGAATTTCCTGTAATTTTATTCTTGGGTTTTTGTTGTTGTTTGGTTGGTTTTGCTGTTTTTGAGTCCTAAAACTCACTATTTGGACAAGACTGTAAATTTCATATCATAAGTTATTCCTGTTTTTGCCTTTTTTTTCAACAATTTATAGGCATAAAAAAATCTTAGATTGTGGACCACAGGAAAACATGTGGTTGACAGGAATTGTAGCCATGGTTTGCAAGTGTGCTAGAGCGTCTTCTGGAACACTGAAATAGCTGTTATTACTGTTGATTTAGTGATCACATTATCATAATCTCCTATTGTTATGATGTAGGATACAGTCTAAAGAGATAAGACACAAAATGTGCTTAATTATGTTTTTTCCCCTCCAATTGGAAAACTGATCTTTTGGGAATCAGTAAATATCTTTGCTGTTTGACTTAAATAAATGTTAGGAACTTTAAGAACTACAGTTGAACTCACAATTCGAAACACTTTCACATGAAGGTGAGAACTTCTTAGAAAAATTATCAAAACACACATATGATCAAAACACATTTCAAACTGTGCCTGTGAGCTTGGAAAGACCAGGATCATGTAAAGGAAGCCACAATTCTTACTGTCCTGTGGCCCAAGGCATAAATAATAAAGGGTGATTGGTTTATTGTATGCTTGGTAAATTATATTCTTTTCAAAATGTATTTCTTTATTGTATTGTTTGGTAAATTAAGTATGATATTTTAAAAATGTATTTCTTCTTATTTTTACTTAGCGGTACTGCTAACTTTAGTATGTGGAATTGTTACTTCCCAAAAAGGAAAACATTTTCCTGAAGATTTAGCACAGCAAAACTTAATTATATCAAACACAGAAGCACCTGGGGATGACAGGGTGGTAAGTAATTTCTTTAGTGAACAATTATCTATATGGTTTAAACTTTATCACTGTGAAGTTATTTAGGAGTTAATTTATATTTGTAAGTGGCTGGAATCTTGTAAATTTTTAAGTCTTTGATCCATCAGTGTTCTAGAGCTTTGTGGAGTGAGGCTTAGTGAACTTCAGAAAACAAAATTACCTTTCCATTCTCTTCTTTCCACTTTTTTGGTAGTACTAATTCAACCTTAGTCTTCTATGCTGTGTAACATTCTTTGACCCCACTGCTGTCTGTCTTATTATGATGTAGTGTTCTGCCAATGGATTCACTACCCAGACAGCCAACAACTCCAGCCAGGGCTTCTGCGGCACAATGGGATCGGGGATGAGAAACGGTGGCCAGGAGACCATAGAGATGATGAAAGGGCACCAGACTCTGGACTCCTGCCGTGTGGCTGGGAACCACCACACCCTGGACTCCTGCAGGGGAGGACACATGGAGACGGACAACTGCAGATACACGTACTCAGAGTGGTACAATTTCACTCAGCCCCGACTTGGTGAAGTGAGTTCCCTTAGATATTTTATTCTGAGATAAGAACGATAAGACACTGCTACTCATGCACGTTTCCAGAAACTTCTTTGCCAGTGTTTTATGTGCCTTGTCCTGTTAGTTTTGGTTATTTAAAAATGCTTTTGATTTTGTTACAGTATTTAATTTTTAAGTATTTTGATTCCTCTGTCACATTCACCAGGTTTTTAGACTCTTTCAGGAATGAAAGCCTTCTAATATCTGCCCCTACAGATTACGTTTTATGTGTGCATCTATCTTATAAACTCCTTTGATAAGAAAAGAATGTGAAGAAAAATTCTAGTTCCTCAGAAATACACATTTCCCATATCAAATTTGTATTTTTCTATGAAAAAGTAAAATTCTGAATGCAGTTTAAGGTTAAACATTAACACTCTTTCCTTAAGGTATACATTAATTTGTTTTCTTATTTTAATCTTTCACTCTATTTCTGGTGAGTGATCCTATGCCTTTGCTTTATTCTGGAAGAGTCCTATTCCACTAAAGTGTGTGCATGCGTGCCAAAATCTCGTAGGTGTGTTTTGTATGTCAGGCCAGGGTAAGGGGTCCTGTTTAAATATTCTTGCTGTCACTACTTCCGTGTCTGAATCAGAGGAGACTAGTGTGCTTGTGTCGAACACTGCACCCAATGCCTTTAGTTCTCTGATGAGCAGAACATAACTGTGAATATTCTACAGGAAGGCTTTTACTTAATGATGACCATATCTTTTTTGTCATATTCAAGTGCTTATATGTTTTATATTTGAAGATGGCACTCATGGGAGATCGTGATACAAAGCTCCAGACCCTTGCTTAAAAACACCCTGTAGTACTGGTAAAGGGAGGAGATGGCAGCAGGTGAAGGGTTAGACACTTAGTAGCAGCTAGCCACCAGCTGAGGGTTAGGGGAGGACAGTGTGTGCAGATCTGCACAGGGGGCCTTGATGATGGGAAGACAGGCCGGTGGGAAGATCACTGAGGGGAAGCATGGGTGGTCAAAGGCTTGGCCACTTCAGAACAAAAGTGTAGTTTCTGCTGTGTGAGTTAAGCAGATGCTTTTGGTGTCAGTGATTTCCTGGGGGTGTATCCCTGGCTCTTGGGTAATTTGGAATTCAGTGGTTTTTTTTTTTTTTTTAATGTACTTCATCATTGCATGTAATGGAAGTTTATTTTCTATTCATTGTACCATTACCTCTTGAGAGGCATGAGAAAAATGCCTTCATACATTGGTATTTCCATCATTAGTTCCCTGAAATAGCAAATGGTGTTGGAGGAGCGTGCAACAAATGTACTCAAGTTAGTAAACTAGAGTTACTTCAGACTAGGACCATTTTATGTCCACATACAGATTCCAAGCACTGGGCATATTGTCTCCATTTTGTGAATTGGCCTCAACTACAGACATAACATTTGGGGATGAATATTTCATCATGACTTAAATGTACTTCGATAGAAATTTGTAGACCTATTTTTTTATTTTTATGAATTATTAAAAATGCAAACTATACTGATTTGTGATATGGCTGTAATATAGACCAATCATGTGCATTTTTGCACTTCATTAGAGGACACACTGGTTAAAAATTAAACATAAAAGGTAAATAAAATAAAATTTCTCTTCACATGTTGAAGTTGTTTAAAAAATAATACAACCCTCTTTTTTTGGACATTACAGAAATTGCACGTGTGTAATCAGAATGAAGACCACATCCCATCCCAAGATTACGTCCTCACCTACAACTACGAAGGCAGGGGGTCTCCAGCGGGCTCTGTAGGCTGCTGCAGCGGAAAGCAAGAGGAAGAGGCGCTTGACTTTTTAAACAACTTGGAACCCAAATTCCTTACGTTGGCAGAGACATGCACAAAGAGATAATGCCACTGGGCTACAATTAGACATGGCCTTAGCAGACATTCTAGAAGTCTGAAACAATGATACTGTAAAACTGAGTCATTACTGAAACCAATGGTCTTGAGTTATTCTGGCTTGACTTGTGATATGCTGATTTTAGTCTAGTGTGAAATTGACCGATTATGTGGAGAAACCATTCCAGGCTGGCTGTGTGCTGTGTGTGAATCTCCTGTGATGCTGGGCAGGGCAGTAAGCTGCATCTCCTAGTCTGTCAGTGGGTCAGGACCCTTGCAATATACAGCACATATATCCCCACTGAGTGCTACTAAGATACAATCACATGGCTCAAGGAGTGTGTGCTCATGTAATGAGCTTCTCTACATTTTACAGTCGGCCTCCTGCCAATTTGTATTGTTAAAGCTACTTGATGCTGACTACTTTTCAAAAAGTACAAGTGTTACAACTGACGTATAGACGTATAAAAGCTCAAGCTGCCATGCTAGAGTTAGGTATGGTCTTTAAGAGGCCTGCCCCACTCGGCAGATCTTTTCCTAACAAATGAATTGTGTAAAGTATTGGTCTAAAAATAATTAAGTTGTATCAACATCCCATCACTACACAGCCCTTCTAAGGATGGTTTAGGAAACAAACAGAGTATTAAGGAAGAAATGTTTCAGGACAGAAATAATGAGTGCTGAATTACGTTCAAGCTTTTGCAAAGTTGAAGATCCAGGACCTGCCTCCTTCCGACTGCACTATCAAATACTTTATTGCTTTGGAAACAAAATTTGGCAAGCTAGCCTATTGAGTAGCAATTTCCTATTCCAGCACAGCCTGAAACCTTTGTTTCACATCAGAGCTGTGTTTAAAGTACAATGGGGGGAAAAGAAAAGAGGAAAAGAGCAACAACATTGAAAATTAGGCTGCCTGCGGTTTAACTTACAACAGGAAATTGGGGTCTTAAAGGGGCAGACTTCCTCCAGCGCGGTTCGTGTGGACTGTGTGACACCTGAAGGTGTCAGCTCATGCTTGCTTGTGTAGCTTGTTTAAATTTAGAAACACATATTCTAGCTTTAGTGGGAAAGAATGAGACAGCCACAGGGAAGAGTGCATTCACTTGGCAGGATATGTAGAGATTTCTACATCCAAACACTAGAAGCCAACTATGGGATCCGCCCCTCTACTCTCTACACTGCTCGGACTCACAGATTCCTGTTGGGCAGTTTACAGATGTCAAGTGGGTTTTTTGGGTTGTAGTGTTGACTGCCACTAAAGTTACATCTTCCACCACCTTTTTATCTTTTTCTACTTTTCTCTCTCTCTTCCTATTCTTTTATTTTTATTATTATTACTTTTATTTTAAACAGGGGCAGGTTATCTTTACATATTGGTTTGCCTCAAACTTATAATCCTCCTGCCGTAGCCTCTGAATACTAGAATTACAGGGAGATGCTACACTCTGTTTGATGCAGGCTTTGGGCTTTAAGTTGGATCCCTCATGGTGCTGGGACAAAGTGTTGCCACGCTCAGAGGTACACACTCATGGCTTCTTACCCACACTCCAACTAGAGCGTAGCTTTAGTTTCCAGCACCCACTCTCACACTATACGAAAAGAGCTCCCGCACCATTTCAGAACCCCACCCCGCCTCGGTTCCTTTTCCCATCTGTCACAGCTGCTTGAAAGGCCCGGAGCAGATTCACCCAGGTAGCAAGTCTTCCAGAAACCTCATCATCTTTCAGTGGGATTTAATTTTTCTGAAAACACCAGTTTGCTCTGTTAGGGGGAATTTATCATGACAGAAGAAACGGGAATTTCGGATCTTTGGAAGAAAGAGATCAAACTGTTCTTTAGGGAGGTCAAGCCGATGGAGTGCTTTCGGGTGTTCGGAGACAAACATGCAGACCCTTCTGGAAAGTCAAGGAGTGAAGCCGACAGGGCTGTGCGCCTCGGAGAAGGCCACGTGATATGCTGCTTGCATTTTCTTACTCCTTGTTCCTGCTTGCTTTTAAACCACTACACCTGCCCTTTAGTTTGGTGAAGTATTGGGTAGGACATTTTAAAGATCTCTTGTTATTTGGAATATTTTGAATCCAGGAAAGAGCGCAGAGATGGGAGATGCAGCTTAGTCAGCAGAATGTTTGGCTGGTATGAGCAAAGCCCAGACTTTGATTGCAAGCACTGCCTAAAACAGGCATTGCGGCACATGCCGTCTTCCCAGCTGGTGCTGGAAGATTGAGGGAGTTTTAGGTTCTCCATAGCTTGAGGCTAGCTTGGGCTACATGTGGTGAGTCTGAGGACGGGCAGAACTGTTATGCTGAACAAACATGGCCTCTACAAGAAAGCTCCTCTCCTTTCTCCGTTGATGTGATGGTCTTCGGCTACATGTGTATCTAAGATTCTGATTTGCTTTTGGGTTTTCCTGGTTACATTTTTACTTTCTTGGTAGAATTTTGAAATTGTTATTTTTTTGTTCACAACATTATATAATATTCTTTTCTCAAATGTATGAGGTGAAGATTGTGCTATTTTAGTGTGTAAGAAAAGCAGCTCTCTCGCTCTCTTTTTTAACACTTTCATTCCTTCCCACCCACGCCCAGGTTTTCATGTAAATGTACATACCATTTTTTCTTACATTTATAAGGAAGCAGTTAACTGTCTAAAAAATAGTTGGAATTTATTTTTCAATGTTTTAAACAACTTTAATGTGACAGTTAAATTGCTTCTGAAACTTGTTAAATAAAATAAACAAGCATTGAATGTGTAAAATAATGCTTCCTGATAAAGAATGCAATAAATTGATGCTAAGCTGGCTTCCTGTCTTTGCTGAGTGTGGAGACTAAGGATCAAAGGTGATGACACGGCAACTGTGAAACACTGAGTTTCCGACTAGCAAGAAGATTAAGACTCCGCAGCACCTTTGCTGCACAGTGGAGATTATTCTATAGAATGGGTCACTGGCAAATTGTCAACATCATCAGTACATACCAGGGACCAAGATGCATTTTTAAGGCAGACCTGTCCAGAGGAGTTCATCTGGAAAAATTCATAATGTGGCTGTGATTGCAGTGATGACAAGATATATTAGATACTGATTTACATTCAGAATTTTAGATGCACCAAGATAGGAAAGATGTTTTCTTCAAGGCTGCCAAATACAAACAGCCAAAACACTAAGACTATAACATTTATATAATTCATGACTGTTTCGTGGTTCTTGTAGTTTATTGTCTATATGTGTAATAATATAAATGTATATGTAAAAAAATTTTTTTAAGCTTAGCTCTAAACAAAGTCAGATAGGATATATTTTTCCAATATTTAGTTGCTTGTGCTAGCTACATTTTCCCCTACACATCCTACCCAGCTCACCCCCCTTTCCACAGGGAATGGTCTCTGTCTACAGTAGTATAGGAGTGTGGTGCCAGGTCATTGTGCAACACAGCCTGACTCCTGACTCCTGCTTGGCGCAAAAGAAGTTTGAAAGTTGGTGGATACTTTGTATGTGACTGTTACCAGTTACATGGATACATAGCTTCTTAAAGGTCATTGGGTATGATTTTTAAGTGTTAAGTGAAATACACTTCACCATATTCAAATTAAACATTAATAGAGATGTAAAAAATTTTTAAATGATTAAAAAAAAAAAAAAAAAGAACGTGAAACTGGGGACCAGTGATTGGTCTTAATGGCCGAGCCATAGCACCAGCCTCTTTTATCTTTTGGTATAGACGTTTAGTAATAGGAGAGTAAAGGGGTGTATTTCTGTGACATACACGGAACACACTGACATTTGTTTGACCCCGCACAAAGAAGCCATTATAAACTAGACATGTGAGAGGCAAGCTGTTTCCCCGTACATTTTCTGGTTTGGTTTCTGGTGAGGTGAGCGCCTCTTGAGTCCTCCAGGCAGGAGGGGCTGGGGCGCTGTCTTTACTTGTGCCTCCTTCTTTCCACAGTTTCTTTTCAAGTATCTGCAAGGCAGTGTGGGGCACACCCTTAAATGACTCAGACCTTCCCTGTTCTCAAGAACCAGACAGGAAGAGCACACTACCAGGGTTAGGCAGCAGAAACACCTACATCTATTCGGGACTTCAGCAGAGAAACTTGCAACCTCCCTCATTTACAATCATTGTCTCCTGTAGGGAGAAAGTATCTTTGTCTAAGATTCCCTCTCTGTCTCTGTCTCTGTCTCTGTCTCTGTCTCTCTGTCTCTGTCTCTGTCTCTCTGTGTCTGTCTGTCTGTCTGTCTGTCTGTCTGTCTGTCTGTCTGTCTCTCTCTCTCTCTCTCTCTCTCTCTCTCTCTCTCTCTCTCTCTGTATGTGTATACTCACCCAAGTAAAGGTGCCTTCAGAGAAGCCAGAAGAGGGCATCAGATTCCTAGGGCTGGAGTGGGTTGTGAGGTGGGTGTGCCCATCTGTCAGTTCTCTTAGGCACTATTTTCACCAGCCTATACAGATAGATACAATATGATCCTATAGGGAATATCTTGCTCTTTATGTGGATGTTTTACTGCTGTTCTTCCATAATGCTTTATATTAAATGTGCCGTGTGCTATAAATATATGTCCATTATTAGTTCTGTTAAAATATTGATTTCAACTTTATCCTTAATGATTCATATTCTTTTATGTGTTCTTGACTTACTGGTTAGAGACTTACATTATAGTGGAAATTATGCTTGTGAACCATGCAGGCTCCTGTGATATCATGTGCTGTGCTGGAAGCCTAGGGCAATCTTATGAACTATTCCAGTTACTCAGAATTTGTTTTTTTTTAAATGTGAATCATCATAGACAAGTTAAAGCAGACATACAATAACATAAACTTACTTGAGGAAATGCCAAACAAAAATGGCCCAAGCATACCAGACCCACCCAGTAAGAGAAAGCACAGGAAGGAAACAAGGATGCATTTTTTTGTATCAGTCTGGTTTAGTAACATTCTTGCCCTGTGATTATAACTTAATGAAGAGCACAGTGCATCTAAGCCACAGTCAGATTCACATTTTAGAGTTGAGAGTGAAAATGTCTACCTCACTCTTTTCTTTTTTAAGATACATAAAGTATCAGCCATTTATTTTCCTTCTAATCCTTAGCTCAGTACATAGATGGCTTTTCTCCACCCTTTGGGGTGAAGGTTTTCTCTAGGTTGCTACTACGGATATGGTAAAGCTCAGCATAGAAGGTCCTCAGGTCCAGCACCATGGTCCTGAGCTCTCCATTGGCTGCTTCATCTCACTCATGCATGAAGTCCCAGGTTACCAATACATGGGTCTCCTTGGAGGCCTTGGTCACAGCATCCCCATGTCCTGAGAAGTGTCTGGAAAGGGTTGTTTGGAAAGCTTCTACTCTGGTCTTGACAACATTCACTCTCCCCAGCACCTTCTTCTGAAAATCATTTCTCTCCTTAATCTTGGGGATCAGATGCTGGATCCTTGTGGTTACCAGAATGCACTGCTCTCTGAGACTCCGGACTTCTGTCTTAACCAGAGCAAGCAGGGCCAGCAGCTTCTCATTTAGGGACTTCCTTCTTCTCCTGCTTGTCTGTTTCCATCTCATCATCATTGGGTGGAGGATCTGGAATGGGGATGTCCAGAGGAGGCCGGAGGGAGGAGAAGTCAGGTACACTGAGGGAATCCTCCTTCAAGAGCTGACTCGAGGATGTGCAGAGGAAGTCATCAGTCTCCTTGAAAAGATTTTGTCTGAAGACATCACATGCTTATGGGCTTCTCTACTCAGGCAAACCCCAAAAGATGTGGCCATGCTTCTCCAGTTGCTAACTCTGGAGTCACCCCATGTTATTCTTCAAATGTAAACCATGCTCATCTGGCCACAGCTAACCTGAAAGGTCTTGTCATTCAGAAGGTCTTGGTTTTATTTTATTTGTTTTAAAAATATTTGAATTTATCTTATCTGTATATAAGCCTGCATGTATGTCTGTGTGCCACATGCATGTGGGAGCCCATGGAGACCAGAAAAGGACATCAGATTCCTGTAAACAGGAGTTCTAGATGGTTTTGAACTGCCACGAGGGTGCTGGGAATGGAATAGGGGCCTTCTGCAAGAGCAGTGAATGCTATTAGCCATCGAGCCACCTCTCAGCTTCAGGGTCTGGATATGTTGATCTGGGCTTCAACTCCTAGCACCAGTGACAAATCATGAGGTAAAAAAAAAATCTTTATTTTACTCATAATTTAATGTGTCTTTATATTAAAAATATTTAGGCAAAAGGGAAATAGAAACCCAATCGCATTACAATAAAGTGGCATTCTTATATTTTGTGAGCATACACTTCTCCCCAAAACTGGATACACTTATTTCTGAGACCATCGTTTGAGCACTTTACCCAGTTTTGAAACTTCCCTCATTTTACAAACACTTAAAAGTTGTATCTGCATTCTATCTGTAATTTTTTAAGAATACAATTAAAACAATGATTAATTCCACCTGTTGATTGGATTAACTTCCTATCTATATACTTCCAGTCTATATATGAGCATGCATAGCAGTCATGGACCAATGGGTTAAGACAGCTGTCCACAAGTGAGGATAAGGCAGCATAAGTATAAAGACCCAGAGACAGGGACAAGAAAATACAGACACACAAACATACCTGTAGGGGGCTGGAGAGACAGCACAGTGGTTAAGAGCCCTTGCTCCTCTTACGGGGGGCCTGAGTTCAGGTCTCTGCCCCCATCTGAGTCCCTCACGATTTGCCTGTACGCCAGATTCAGGGCATTTTATGCATTCTTCTCTATGACACAGGCATCTGCAGATACATTATATATATACACACACGTAAAAAATAAAATAAATCTTAACACACATACAGACCTGTCTGTGTATGTGTATGTATGTGTGTGTGTTTGTGTGCATGTGTGTGTGAGCACATACTTAGGGCAAGCCAAAAACAAGGTTCAAATTTGAGTACAAATAATGCTCTGATGTTTTGTCTTAGTGTGTGGAAATATTTAGTAATTTGCATAATAGCCTATGTAAGTACTACATCTATCTATGCTGTTTAAAACATGATTATTAATTTAGGTATTCATTCAGTTAATGGTAATTTTTGGTCCCTTATCATATGCTTAGCATAGTTTTAAATGATAAAGATACAGGAGTAGGGAGAGTAGCTGAAAACTGTGTTTCCTGTAACTCCGTTCCCAGAAGGGAGAGGAAACATTTTGCTTGGTATGTTCCTGTTCCTAAAGGCAGCATATGTGAACTTGAGTGGGGTGGGGGATCCCAGTGGGATGTCAAAGCGTGTGTCCTGTGGCCACACAGTGTTCTGTGATCTTACTTTGGTAAGATAAGAGGTAACTGGTTTCTTCCTTGTATCTTCTTCCATTCTTTCTTTTCCTCCTCCTCCTTCCCCTCCTCTCACTGTCTTCTTTTTATTACCCTGGCTCAGTCCGTTTCTTCTGCTTCTCTGCTGCCTCTCTCATCTTTCTTCCTCTGTTTCCTTGAACTGGAGCTGAGCTTGCGGCTGAGCTTTGACAGCTGCCACAGATCTTTATTTGCACATCACGCGGAGGCTCCTTTGTGACTGACTACAGAAAGAAACGTGCACCAGCAAGTGTGTTAGAGAACCTCACTGCCAACACCAACGTTCGGCTTCTAACTTGCCCTTCAGCGAGTCTCTACAGCCTGCTTCTGCAGAGCTGTTCACCGTCCAGCTGGCCTCAGTGTTTTGTCTCCACCCTGAGCCAGTCAGTCTCAGACACCTCCCCTGGAAGCAATGGCCACCGCTTTATTCTCATTTTGTACTCTGGAAGTCTACTCTCCTCTGAGTCAATAGTTCTACACACTTGTCTTGTGGTAAGACACGGAACTATTTGTGCTTGCAGGAATTTGCCAACCACATACATTAACACCATGATTCCAAGAAGGCAGAATCTTGCAGCTTATGAGACTGCAAATAAAAGTCCTCAGAGCTGTGCTGCTCTCATTCACGATGAAGAGTGATGAGGATGGTTGTCAGTTGTTTTTTTTTAATAGAGAACATGGCTACAAAATAATGAGATTTTCAGTTTAGCTTATCTGTTAATTACGTCAGCTGCTCCTTACTGCAGATTTAATATGGTTACCCCTTCTTTGTTAACCCAATGCTTTGCTCACATACCGTGAAATCTCAGTGTAATTTACATGTGATAGACGCTTCCTCACACCTGCACTCTTTCAGTTTTACACAGCAAATGTGAGCTTTCCCTGAAGGAAAATGGCACTGTTGTCACATTCTGAGGTCTTCCTCTGGCCTTTCCATCTTTCCGCTTCTTTGTCACTTTATCATTTCTCTTTAAATTTCCTTGCATAAATTTTGTTATCTGAGGAGGAACCCTGTATAACTCTTCTCTATTGATATCTTACAAATGACCATGAACTTTATGGATTTCAGTAGGTCAGGTTGATAATCTGGATTCTATTTAATTTAAAATTGCAGCCTGTTCCTTTGCTAGGGAAGCCCAGGAAGCTGCTGTATCGGGGTGGGGTGAGGTGGGTGCGTGGGGGATTAACTTCACTGCACTCTCACCCGGAGGCCTGAAGGTGAAAGATCACACCTGAGCTCATTCAGGTTGCTGGCAGAATGCATTTCCTCAGAACTGTAGATGTGAGGGTTCTTGAGACATGGTCCCAGCATGTGGTCCAGGCTGGCCTTAAGCTTGTGATCCTCCTCTTTCAGCATCCCACACGCTGGGATCATAGATGGCCTAATCACACTGGGTGAGTCCTGGCTTTTTGTTTACTGCAGTCTCTGTGGGCTGCTTTCAGGGCTCACAAACCATGTCTCTACATGCTTTGACATGTGAGTTTCCTCAGAGTAACTCCTGATTGTTCGCTGCTCTGTCACATGGTCTTACATAATATAACTTAGTCAAAGGAGAGCCATCCCATCAACATACTTTAATTTATATATATTTATATATAATATATATTTAAAAGGCATTTTATTATTATTGTTGCTGTTGTTGTTGCTATTATTTTTGGTGTGTGTGTGTGTGTGTGTGTGTGTGTGTGTGATGCATGAGTGAGGGCATGTGTGTCACTAGGATGTATGGAGGGCAGAGGACAGCTCCTCAGACTGGGTTCTCGCCTTCCACCTGCCGGGATGCATTCCAGCTGTCAGGCTTGCGTTGCAGGCATTTTACCCATCTTGCCAACTCTCTCCTCCATGGTTCAACAGTTCAAGGCAAACTGCAGGTCCTGCTTGACTCTGGGAACCGTTGGATAGCAAGCCATGCACAGAAAGTTGAGATGTCACTAGGGCGCGCTTAGGCTCTGCCACTTCCCCTATCTCACTGAACATGAGGCTTTAAGGTATTGTTTTGCCTTGTGCTTAGGTTGAATCCATGGTTACCTGTGTACTACACAGGTTGTTCCATCACTAAGCTACACACCCTTCCCTACTTTGTTCAGTTTATTTATTCTACTACTGTTATTTGCGGGAGGGAAAGGAGAGAAAGTCTGACCTCTCATACATAAAATACATTGGTAGAAATTTGAACAATTTACTGAGACAGTGACTGTTTCTGCTGTATGATACATTTATGCTGTGAGTTTATCATGTTCTTGTTCTAATTGCATTATCTAAGGGGAATTTCAGATAAAAACAGAGTCTGCATTGCTTAGAACATGAAAGGCAGATGGTTGGGTATACATTGCATAGTTAATTATTTTTTCTGAGTGTCTGTATTTATTTTGTAGATTAAAATGGCTCCTTAGAGGCAAGGAATGGACACATTTTGACAAGCAGTGAGGGTGGTTGGGGCAGAAGAAATCCTATATTGTGTCTCACATATGCCTCCCTAGAAAATGTCTTCCATTTTGATCATAGTATTTCTGTTCATTGACTAGCAGTTCCCATTTGTCAATAAGTAATGAGTATATAATACCTCCAAATCACTGTGGTAAAGAGCAACTGTAATAACTGCACATTCTGAAGTTGCTCTAAGAAGTAGTTTTACACAAACCCCCACATTCAATTTGGCTAATTAAGTTGTTCAAATATTAGGTTTTCTTGCCACATATATTTTGCTCCTATCCCAAATCAGTGCAGAGAAAGAAAAGCCACAATAGCACAAAATCCTGCCATCTGCTGATGGAATTGGAGGTTGCTGTGTTGAGTGGAACAGATCAGGCTGGTGCTCTAACTGAATTATAGAAACCGGGAAATCCAACCTGTGGAGAAAGAGAACACTGGTTCCCAGCGCCTGGGGTGGGCAGAACGGCAGAAGGAAGGTCACCCAGCAGTGCAGGAGGAATCGCCTTCAGTTCTTGCTTAGCAGAAGCAGTCCACGCTGGGGTGTTCTCCGCTGACTAGAAAGAAGAGCACGCCCTCTCCCCAACACACCAGCATGCATGGTGGAGAGCAGCAGATGTGCTTAGCAGCTTCCTCTGATAGCAGCAAAGTATGTTCCTGTGCTGAGTGAATAAGTGAATAAGCAACAGATTAAAATAGAAAACGCTGTAGTGATTATGAATTTGCCATCTTCCATTTTTGAAAATTTCATACTAATATGAAGCTTTCCTGCCTTTACTATTTTTTTATAGTTAAACAGGCCTTTTTATTATTTATTTATTTTCTTTTTTTAAAAAGAAGTATATTTTATTTTATTTTTAAAAAATTTTTTATTAATGTATTCTTGTTACATCTCAATGGTTATCCCATCCCTTGTATCCTCCCATTCTTCCCTCCCTCCAATATTCCCCTTATTCCCCTCCCCTATGACTGTTCCTGAGGGGGATTACCTCCCCCTGTATATGCTCATAGGGTATCAAGTCTCTTCTTGGTAGCCAGCTATCCTTCCTCTGAAAAGCTGGGTTTTGTTCTATTGTATTGTACTGACTATGTGATTTCTCTATTCTCATCTGTTCTTTGTTTTGTCATTCCCCACTGTTCATTTGCATCAATCCACACAAGAACATTTTATTATTTATCTTGGAGTGTGGTTCTAACATTTGTGCATAGATGATTGTGTATGTGTAACAGGCACAATGACACTTATCTATGTGTAATGTATAAGACACATGTTTCACTACAGTCACAAGACAGCACAGCTATCTCTACAGTCAAGTTTAAGGCACTTTAATTTATGCCCAAAGAAAATTCATGCCCATTTGTTGCAAGTCCCTTTACTGACTGAAGCCAGCTCACTTTATGCTGAGATGCATTCGCCGATTCTGAGCATCTGTGTAGTGTGTGTTCTTCTGTGACTGGTTGTTCTGTGACTCTCTAAGCTTTCTGTGGCTTTCAAAGCTTATTAATGGTGTAACAGATGCCAGTCCACTTGTCACCTGTCCTTCTTTTCTCTCTTTTTCCCATTCATTCTTTCTTATTTTATATGTAGACATTTATGGTTTATACTCCTGATCCCCCTGCCTCCAC
>OU015744.1:63743171-63762325 GCA_907169655.1 Acomys percivali
ACACACACACACACACACACACACACACACACACACACACACACACTTTTCGAATGAGTTAATTGCATTCATCAGCTTTTCTTACTACTGTGAGCAAACACCAACGGAACAATTTAAAGGAGGTGATGATGTATTTTGTCTCATATGCTTTCTGAAGACTCAGCTCATGGTTGCTCACCACCACGATCTTGGACAGAGCTTCGCTTTAGTGGAACTGTTGGACCCTAGAGTCCACTCGGGTAGTAGGGGGTCATCGCGAGAAACCACTCGAGGACCACAGTGTTGATGCAAAAGCACATGGTTTATTGCTGACGCGAGTCAGGGGACCTCAGCACTCATTTGGGAGGGAGGCACACCGAGTCACTGTTACAGACTATTCTTAAAGGCTAAAACTGCAAAGGTTAGGAGGGGCTGTGTGCCCTATGTTAGGATTGGCTCTGGTGGTAGCTAGGGGTGCTTGTCTAAATGTTATTGGCTATTGCAGGGAGGGGTGTTGGGGAGTTTCCAGAGAATTTCCAGATGGTAATTGTTTACCTTAGTTGAAATTGTTTATCTCGGTTGGCCACCTTGATCTCAGAAACTGAAGCTAAGCTGGCCTTCAATTCTCTCTGGGTCATTTTCCCAAGCTTGTCTGGGTCAGGTTCCCAGGCTGGCTGAGAGAGAGAGAGAGGGAGCCCTACAGAACCATGTGGAGAAGTTATTTACCTCACAGCCCACGTGAGAAGTGGAAAAAGAGAAGGACGACACAGAGATCGGGGCTAACCTTCCAATGAGTGTTTGCAGAAAGTTACTTCCTCCAGCTGAGTCCAATTGTGGAAGTTTGCACCACTTTCCCAAAATAGCACCTCCAGCCTGGAGGCCACAAGTTCAACACAAGAGCCTGCAAAGAGCCGTTTATGTTCAAACTACAATTGAGTGTTTTGCTCTCTTTTTTTACCTCCACGATGAAGGAAACTAGGCTGCCATTGTCGAAGGCCAAGTAGGCAACTGGGTGTGGGGGCCTTGAGGAAAGTTAAACACTGCCCAGCTCTACTATCATTTTGGAGACAACTCCTTTTTCATTGGGGCTTGCTTGGCTGCTGTAAATCTTTGTTTTCAAAGCACACAGAGAAATGTTGAGAAGCATCTGACTTCTCAGTGTCTCAGGAGAAGGGGCAGTTTTCAGGTCTGTAGTTTATCACGTTGCTGATGGATTCCACAGAGTTCTTAACTACTCAAACTGTTAATTTTTCAAGTTTTTACCCATCTTCGGGAATTTTATGTTAGAAAAGATATGCCAGGCAATAAAAAAAGTTAAATGTACGCGTTCTTTAACCCAAAAGTCTGGTATGTTTTCTTTGAGTCACAGGTAGGATTAAATCCTAAAGATTCAGGCTCAGTGGTAGCATTTGCTTTTAGAAATTCTTTATATCATGCTTTCTGTTACAGCAATATTTATGTAGAAATTCTTACAATGCTATACTTGATTTTCATGAAGAACCCGTAAATACCTTTGTACTTCTAAATCTCTACCCAATATTTCATGTGTCACTTGATTTCCTTCAAGGCAAAAACCTTATTTGCTTTCAATTTAGAGTACAGTGCTCTTGCTTCTGTTTCTGATAAAAGTGCAAAATAATTTGTTTTCATGTTTAAAAAATGTTAAAGTGATTTTAGAGATTTCCGGTAGTTTTCTTTGAAAAGAAATGACATCTTTTCTTCTGAGAAACTACAATGAGTGGACATTGGAGAAGGTAATTTTCAAAATCATGTTGATTTAATCAACTCAATTAATGTTGTAATTATAAAGTATCTTCACAAATAGGCTTAGAAGGTTGGGCTTTGCTTCCAATTACCTTTTCAATTAGCTAAGAAATGCTTTGTGGATAAAAATTTGTCCTAATAGGACTGCTGAGAATAAAAGTGTCATTTTGAGAGAACATCAAGCCTACATTTTAAAGGGAGTTAAAAAAAAAAAAAGGAACAAGGTTAACTATTAGAGACAAATGCACTTCTTCTGGTGTCAACTACCTGGAAGAATGTTCCAGAATGCCAAATCCGATTACATCTTCAATAAAATGACATCGTTAGGCATGTATTTCATAAATATTTAGACTTCTGAATATATATTGATATCATTGTAATAAAATACCTGCTTACTATTAAGTATATATGTAGAAAAGGCATAATGAACAAAATGCTCAGCAATCTCTGGTGCTGTGAGCAGGGATCTTTTTGTTCTTGAGAGTGCAGTTTCATGCTATGCTTAGTTTAATGCTGGGGAAGGTCAAAGGTTCTGTTTGCTCTTCTTCCTCAAGCTGAACCACATGACCTTGAACTCTCAATGGTTATCTTATTCTCGGAACCTTCTCCCTTGTCCAGGCCCTTGCATACATGTCAGCTGATTCTGAATTGAAGGGCATTGGTAGGACTTCTCAGAACTCTAAAGATATCTTTATTCTTGCTCAGTGGTCTCTTTTCAGATAGGACAGAGGTCAGAAGTTTTATTACATAGAAAGATGTAAATTTTTTGATCCTTTGCAATTTATTTTCTATTTAAAGTAGTTTTTTTTTGTTTTGTGTTAAAGTGTATGTGTATGTGTGTGTGTGTGTGTGTGTGTGTGTGTGCATCTCCACATGAGCCAAGATGCCTTTGGAGGCCAGATGTGTCAGAGCTCCTGGAGTTGGCCTTGCAACCAGTTGTGAGCTGCCCGGGATGGGTGCTGGGAAACAAACTTGGGTTGTCTGTAAGAGCAGTGCATGCTTTCAACTGCTGGGCTACCTTTCCAGTCCTAGTAATTACTATTTTTCCAAGATTTGGGGACATGTGGTTAAGTTTCATCCTTCGTTAGGTTAACATTTTTTAATTAAAAGTTTTATTTTAAATTTAATTTATTTATTTTCTTTCTTTTTTAAATTTAATTTTATTAATCTATTCAGATTACAACTAAATTGTTATCCCATCACTTGTATCCTCCCACTCCACCCTCCATCCCTCCTGCTTTCACCCTATTCCCATCCTCTAGGTCTGTGACTGAGGGGGACCTCCTCCCCCACTATATGGTCATAGGCTATCAAGTCTCAGCTTGGTAGCCTATTATTCTTTCTTTGAGTGCCATCAGGCCTCTTTAAATTATTGCATTTAGAATTTTAATTTAAATTAAATTTTATTTTAAAATTTGTATTTTAAGTGCTTTAGTACTAACTATACTGAGCCAAAGTGTTTTTTGAGAGGAAACCATTAGAAACATAACTAGATAGAACACTTAGCTGTCACATTCTAGCAATATTTGCAATTATTAGATTTTGTTTGGGTCGCATGAGTTGGGGAGATGGCTCAAAGGGTAAACTGCTTATTGTGCAAGCATTAAGATGCAAGTTCAGATCCCTGACGTCCCAGTAAAAGACATCAAACCAGATAGAGACAGGACGACCTGTCAGCTTGCTGGCCAGCCATCTAATTAATCAGCAATCCTCAGTTCCTGTGAGAGATCTCGTCTCGAGCACATCAACCCCTGGATTACACACACCAGCACCATCAACACCACCTCCATCACTACCAGCAGCAGCAACAACAGCATCAACATTTACTGATACTGTGCCAAGATTCTAACTGTTTTCTTTTAAGATTTATTTATTTATTTATTCATTCATTCATTTATTTATTATGTATACAGTATTCTCCCTGCATGTACACCTGCAGGCCAGAAGAGGGCACCAAATCACATTATAGATGGTTGGGGAGCCACCATGTGATTTCTAGGAATTGAACTCAAGACCTCTGGAATAGCAGTCAGTGCTCTTAACCTCTGACCCACCTCTCCATCTCCTAGCTATTTTCTATAATAAGCTTTTGATATGATCAGCCCTAAGTCCCTGGAAACAATGTGTCTGAAAAAACGAACTAACAAATGAACAACAAAACATTAAAACAGGTGAGAAGTGTTTATTCTCCCAAACTTCTTTGAATAAGTTATCAGGTGCTTCTTGACTTGGCTTACCTTCACACTCACTTGTTCTGTGTTACTCGTGTCCTAATTGGGAGAATCCCAACAAACTTGGTCTTTTCAAACTTTGAAAACATGGTGAAAATGTTTTAAAACATGGAAGTATTAAACTCATGTTCCTTCCAGACTGAAGGGAACTTTAGACAGTGGTCCTCATCCTTCCTGATGCTGGGCCCCTTCAATACAGTTCCTCATGCTGTGCTGACCCTCTAACAATACAATTATTTTTTTGTTTCTACTTCATAGTTGTAATGTTGCCAGTTATGAATCACAATATAAGTATTTTTGGAGATAGAGGATGGCAAAGTGGTCACAGCCCACACCTTAAGAACCACTGATATATACGTAGGTGGTTTTCTTTAAACTGTGTTCCTTGGAACAGGTTCTAGCAGCATAAATAATTGCAAATGGTTCTCAACTATATTACAAGATTTGTCGTGTTGTCGGGGAATGCCAACTTCCTCAGATGTGTGGATTTTTAATTTATATGTGAGAACGCTGAGGAGGGAAAGCTCATTTAAACTGTTGTGTAGCAAACCCTAGCATCACACAATTTTTAAATGTATATTATAGATATTTCTTATTCATTATTTCTAAAAAGGCCCCAGGACTTAGTAGGCCTCCAGGCCTTACCTCAACTTTATGGTGGAAAGTACCATTCAGGCTGTAAAACACAGCATGTTGACAGCATCACCTGCCAAAACAAAAACAAAGACCTAATCCATCAAAGTTCTGGCAATCATTATATGTCCTAATCCTGCTTTTTGTAGTTTCACTTCTGTCTAACTGTTCTTGTTAACTGAAGCATGTGGGCCTAGAACATATCTTTTTGTGCTTAAAAGCTCACCCTGAAAGGTTCAGTGCTACACTGGGCTCCCAGACACCCACTGTAGTCACTGGCCAGGTAATAGAAACTTCCTATTGGCTTAAACCCAACTCTGAGCAGTCATCTTTGGTGAAGCACTCCACAACATTTCTGGAGGTCCCATCAAGATCCCTGAGACCAGACCTCAAGACACCAGGGATCTTTGAGCTTCTTGGAGCAAGAAAGAGGAAGCGTGCAATGGTCAGGTGACTCTGAGAGGTTGCACAGCCTGGTATGTTCCAGGTGCCTGAGTCTCCCTTTGACCAATTGCTGCCCAATGCTTCAGCTTCAGAGAGGTGACACCTCCATCCCAGCAGGAAACAGATTATGTTGTCATGTGTCTCTCATCTCCAGAAGACATACAGGAGAAGTCAGAGGATGACACCAATGATTCAGTGTCTCGGAACCAGGGGAGACACTAATGGAGACCCCCTGTCTGTTCAGGTGTATGAATATTTGGTGGCTACCCCCAGATGTCCTCTCTGTCTGCCTCTTGTCTCTGTCTCTGTCTCTCTCCCTCTCTCTGCCTTCTGTTTCTTTGTATTGAACAGTGACTTTCTCTGGTGTGAAAATTCCCTGGATTAAGACCTTTACTCTCTTTTGTTGGGGACCCAAAACCTGTTGTCTCTGCCAGGTTGCCCAGAGAACTTCCACACAAAACAAATAAGCAAGCAAGCAAACAAACAAATCTGCCCCACTCTGGGAGCAAGAGTGCTTCCATGTTTTGTTGCTTAAAGGTTTCAAAACAGCTCTGACTTCAGCTCCAGCCATTAGCTCTTCTAAATATTTCAAAGCCATTTCACCTGCTTGTCCATGAAACTAAAGACAAGGGGAATGTTAAACCAAAGTTTAGAGCCATGGAAGCATCTTGTGGCATGCAATTGGACCTGGTAGACACAGGATGGCCTACCTATCTAAGCTGTGGTAGCTACTGCTAGTCTAAGGAAACAAAACAAAACAAAACAAAACATAAAAAGTTGACTCTAGGTCAAGATCTTATATTCACAGCACCCTGTGTCTTTGATGGCCTCCTCCTAAGAACACCAGAACACTGTCTGCTTAATGTCTGTTTGATCCCATCAGGCTGCACATATGAGTCTCATTTGACAACCTCACTGTCATCAATCTTTCCACGCAATGGCCTGATGACAACCCACAGGACTGTCATGAGAAACTGTATGTAAAAGGCGCAGTATTTATTTATTTATTTATTATTTCAAATGGATTATTAAAATTTTCATTTATTCATTTATTTAGTCACTTTACAGCCTGATCTCAGGTCCCTTCCTCTGCCCACCCTCACACCCTTCCCCTCAGAGAAGGGGAGGCCCCCAAGGTGTACCAACCCACACTGGCACCTCAAAGTATCATCAGAGATAAGGGCATTCTTTCCCACTGAGCTGCTCAGCTAGGGGAAAGGCATCCAAAGGCAGGCAACAGAGTCAGAGACAACCCCTACTCCATTGTTAGGGGACCCGCATGTTGATCAAGCTGCACCTCTGTTGCATATGTGTAGGGTGACTAAGTTCAGCCCATGCCTGTTCCTTGGTTGGTGACTTAGTCTCTGTGAGCCCCCATGGGCACAGGTTAGTTTGATTGCTCTCTAGGTCTTTTTGTAGTGTATTGACCCTCCTGCTTCCTCAATCTTTCCTCACACTCTTCCACAAGACTCCCTGAGCTCAGCCTATTGTTTGGCTTAGGGTCTCTGCTTCTGTTTCCATTAGATGCTGGAAGAAGCCTCTCAGAAGACAGTTATGCTAGGCTCCTGTCTGGAAGTACAACAGAGTATCATTAATAGTGTCCGGGGTTGGCTCTGTCCCATTGGATGGGTCTCAAATTGAGCCAGTCATTGGTTTTCCATTCCTTCAATCTCTGCTCCAACTTTATCCCTACACTTCTTGTAGGCAAGATTAATTTTGCATCAAAGGTTTTATGGGTGGGTTGGTGTCCCCTCCCTTCACTGGAAGTCCCACTTGGCAACAAGAGGTGGCCACTTCAGGCTCCATGTCCCCTGTGGCTAGCTGTCTCAGCTAAGCTCACCCCATAGACTCCTGGGGACCTCCTCTGTCCCAGAGATGCCCCTCATGACTTCCATTTTTTCTCCAGGTCTTCCTCCTCTTCCACACCTGATCCCCACCCCTCTGTTTCTCTCCTCAATCACTCTCCCATCCAGGTCCCTCTCTCCATCTACTTCAGATGTCTATTTTATTTTGTCTTCTGGGTGAGATTCAATCATGCTCCCTTAGTCCCTCCTTGGCTTCTTTGGGTCTGTGGATTGTGGTATGGTTATCCTGTACTTTATGGCTAATGTCTACTTATAAGTCAGTACACACAGTGCATATCTTTCTGGGTCTGGGTTACATCACTCAGGATGATATTTTCTAGTTCCATTTACTTGTCTTCAAAATGCATGTTTTAAATAGGTGGATACTATTCCATTATGTAAATGTACCACATTTTCTTTAACTATTCTTCAGTAGAGGAACATCTAGGTTGTTTCCAGATTCTGGCTATTAAAATAAAGCTGCAATAAACATAGTTTAGTAAGTGACCTTATGGTGTGGCAGCAAAACATCTTCTGGGAATATGCTTAGGTGTGGTATAGCTGGATCTTAAGGTAGATTTATTTCCAATTTTCTGAGAAACTGCCAAATTGATTTTCACAGTGGTTACGCAAGTTTGCACTCCCACCAGCACTGGAGGAGTGTTAATTCACCTGGATAACATCAACATAACTCAACCCCTGAGACTACTTGTTGGGCATATACTAACAGTTTGACTACATCTACTTCTTCTGATGCTTTCCAAACTGAGTAGAAAGCCTGGGCAGGATGTATTAAAATTTTCAGTTTCTGAATTAAAATAACAGCTAGACTCTCAGAAACAGACTTTCAGATTTGGAAAGGCATAGATTTATGTATGGTATGGGGAGCAACATGTTATTTCCATGCAAACTGACCAGAAGCAAGTAGACAAAAAGCTTGTTGTGGTTAGAAAAAACTCAAAGAGAAAGAGACAAAAACATAAATAGAATAACTGATACCAACTCTCTTGGTCCCTCTAGCAAGCTGCTCTGCTATTAACACTGGCTGAACATTCACTTCCAAGTCCAATGGAATTACTTGTGGAGTGCTGCATCTTCAACTATATGACCAATTCTGTGTCAATTCAGTAAAGTTAATTGTCCTGAGGACCAACTGCACCTCTTTAGAGCAGGATGGATCCACAATTTAACTCACTCACTGAGACCAGTGGGCAAGGTAACGGGCCCCAGACCTTAGCACAGCTGACTCCATGGTAGAAGTATCAATCAGGCTGTAAAACTCAGCACTTAGATAGATCCATCTGCCAAGATGAAAACAAAGCCCTCATCCATCAAAGTCCAGAGTTCTGGGAAAGTCTCTAAATGTATTAAGCTTGGTTTTTTTTTTTTTTTTTTTTTTTTTTTTTTTTTTTTGGCTGCTGTAGTCCCACTTCTGGCTAACAGTTCTTGTTAACTAAAGTATGTCAACTGACAACATGTCTTTTTATGCTTTTTATGCTTAAAATCTTACTTTGAGAAAGGTACAGTGGTACACTGGGATCCCAAACACCAAGTTTAGTTGCTGGCTGGCTAAAAAAAGACTTCCTATTCTATTCTATTCATTATCCATTTATGTTTACTAGCATGTAACAAGATACTAAGTCAATATTATAGACATATACATACCCCTTAAACTTTCTATGTAGCTAGGGATAACTTTGAACTCTTTACCTTCTTTTCTTACTCCCAAGTGTTCGGAAGTCCAAATATGGGTCTCCGTGGTCATCTTAAGCCAATATTTTAAATAAATTAAATAGAAATCTATCTAGGGCTAAAGTAGGCTACTTTATGGAATACAGAACTGACAGAAAGTGATTTTAATTAGTTGCAGCTAACCAATGTTATAAAGGCCGAATGGTGTTAATTTGGATTCAGTGAGGATCTTTGGCTCTAGAAACTATAAAGCTCTATTTAGAGTCCAAACTGTGATCTAATACGTGACCACTAGATGGCAGTGTATATCGATGAATTCTGTAGCTTACCCTGCTCAAGTTATAGGGTGGACAATGTGTTATGCACTAAAACATTTTAAGATAAATTGATTGGCTTAACATTAGTTGAATCACATGAAGAGACTTTTCAAATAAGATAGAACTAGATTTTTTCCCTTAAATTTTCTGTTTTGGATTTTTTTTTTTTTTTTTTTTTTTGAGTTTTCTCACTCTGTTAATGTTTTGGTTTGACTGCTAAGTAGCTAGTATTTCTGGGATGAAACTGGCAGAGTGAGTGAGAGATGGTATTGCTTTTGAAAGAAAATATTAATTCCAGTTTTTGGTTATATGTGAAAAAGTGTATTAGTAGAAATATTTACAAGGTTGGATTGATTAAAGGCAAATTGTTCCTTCCCTATCCTGCCAAGGGACATTTGTACGGCCTGACACAATAGTATGGAGATACCTTTTCTTCCAAAGTGAAGGTGTGTGGGATTCCCAAATCAAAATACCCTCGGTGATTTATAAGCCAGTGGTGTAAAACAGCTTCTCTCTATTTGAATACTCCATCCTGCAGAAGCTCCGTAAGCAGGAAGGGAAACAAGTCAAGGTAGCCTCAGGAAGTTCCTGAAACCGGCCAGATTCACTAGTCCCCTCCCTGCCAAAGTTAGTAATAAAAAGCTCAGAAAGTGAAGCTGAGCTGCAAAGAAGACTTTGACACCGGCCCAGCTACCGGACAGTCTCCAATAGACTGAACTGTCTGCGGGCTGTGTACAGTGGTCCAGGTTCCCAGCTCGTGTGAGCTGTCACCCACACTGTAGTGCGCCTTGACGATGCAGCTGTCCTTGAAGCAGTTGTGCTCCTGTTAGCAACCTCTCACCCACATTCCTGTACGTAACCCTGACCCCAATAAAACAATAAAACTCATGGGTTCACGAAGCTGGACTGTGGTTATATCCACGCTATCTGTCATGGGATTACAGTGACTAATGTCTGCATTGTGTCTCCCCAGGAAAAATATCACACAACCGCCAGGTGAGAAATACCACTTAGGAGTAAGTGTAGATACGTATGAAATAGGAAGTAAATTTAACATAAAGATACACCAAAAACATTAACAGTGAACATGCAGACGTTAGTTTTCCAATCCTAAAAGGGTTTGAAAATACAGATTGCAATTTTAAGAGTATGGAATGTAATTACCTTGGTTGGACTGTCAATGGAGCTTCGAGGTGAATTATATCCTGTTTACAAAGGGGAACTGAAAAATAAACCAGTCCTGTGTCAATGAGCCAAACTGAGTTGATCCAAACAGTGTGGATTTGGGTGCATTTTAGTTTCTTTGTGTGGCAGAAAAACGAGCAGGAGATGAAATAAGCACTGATATCTAAAGAAATGAAGCCCGAGGCTGTCACAGGCACATCTTTCGTACCTCTGCTGATACTATTTTTAACTATAGGTTATGTGCAGATTAATAAACTTGTGAGATGACAGGCTGACAGAGCACCAAAGACAGAGGCTGCCACAGCCCTTTTTAGTGGACAGAATGAAGAAATCACTTGGTAGGCTGTCACTGCAACCACATATAGGTACAACTAAGCACCACACTCTTGCTTTTCCTGAGTCGATTTGATACTGGTACCATGTCTCGGGCAGAAAGGGATTCAAGTCTGATTAATCACTTCTGCTTGCTGATTTTAAATTAAGCAATCAGATATGATATATTGTTCTTTGCTGCCATCCTGTGGATGTTTCAGATATGAATAAAGTGGAGAAATACAATGCTGAATAAATGAATGGAACTCACTGCTTTGTGGAATAATGCAACAACAAATGTCTGAGTCAGACATGCACTCTCTGTCTGTAGAAAGAATGGCCCTTAGTGGCATCCGTTTACTTATTTTCTCAATCTTCCAGCCATTGAAGACACAGGCCTGCTTTAAAATGGTCCTCACATAATGTTTGGAGGAGAAAATTCTCAGGAGGACTTAAAAATTATGAGAAATCATGGTCATTTAGTCTTAAATATTTCTGTTGGGGGTGGGACATATGTGCCCACCTTAATTTTTCATCAGGTCAAGACAACTCATTCTTTTCTGAATACCCTGTCTAAACTAGGCTTTGAGAATTATCTGTCATGCCCATGTGGTAACGGGAACACTGGAGCTGATGGGTAAAGAGCTGGGCTGATTTATTTTGGGTTGTCGCCACTTCAGGCTTTATCTTCCCATTATATCTTAATGAAACATGGCACTATTATGCAAGTGTTCTTGCTGTTACTGCCGAATAATATGCCCTGCAATGGAAGGAAAGTCTCTTTTAGGCAAAGCAATGTAAAAATACTTTGCTTACCCACAGCAGATACTGAATGACCTTCTAAAAAAAAAGGGGGGGGGGTTTGGATCACACACTTTCAATGTCAAATGAATTCCTTGTTCTTGCATAGTTACATTCAATGAAAAAATGGTTTAAGGTGTCATGGAGTAATATAAACAATATTAGTGTTTACCATTGTTGTGTAGATCCAAATAACCAGTACTTACTCATCAGGGAACTGCCTGTTAACATTTCTCTTCCAAATCAAGTGATCTGATGAACTTTAATATACAGAGAAATAATACAGATGGAAATTAGGACCCATTTCTCTCTCTCTCTCTCTCTCTCTCTCTCTCTCTCTCTCTCTCTCTCTCTCTCTCTCTCACACACACACACACACACACACACACACACACACGCGCACACACACACACACACACACACACTGTTTCATTTTTTGTTTAAAAGGGATTCACAATGTAGTTCTAGCTTTCCTGAAATTCACTATGTAGCTCAGGGTGACCTTGGACTCATGGAAATCCACCTGCCTCTGCCTCCCAAGTGCCACGATTAAAGATGTGAGCAACCACACTTGGCTATGAGCCAACACTATTATGTTCAATTATTCACTTATAACAGTCTTTGATATTGTATTTTAGAAAATATTAGATACCATCTCTTTCTTATTAAATATTTATTATGCATCTTTAATGTTAAAACTAGGTTTCTCTAATCAAAAGAAACACCACAATACTCACACAGGAGAGCTCCTTGACCTCTCCTCTGCCTGCTACTTATGTCCTGGTGATAACATTCCCAAGATACTTCTGCTCCAAAATCCTAGTGAGAAAGAATACTGCAACTCAATCAGTCTCCCTGCTGCTAGGTGCCACCCTTTATCAATTTTAAGCACATAGTCACAATCATTATTTCATATTATACTTAGTTTCCTTCTGTAGGCAGAAGAGTTGTGTGCATAACAAATCAATAGAAAATGGAAGAGGTAAACAACAGCTTGCTAAATAAATAACACAAAGCAATTCTCCGTCAGAGCCTCAGTAATTACTTGGTGGGAACAGGCTGCCCTTAATAAAACAATTAATTAATTTTTCCAAATGAATTATGCAAGCCAATATTTTCCTTCATTAATGTTTTGTTGAAATCATTAGGTTTTATTAATGAATAACAAAGAAGAAATTGGGCCTTTCTTCTAACTGATATATATTAATGTGCTTAACTCAAACGAAATGTGCTTCCAGTAGGTAATGAAATTTGAATCAATCAAGTCAATTTGCTAGTCAAATGTCCTTTTGGAGCCCAGCTGCTCCATGGGGATGGCTGTCCACAAAAAGACAACCTGAATGTGATCCAGAGGCGCCATGGCTGTGCCAAATATCGCGTAAGTTCTTTAGTATAGCATCTCTGATTTTCTAAAGTAGGCAACTGGTGCCTCATGCAGAACTCTATCATATGATTTAATTAGTGTAATAGCTTAACATTCATCAATGCAAAATTAATCACCATTAACCCAGGTGCCAGTTCCTTCTCCAAAGAGGAAAAGGCAGGGAGCACCATCTTTACTGTAGGACTGCATGGGCCTGAACACAAGCCCTAATTTCTGTGCCAGTGTGTCAGAAGCTGCATGGTCATAGCTGCTGAGAGTGTCTGGAGAGAAGCGTAGAAACCACATGCACATGCCCCTGAAAAAGTGAAAAATAATACAAGCTTATTTCTGGGTTATTTGATATAGTAAAGCACAGGTGTCAAGGGCTGGATTTTATTCTTTTAATGGCTAGACTGCATCCTACTGTGTATATATTTAAACTCCTTCATCCAGTAATGGACATTTAGTTGATTTCATATCTTGGTTATTGAGTATACTGTTGCAGAGGATATATTTGTGTGGATCTAGGTGTCTGCCTGACGAAAGTTCTTCATTTCTCTTATTTCTCTTTCTGTAATAGTGTGGTTGTTGGATTCTATGGTAGTTCTGTGTGCAGGTCTTTTGTGCAATCTCTGTTTTGTTCTCCATTAGAACTGAGCTAACGTACATTCCCAGTAACAGGGTATGTGTGTTCCCTGCCTCCCCACGGTGGCAGCAGTTGTTAATTCGCTGTCTTCTTGATAACATTTGGTTTTGAACTGGTGGTAAGAGATCTCACGATGATTTTACATTTTCCTGACAATGATGGGGAGGAGATTGTTTGTATACTTGTTCTGTATTTTGTTTTTCCATTTTCGTGTGTGTGTGTGTGTGTGTGTGTGTGTGTGTGTGTGTGTGTGTGTATGTGTGTGTGTGTGTGTGTGTGTGTGTATGAATGGTTTGCATGTGCAGGCACATGTGTACATATGGATTAATGTTGAGAGACATTGTCTATTGATTGATATTCTGTCTTATTCAGTGAGGCATAATTTATCCAACACAGCACTTGCAAATATGGCTAGTTTTGCTAGCTGGCTTCTCGCTCTGGGAAATCCCAATATTTGTCTTCTGAGGCCAGAATTTCAAGCAGGCTGTTGCACCAAACAGGCATTTATTGTGACTACTGGAAACTTGAACTATAGTCTGTATGTGATGTATGTAACCACCGAGTCATCCTTCCAGCCTTTTGTACATCTTTGGAGAAATACTTGTTCAGATAATTTGCCTAGTAATTTATCAGGATACTTGAGTTTTGCTACTATGTTGGTTGAGTTCTTTTCCTAGCCAGATATCTTGATTTTAACCAAAAGGCCAACAAGCAATCACATCTGGATATTAACTCCACAGTTTGTGAATGATATCTTTTGTTGTACCCAAATCCCTTTCTTACTGTTTTTTATTTTTAAAATTGCAATTTTAATAATCTCTCTCTGTGTGTGTACCATGGTGCCCATGTAGAAGTTAGTGAAATCAGTTCTTTTGTCCCACCATGTGGGTCCTGGGGATTGAAGCCAGATCAGCAGGCTTCGTAGGAAGTTCACCCACTGAATCATCTTGCTGACCCACATGCCAAAGCTTCTTACTTTTCTATCAGCCCACATGTCTAGTTTTGCATTACTGCTTACACTTTTGAGCTCTTATCCATAAATGTCAAGTCTGTCCCATTGTCTGCAAATGTTTTGCATCAGCATTTAGCTCCTTGCTCTGAGGGGCTGACTGCTATGCCTGTGCCATTTCTCAGTAGTCTCTGCTTTTCAAGAAGACTCTTCAACATCCCTTTTCCATGTGATTTCCTACTTACCAGTTTTATTGTCCTGTAGTGACACATCATTAGTTTTTAATGATGGAAAGCCACATGTAAGATGATAGTGGATCAAAGTCAACACTGTGCATCTGAAAGAACAGTGAACGCTTGGAAGTTCATTTAGGAAAGCTTGAATAGTTTAAGTTTAGCTCTGCTTCTCTTATGCCATTTAGAATGACAAGCCATCTACATAGAAGAGTTCTGTGAATTACCCAGATGTGTCCAACCATCTGAATTTGCAGTGTCCAAAGGCTGAATTTTTATATGAAGATAATTAGTTTCTTTCCTGACTGTAAGAATGGAAGATTATATTTCAGTGGAATGTGGTGCTCAGGTGAAATTAGCCATCATTCCTTTCATTGCAAAGAGTTAGTAAGTGACTCAGTTTGGAGTTGGTCCAGTTAGACGGTTTCTGGACTAAGTCTTACTTCTCTCTCTTGTAAGCTAGATACTTCTGGACAAATTATGAAACCTTAATGTTCAAGTTGTGAGTTGCTGATCATAAAGGTTTTTTTTTTATCATGTCTGTCTTCTGGAGTTCAAGCAAGATGCAACAGAGGTAACATAGACCTTCATCAGATATAAAGTAGTAATCAAATAACAATGGGCATCATGTGGCATGCACCTTTTATGTCTCCTACTTACCAGAATTAGAATGGTGGGCCTGGTTTTCTGTTGTCTATAGTCCCTAATAGACAGGAAATACATGATTATTATTAATTATTAAATAAGTATTGTAACACGATCTTACACTATGTCACTTACCTTTGTTAATACAGATTTGATTCTGAGTCTTCTTGTTTATATCCCTTAGAATGTCCATGAGCTGATATGTAATGTCCCCTTTAGACAAGATGCTTGGAGCAGAAATACTCAGGAAAATCTTAGTTGAGCAAACTAGATACTTTTTATTATTAGCATGTTTTAAAACAATATCAGACTTTTAATTTTGCTTTTTATTATTATGGGATCAAATTTTTCTTCTATAGAAGGGAACAGCAAGGGATGCTCATATAACAAAAGGAAAAAGTAGCATTTGGATAAAATATTACCCAACTCCTGAGGACCCACTGTAATTTCTGCCCTCTACTCAAGCTTCATAAACATGAAGTGATGACTGGATGTCTCTGCAGCGCAACCTATGTAGCACTTGGGTAGTTTTCTAATGACATAGTTATTAGTAGTTATTAGTCAGGAAACTGTATTTTCTTAGTCTTTTTATGCAGATCAATTTGTGTAATTAGACAATATTTAGATATTGTCTGAGTAAGTGACAAAGGGATATATCTTACACATGAGATCTCCTTCAAAAATTAAAAAAATTAAAGCCTGAAATAAGTAAGAAATATTCAAAAGTAAACTTCGTGGATGATATTGTGCATGTAAATACCAGGTCCCTACCATACTAGAAGGTCTAGAGATAGAGTATGGTAGATGGTTCTTGTCTCAGTTTGTAGATTGATAGAGGCAGATGTAGAAGCAAATTATTAGAAAGAAAATGCATTGCAGTGTAGAAATGTACCAGAATCAGCAGATCAGAAGCTGGAATGGTCTATTGTGCCCTGTGGGTTCAGGAAAGATGCAACAGAACTGATATGCTGACTAAACTTACAAGAGTCAATCTTCTTCAAGAAGACCAGGGAAACCATTGCAGAGATGTGGAAAATGAATAACAAAGACAAAGGCAGAAAACCCTCTTGTCCATTTGATGAAGTGCAAATAATTCAGTTTGACTGAGATGTAGAAGGGCCCAGGAAACAATGGCTTGGAATAAATATGCAGGGCACACATGATGAAAGACCTTGCTCCACAGTGTGGGCTTGATATAGGTGAGTTACTTTTCTATTGCTGTGGTAAAACACCACAATCACAGCAACTTTTAAGTTTCTATTATGGTGGGGAGCATAGCAGCAAACTTGGCCTGGCAGCAAAAGTGGAAAGCCAAGAACACACACATCTAAATACAATCAAGAAGCAGAGAGAGTGAACAGGAAGAAGGGCAGGCTATGAAAGAGACACCCCCACCCACATGCTGCACTTCCACCAGCAAGCCTGACATTCTAAATTGAGCGGTAGAGATCTTCACCAACTTGGACCAAATGTTAAAATATCCGAGCCTATGGGGGAATATTCTCATTCAGGCCACTACATGGGGATGACTGTTGTAAACAAAGTTCAAGGGTGGACATACTGAAGTGAATGGTTTCCAGGGATGGCTGCATACTAAAACATTGTGGGGAATCTTAAGAATGATGGATTTTGAATATTTAGTCAATATTAGTTAAATCAGTGCTACACTCTGACATTCAAGAGTTGATTCACTTTAGAATATATATATATATATATATATATATATATATATATATATATATATATATTCACTTTAGAAATAGGTATGTGAGTCTCACCTCAGCCTTTTACATAAGATCCTATTAGCCTCTTAATTTCAGCCTGCTATCCCCAACCCCGTGTGTGTGTGTGTGTGTGTGTGTGTGTGTGTGTGTATGTGTGTGTTTTGTGTCTGTATTCCATATGTGGAAGTCAAATGATAACTATGCTGTCAGGCCTCAAGACTCTACCATCTTTTGTTTTAGACAGGGTCTCTCACTAGCCCAGAACTTTGCCACATGGTCCAAGCTAGTTGGTTCATGGGCTCCATGATCTAATCTCTGCTTCCAATCCCAGGCAGAAGGCCTGGATTTTTTACATGGCTTCTGGGGCTCCAAACTCAGTTCATCACATTTGCAAGGCAATAGCTTCATTTACTGAGCTCTCTTTTGAGCCCTTCAGCACGTTATCCTTATGTGCTGTTAGTGAGGCACAGGAACCATCACCCTAAAACACGGCAACTTGATATATGAGTCTACCAATAAACATTTTACCAACTGAGCTACATCCTCCATCCTTCAACCTTAAGAGAATTATCTTGGGGTCCCATGAGAACTAATTCTTGGATCTCTTTTAAGGAAGTGTTGTTTCTAATAACTTAAACACCCCTTACAGGCTTTCAGATCTGGGAACCAAGACCTGAAAACAAAGCCTCTGATCTACAAATTATTGGGAAGAAACCATCCGCAAATCCTCCAAACACAGGGTCAACTCAAATTGAGCAGTGTCGCTGGCGCATTTGAAGACAACTTGAGGAAAGGGATGTGAACTATCTTATTTTTAGTGTTGTGTTGATTGCACATTGAAACAGTCTATATATGCCTGGTGAAGCAGACAGCATACAAACTCAAAGCGTGTTTGATTAAAAAGCCACTGGCAGGTCTTTAAAAAGAAACAATGATGTTTTTGATGAGAACATTTGTTTTCTGTGATCAGAATGGAAAGGACAAAGGCTGCAATTGGTAATGAAAACCTGGAAATGTCATAGTTGAAGGCCAGAGAGCTAGGGCTAGGATGGTCAGAAGGCATGTTCAGTTTGCAGATTATGGAATGAAACAAACCAACAGCAGGAATGCTGTGCTTATTAATTTTTATGTGTCCACTTAAGTGGCTGCAAGGTGCCCACATTCTGTTACGCTGTGATTCCTGGTGCAGAGTGTGCTTGTATGTGATTGGGATTTATTTGTTAGGCTGAAGCAGATGGTACCCTGTAATGCTGGGTGGCCCTCATCCAGTCAGTTAAAGCCCAAATAGAAGCGAAGCTCCAAATGAAGAGGGCCTTCATCCTGTCCAACAGCCTTCAGTCTCAAGCCCAGATGTGTGAGCTTTGCTGGGGCTTGGCTTGCTGATCGTTACACTGAAATGAAATCATCCATTCTCCTGCATTTCCAGCTTGCCAACTCAGCCATAGACTGGGGATTTCCTGGCCTCCGCCATCATTTGTAAAACAACTCCTTACAGTAAATTATATGCATCCAGGACATTTCAGAGATAAACAAGCTGTAAACAACAAGAGCTCTACACAGTCAGCCCTCTGCATCTGCAATTTTTATATCCATGGATTGAATGCACCATGGATGAAAAATGTTCATGAAAACATTGGGTCCCTATAACGACTTGTATATTGCACATACTTTTTTTGTCACTATTCTATAAACATTATAAGTATCATTTACATTATAATGAGTATTATAAATTATTGAGAGATGTTTAAGTGCAATAGAATGTATACAGGAGATATACAGCTATTATGCTCTTTAATAACGGAGATGTGTGTACTGATTTTAATAACTGTGAGTTCCTTAGAACTAATTTAAGAATACAGAGAGAGACTATTTCCATGCATTATGCTTTGTGTTTCATCCCCCCCCCAAGGGTTCTAATACAAATAGTAATCTAGAACAGGTTGATTAAAACACACACTGTTCACATTTGCTCCCTAGTAACCTAATTCATAGCGAATCTCAGAAAATTCAGTTTCTCTGCATATACAACTTTGTGGAAGCTTAGAACTCACTCAGCTGGCTTGGGATAGCATGCACCACCACCTCTAGGGAATTGTGTCCCATGTATTTTCTGAAAGTATAAAGTTGCCACGAGGATTCACCACTCTGACTTATGTGCCACCACAGAGAAAGCTGTACTCTACAGAAGCAAGGTGATGCTCTGTACTCTATCATTGATCTGTTCGTGACTAATGAGTACCCAGATTCAACAAGAGAGTAAAACTAATTATTCAAAGATGTGTGTCTGTGTGTGTGTGTCTGTGTGTGTGTGTGTGTGTGTGTGTGTGTGTGTGTGTGTGTGTGGGAGAGAGAGAGAGAGAGAGAGAGAGAGAGAGAGAGAGAGAGAGAGAGA
>OU015744.1:63768615-63785660 GCA_907169655.1 Acomys percivali
AGAGAGAGAGAGAGAGAGAGAGAGAGAGAGAGAGAGAGAGAGAGAGAGGAGAGAGGACTAATCTCAAAAGACAAAGAGGATGTTAACAGAGTTATGACAACAGTGGTTGACTACTGGACCTCATACGAATGCCCACATGTGCATTTGCACACTTTCCCATGTGTGTACACATGTATGTACATACACATACACAGTTTACAATGTGCTCTCTGTCTTTAACTTCTCCAGACCTAGTGCTGTGGTGTAGAAATATTCAATAGGCAGTTGTTTGTGGTCCTCTATGCTCTTAGGAGCTGGGTGGGTACCATGAATCTAGATGCGATACATGTAGTTTTCACAGCAACCCCCTGTAAGTATATTCTCAGCTTCACAGATTGCAGCATCCCTCATATTCCCAAGTCCCTTTGCAATAAATAATTCCTTTCTTTTTTTTTCTCTTTTCTCCAGAGCTATAGCTTCAACTATGATCTCATGCATGGTAGGTAACTGTGCTATGTGGCTAGCCCACAAGAAATAATCTAATTCCATTTCCTTTAATGCTTGACTACTGATACCTTTTATGTTTCATGTGCCAGCTGGTGTTTTAAAAGGAAAAAAAAGTCTTGGTTACTTCTTCTTTGATTCTGGTGGAAAGATGGAATCACTCTATTCCCTAATCTGTATGCGGATCTGCAACCCGCCTCCCAACTACCTACCCACAATAAACCCTAATCCTAGTCAATTTTCTTTCTTTTATCATAGTATCTCATACTGGCCCAGGCCAGGGCTGAGACAGGTGAGGATCTCGTGGTCTCTAGAAGTCTCATGGTACATGTGGCATCACTCTTGTTATTCTGACTAACTTCTAAGTGCAGGTGTATCCAATTGCCTCATGGTTTAACACATAACAGTCAAGCTTCCGGTGTGATCCATCTAACCATGCAGCAATGCTTGTGATAGTCATCACAGTGCATTGATTCTTGTGTTTCTGGAGGCCAGTTGCCCCCTGTAACCCACAGCTCCTGCCTCCGCCGTCATACAGTGCAGTTGCCTCTCTCTGATACTTTTGATGCAGTCACATCTCTCTCTCTCTATGACAGCCAGGAAATATTTCTGCTTTTACACAGACTCAAGTATTAAACTCAGCTTTCCAAGAAAACACAGGATTACCATGTCACATGAAGGTCTTCAACCTTGCGGATAATAATGTCTGCAAACTCTCTTGGCTATGGAAAGCAACTATGTACAAATAACAGAGATACGTCTTGAGCATTTTAGGAGATGCTGCCTTCCACAGACATGGTGAAAAGGAGGGTGGGGTGCCAGTCACATTTTTAAATATTGTGACAAAATAGATGACAAAAAATTTTACAGTAAGGCTGGATCCTGTCTTAAAAGGACACAGTCCATCCTGGTAAAGGAGGCAAGGTCAAATTAATGACAATGCATGCTTTGGCAGTGTGCACTGCTCACCTGTGGTTGCATCAAGATGTCTGATGCAGTGCTGATACTCAATTGACTCTCTCCTTTTATCTAGTCCCAGACCCAGCATGTCGGATGTTGCTACCAGCTTCAGGGTGGATCTCCCTTCCTCGATTAATCTTTTCTGCAAACATCCCCACAGGCATACCGATAAATGTCTCTCACTAATGTTCTAGACATCACTTAGTCCAATCACATTTGTGATCCAAATTAGCCCTCACAGAAGAGATTTGGTTTAGGAAGCTAAACACAGGAATCTGGACAAGAAATGAGGATATGGACAAACAATAAGGAAAGCAGAAGAATAGTCTCAATTTGAAAAAAATGCACACAAGTAGAATGCCTGGATGGGTATGAAAATGCACAGCTGAAGGAAGATGCAATGTCAAAGGCACATCAGGTAGCGAATAGACGTGTTAGGATAGCATACAAAGAATATGCTATTACTGATAAGACTAATGTATACTATGTCAAATTACAGTCCCTATGGAATGAGGAATTATTCCCTTTTAAAATGATATGATGGTATATGCAGATAATTGAGAATCCCAGATGACAGGAAAGTAGAAGGTACCAGAAAAGAAAAAGAAAAAAAAAGATAGTGATATTACACAGTAAAGGCTGAAGAGAGATTCCACTTGGGAAAGGGCTGAAGAAACCACTAAATTTATGAGTGATATGGAAAAGAAAAATGAGATATGGGAACCAGTCATTAAAAAAATCTATGTATTTAGGCAGTGTGGGTTGATACTGTTTGCAGCTTGAATGCCTTCCAAACACTCCTGTAATAAATAGTCTTCCAGGTAGTGTAGTAGCAGGTGCAGATATTGTTATAGAGAAATAAAATCCCAATTGTTTGATTTTAGCAATGAAGACTCAGGGACCAGATGCTAGCTCAGAGAGGCAGAGAAAACACCCAGCTGATCTTCCTACTCAGCTCGTATCCCAAAGGGAAAAGGTCAATTGTTAACAGCCAAAAGCCTTGCTAGAGAGAATCCAAGATGGCGGCAAGCAGTGTAGACCGTGTTAGGAAGCTCCAGTGAACAATTCGGGGAATTGCACGGATTTGAGACAGGAACACTGGGGTCCCGACACCACGGCAGCAGGAGTGCTGTACGGTTCGGAGGGACCAGGGTGCGGAGGACCTGCGTGCCCCTGCACACGGGAGGAGTGCGAATTTTCTCGGATCGGAGCGGCAGCAGTGGCACCAGCGGCAGTGGCTGAGTTTTGCAGCTCAGAGCCTTCCGGTGGAGGCGGTTAGTGTGGTGGCTGGTGGGAGTTGCGGCGGGAGAGGGGAATCTGGACAGGATTTGGGTAGCGTGGTGCCTTGTGACACAAACTGGACTTGGTGGACAGTTCAGCCCCAGAGTCCCGGGTACAGCTCAGTGTGCAGTGTCGTGGAGACGCTGGCTCAGCGCAGCAAGCAATTCTGCCCAAGGCAACAGCTCAGTGCAGCCACAGCTCCCCTGCTGTGATGCAGACTGGGCGGAGCACTCAGTTCCACCCTAGGCACCAGCTCAGCACAGCCGCAGTTCACATGCTGTGACGCAGACTGGGTGGAGAGCTCAGGTCTACCAAAGGCACCAGCTCAGCGCAGCCACAGTTCACCTGCTATGATGCAGACTGGGTGGAGTGCTCAGGTCCACCAAAGGCGCCAGCTCAGTGCAGCCACAATTCACCTGCTGTGACGCAGACTGGGCAGAGTGCTCAGTTCCACCCTAGGCACCAGCTCAGCGCAGCCACAGTTCTCCTGCTGTGACGCAGGCAGGGCGGAGAGCTCAGTTCCACCAGAGGCGCTAACTCACATCAACGAGCAGTTCTGCCCAAGCTCAGCTCAGTGGGCAGTTTTGGGGCGCTGACGCAAGCTGAGGTCAGCATGCAGATTCAGCCCAGAGGCCCTAGCTGGACTTGCTGGGCAGATTAGGCCCAGAGATTCTTCCTGAGCTATGCATACAGGCTCGGCAGCCCCAAGACTCTGGCTGGACTATCCACGCAGTATAGGCCTGGAGTCCTGGGCTGAATTCAACGTGCAGTGTGGGTCCATAGTCCCTGGCTGAGCTCGGTGCACAATTCTGTCCTGGAGACTCGGGTGGAGCTCAGCGTGCAGTTTAGGGCAAGAGTCCCTAACCGTGCTTGGCAGACAGATTGGGCCCAGAGACTCTAGTAGAGCTTTTGGCACAGTCCCGGCTCTAAGACTCTGGTTGGACACAGTGTGCAGTTTGAATCCAGAATTCCTAGCTGAACTGGGCGGACGGTTCAGGCCTGAGTCAATAATCAACCACAGCACGCACTTTGGTCAGAAGCCCCAAGCTGAGCTTGGTGCGCAGTCCCAGCCCAAAAATTCTGGCTGGACCCTGGGTGCATTTGGAGCCCAGAATTCCTAGCTGAGCTCGGCAGACGGTTCAGGCCCTGAGATTCTAGCTGAGCTCAGCAGGTGGTTCGGGCCTAGTGTCCCTGGAAGGACTTGGCAGGGAACCCAGAAAGCTGTGGATACCTTGGCCTGACCCAATGCTCATCCAGAGACCCAGAACGATTGCAGGACCCACAGCACAGGGGAGCTGAGGATCACTGGTTGTGAGACCCCAAAACGACAGGGCTAACCTCCTGCCATCCACAACAGTGAAGCATCAGTGCTTCCAGCCTACAGAAATCATGAGAAAACAAGTGAATCTATCATCAGACTCCCTCCATCCAACTCGGGAAGCTACCCAACAAAAACAAAGCTGGCAAGATGTCTACAGGACAGCGTAAAAACATACGCAAAAAAAAAAAAAAACCCCAAAACAACATGGCGTCTCCAGTTTCCAGCTATCCCAAAGAAAACAACCCAGAGAACTCAAATACAACAGAAATTCAAGAAAATGTCCTCAAATCCTTAGTAATGAGGATATTAATGGAGGAAATAAATTCATAATCAAATGCAGGAAGACGCAGCCAAACATGTGAGAGACATAAAAGAAGCACATAGAGTGGAACTGGAAAATTTTCAGGAAAATGCAAACAACCATATGAAATAAATAAATAAAACGGTTCAAGCTCTGAAGACCTATAAAGAGGCAATGGAAGAAACTCAGGAATATACAAACAATGAGATGAAAGAAATAAAAAAATCAGTTCAAGATCTGAAGACGAAAATGGATTCAATGATAAACACACAGACAGAAGAAAAACGAGAACGTGAGACCTCAGAGAAGAAGGCAAGCAACACAGAGGTGAGCTTTTCTAACAGAATCCAAGAGATGGAAGAACAAATCTCAGGTCTAGAAGATACAATCACAGATCTTGAAGCAACCATTAAAGAAAATGGCAAATCTGGAAAACTCCTGACACAAAACATCCAAGAAATTAAGGAGACTATGAGAAGAAGAAATCTCAGGATAATAGGCATTGAAGAAAGAGAAGATATCAGACTCCAAGGCCCAGAAACTATTCTCAACAAAATCATAGAAGAAAATATTCCATGACAAAAACAAATTCAAACAGTACCTATCCACAAACCCACTTTACAGAAGGTACTAGAAGGAAAACTCCATCCCAAAGGGTCAAGCTACAACCAAAACTACTCAGGAAATAGGTAACTATACCATGGCAAAAACACAGCTACACAAACACTCGATTGGAAACAACATCAAAATTAAGACTCTTAACAGTCACTGGTCGTTAATATCTCTCAACATCAATGGTTTCAATTCTCCAATTAAAAAGACATAGACTAACTGAATGGGTGCATAAACAAGATCCAACATTCTTCTGCATTCAAGAAACACATCTCACCTATAACGATAGGCATTACCTCAGGGTAAAAGGTTGGAAAAAAATATTTCAAGCAAATGGTCACAAGAAGCAAGGAGGCGTAGCCATTTTAGTATCAAACAAGATAGACTTTCAACCAAAATTAATCAAAAGGGATGCAGAAGGACACTTCATACTCATCAAAGGTAAAGTCAACCAAGATGACATCACAATTCTGAACATCTATGCTCCCAATACAAGGGCACCCACATTTGTAAAAGATCTGCTAAAAAATTTAAACCACACATCGATCACCACACAATAATAGTGAGAGACTTCAACTCCCCACTCTCGCTGAAGGATAAGTCATTGAAACAGAAACTAAGCTGAGAAATAACATCATTAACCAATGCCTTGGGTCAAATGGATCTAACAGATATCTATAGAACCTTTCACCCAAACAAGAAAGAATATACCTTCTTCTCTGCACCCCATGGAACCTTCTCCAAAATTGATCACATCGTAGGTCACAAAGCAGGCCTCAACAGATACTAGAGGATTGAAATAATACCTTGTATCCTATCAGATCACCATGCTCTTAGGCTGCAATTCAACAACAACAGAAACAACAAAAAGCCTACACGTACGTGGAAACTAAACAACTCTCTGCTAAATGACACCTGGGTCAGGGAAGAAATAAAGAAAGAAATCAAGGAGTTTCTGAAATTCAATGAAAATGAGGGAACAACATACCCAAATTTGTGGGATACATTGAAAGCAGTGTTAAGAGGAAAATTCATAGCACTAAGTGCCTTTAAAAAGAAATTGGTAACATCGCACATAAGCAACTTAACAAAACAGCTTGAAGTCCTAGAAAAAAAAAGAAGCAGAAACACCCAAAAAGAGTAGACGTCCGGAAATAATCAAACTCAGGGCTGAAATTAACAAATTAGAAACTAAGAAAACAGTCCAAAGAATCAACAAAACCAAGAGCTGGTTCTTTGAGAAAACCAACAAGCTAGACAGACCGTTAACCAAACTAACTAAAAGGCAGAGAGACAGTATTGAAATCAACAAAATCAGAAATGAAAATGGAGACATAACAACAGACACTGAAGAAATACAAAGAATCATAAGATCCTACTTTGAAGGTATATATGCCACAAAATTTCAAAATCTAAGGGAAATGGACGATTTTCTTGATCAATTTCACTTGCCAAAGTTGAGTGAAGAACAGATAAACAAGCTAAGTAGTCCCATTTCCCCTACAGAAATAGAAGCAATTATTGATAGTCTCCCAAACAAATAAAAGCCCAGGGCCAGATGGTTTAAGTGCAGAATTCTACCAGACCTTCAAAGGCGAGCTAATACCGATATTCTTCAAGCTACTCCAAAACATAGAATTGGATGGAACATTACCAAATTCATTCTATGAGGCCATAGTTATGTTGATACCTAAACCTCACAAAGACTCAACAAAGAAAGAGAATTTCAGACCAATTTCTCTTATGAACATTGATGCAAAAATACTAAATAAAATTCTTGCAAAACGAATACAAAACATCAAAGATATCATTCATCATGACCAAGTAGGCTTCATCCCAGGTGTGCAGGGATGGTTTAATATATGGAAATCCATCAATGTAATCCACTATATAAACAGACTGAGAAGAAAAAACCACACGATCATCTCTTTAGATGCAGAGAAAGCATTTGATAAAATCCAACACCCATTCATGTTTAAAGTTTTCGAGAGATCGGGGATACAAGGCACTTCACTCAACATAATAAAGGCTATATACAGCAAGCCAATAGCCAAAATCAAAGTAAATGGTGAGATACTCAAGGAAATTCTTCTAAAATCGGGAACAAGGCAAGGCTGCCCACTCTCTCATCTCTTCAATATAGTACTCGAAGTTCTAGCCAGAGCAATAAGACAACAAAAGGAGATCAAGTGTATCCAAATGGGAAAGGAGGAAGTCAAACTATCCCTATTTGCAGATGATATGATAGTGTACATAAGTGACCTTCAAAATTCCACCAGAGAACTCCTACAGCTGATAAACACCTTCAGCAAATTGGCTGGATGCAAAATTAACTCAAAAAAGTCTGTAGCTTTCCTATACACAAATGACAAGCTTGCAGAGGAAGAAATTAGGAAAGCCATACCCTTTACATTAGCCACAAGCAATATCTAGGAGTTCCTCTAACTAAGCAAGTGAAGGACTTGTTTGAAAAAAATTTCAAAACTCTGAAGAAGGAGATTGAAGATGACATGAGAAGATGGAAGGATCTTCCTTGCTCATGGATAAGGAGAATTAACATAGTAAAAATGGCCATCCTACCAAAAGCAATCTACAGATTCAATGCAATCCCTATCAAAATACCTACACAATTTTTTAAAGACATTGAAAGTTCAATTCTGAACTTCATATGGAAAAACAAAAAACCCAGAATAGCAAAAACGATCTTGTACAATAAAAGGTGCTGCGGAGGAATCTCCATACCTGATCTCAAATTGTACTATAAAGCAATAGTAATTAAAACAGCATGGTACGGGCAAAGCAACAGGCTGGTGGATCAGTGGAATCGAATCGAAGACCCAGATATGAATCCACACACATATGGTCACTTGATTTTTGACAAAGAAGCCAAAACCATTCAATGGAAAAAGGATAGCATCTTCAACAAATGGTGCTGGTCTAATTGGATGTCTATGTGTAAAAAAATGCAACTGGACCCATATTTGTCACCTTGCACAAAACTGAAATCCAAGTGGATTAAAGACCTCAACATAAAACAGAGACACTAAGTCACTTAGAAGAAAAAGTGGGGAAGAACCTGGAACATATTGGCACAGGTGACAACTTCCTGAACAGAACACCAACAGCCCAGGCCTTAATGTCAACAATTAATAAATGGGACCTCATGAGGCTGAGAAGCTTCAGTAAGGCTGGAGACACTGTCAAGAGAACAAAGCGACAGCTTATAAACTGGGAAAAGATCTTCACCATCCCTACATCTGACAAAGGTCTAATATCCAAAATATATAAAGAACTCAAGAAATTAAACACCACCAAACCAAATAACCCAATTGAGAAATGGGGCTTGGAACTAAACAGAGAATTCTCAACAGAAGAATATCAAATGGCTGAGAAACACTTAAAGAAATGCTCAACCTCCTTAGTCATCAGGGAAATGCAAATCAAAACAACTCTGAGATTCCATCTTACACCCATCAGAATGGCTAAGATCAAAAACTCAAGTGACACCACATGCTGGAGAGGATGTGGGGAGAGAGGAACACTCCTTCATTGCTGGTGGGAATGCAAACTAGTACAGCCACTTTGGAAATCTATCTGGTGCTATCTCAGAAAACTGGGAATAGGGCTTCCTCAAGACCCAGCTATTCCACTCCTTGGAATATACCCAGAAGATGCTCTAGCCCACAACAAGAAAATTTGCTCAACCATGTTCATAGCAGCCTTATTCATAATAGCCAGATCATGGAAACAGCCTAAGTGTCCCTCAGTAGAAGAATGGATAAAGAAACTGTGGTACATATACACTATGGACTACTACTCAGCTATTAAAAACAAGGAATTCCCAAAATTTGTGGATAAATGGATTGAGCTGGAAATGATCATAATGAGTGAGTTAACCCAGAAGCAGAAAGACTCAAATGGTATATACTCACTTATATCTGTATACTAGCCCAATGGGCATGTCCCACGAAAGCCTTCACTTACAGGAAATTGGGACAGAGGGCAGGACATCCTATTTGGGACTCTAGATGAGACAACCATGTGAGAATAGCAATGTAGAAGGATCCAATGGGTCCTAGAAACCTACAAGTAGAACATTATGATAGGCAGATTTGGGCCCAGGGGTCCCGCTCAAACTAAGGCACCAGTCAAGGACAATACAGGTGCTAAACTTTAAACCCCTACCCAGATCTAGCCAATGGTCAGAACAGTCTCCACACTTGAGTGGAGAGTGGGATATGACTTTCTCACGTACTGTGGTGCCTCACATTTAACTATGTCCCCTGGAGGGAGAGACCTGGTGGCACTCAGAGGAAGGACAGCAGGTCACCGAGAAGAGACTTGATACCCTATGAGCATATACAGGGGGAGGTAATCCCTCTCAGGAACAGTCATAGGGGAGGGGAATAAGGGGAAAATGGGAGGGAGGGAAGAATGGGAGGATACAAGGAATGGGATAACCATTGAGATGTAACAAGAATAAATTAATTAAAAAAAAAAAAGCCTTGCTAGCTCAGCTGACAGCCCAGGAGAAATAGCCAAAAGCTAAAGTCAAAGAGCTAGAGAGCTCCTTCTTTTTCTCCATACTGTCTTGAATACTTTTCTCTCAATGTCCCTCATACCATATGTACTTAATCCCTGTCAGCTGGTTTCTTACTCCACCTCTTGACCTAGGGTTTACATAAGTAAATTCATTGTACAGAAAGCTCTTGGATTAAAGGTGTGTGCGAGGGCTGAACCACACCAAACAAGAAACAGGTTTTCACAGTTCACAATCTCAGGGTTCACAAAGGGATCAAATATCCTGCAACATGCAGTGGAACCTTTAAGAGAGACAAACTTGTGAGTGGTCTTTAGGCCATTTGGGGTGTATCTTTGAGGGAATTGTGGGGCTTTCATTATCTTCTGTATTTCCTGTGCTTCCTGGTAATGGCTTCCTGGCTTCACTCTGCCATCTATTCCTATGCTAATATGCTGCCTCTTCATAGGTACAAAGCAGTGGAATTAAACAGCCCTGGACTTGAACATTCAAAATTATACCAAAATGAAACTTTTTCTCTTTATAAGTATAGTATCTTGGGTATTTTTTAGAGTAACTGATAGCTGATGACAGAGCTGAAAAATAGCATGTTTCCTCAGTAGTCTCAGTGTCAGCATGCAGAGGGATTAGTTTGACTCAAAGGTGAGAGATCACCATCAGACTTTACCTGAGGAAAAGTTAGTTGCTTTAGTGAAAGCATCAATAGCATGCTGGAGGAAGGGAGTGGGGAGGGGCCTTACACACCCTGCCTTTAAAAATCTCTCTAAAAAGAATGATTTTGACCAACATAATACAAATTTTATTTATAGTCACTGTGTTGCATATGTGTGTGTTTTTTAATTTTCAAAAATAAAATACACAGTAAATAATGGAAAAGTTAATGGAAAGATAAATACATAGTAGCACTCCAGAAAGAAAATATTGAGCTAATTAATATTCAGTGTCTTCATTAGCATGATCATGATGGGTGTTTCACATCTAAAATAGAATTCACAGTTTGCATAGGTGGGGACTGAGATTATTTTCTTTCACTAAGGCATCCCATATAAAGGAAATAACTTCTAGTTATGTTCAGTTTGGTTTCAGTGTAAATGTGCTTCTGGCATCAGGACCCTGCTGAAGCCACCAAATGCTCTCTGGAGAGGTTAGTCATTTAGAGTGGCTCTAGCTTGAAACTGCCCCTCTCTGTAGACCCTGCTCTGGAGAAGGCTGAATCAAAAACTCTTGGGTTTGATGTTCTAGTTTTCCTGCAAAGTGAGAAAAAATATTAAACACAATCTCCTATCACCAATAGGATGATGAAGAAAGTTCCTTTAAAGATTTCAGTTTCATAGTGAATTCTTTGGCTTTCTGCTGGAAGTTGGAGGCTCTGTGCTTATTGTGCTAAAAAAGAGAGCTCCTTTTATATCTTCGAAGGAGACCATTACATTTGAAATTAGTCTCATATGAGAAAAATATGCCTGCTGCTCACTGAAATGATAAGGGCAGCATCAGAGTCCCTGGCACTGCTATGTGCCATCATGTACTTGCTAGGAGTCAAACCCAGGTCCTCTGTGAGAACAGCTAGTGCTCTTAACTACTGAGCCAGCTCTCTAGTTCCTCACTGGCCCCAGCTTTGACTCCAGATTACGTTACAAGAGTCAGTCATCTGATTAATAGTGGGTGGCTTTTATCTTAGTCATTTAAGACATATGGCTTTATGTGCCAGTTAGAATATGATGCCAAATCTTTCCTCTAATCTGAAGAGATGTGTGTTTACCTATCCAGATTCAAAATCATGTTTGAAAGGAACTTATTCTCAGGTTGTGGGAATTTTCAGTTTATATCTCTGAAACTTTAAGTTGCATTTTTTCATGTCATATCATCATTATCAGTACTGCTATTTGTATAGAACTTGCTGTGTCACGCTATATATCTTGTGTGTGAGTGCGTGTGTGCATGTGTGTGTGTAAGTGTGTGTGTGTGTGATATGTAATTTTGTATGATCAAAGGCATATAGAGATAATAAGAAAGGAATGAAGATTTCTCCAAAACACCCATGATTTCATGTTGTCCTAGTGTTTCTGGACATGGGACATCGGTCATTAAATAAGAACAATGAAGGCTCCTGTAATGAGCCAAAACTGCCATCCTTCTGGGCCCCTACTCACAGAGTGGGGAAATCTGGGTGATCGAATAGAAGCCTGCTGGTTAATTATCCCTGGACACCTGAGGTTGAGATCTATGCTTCTCTCCTTACTGTTTTCTCTTTGCAAAAATGAGAAGAAAAGATGATTTTCAAATTTTCAACTTCCTGCACTATGCAGATGGAGTTAGTGAGGAAATGACATGAGGTAGTGAACAAAGGGAAGAAACTTAGTGGCCCAGTGTTGCACAATTTTATTTGACCAATAACTAGTATTTACTGATATGATTCATACAATAGAATTATTGTAATTCTACAGATTTTGATGGCCAGCAGATGAATAATTTATATGATTAATAGCTAGTTATTTTGGTAATGATAATTCTAATTGGATTTCAATCATCTTAAGTGGTTTTTATTTTCAGGTAGGAATTATTTCGCCTTATGTATAAGCCCACTTTGCAGATTAATTTCTTTGTTTCTTTTTGTTGTTGTTTTGAGGCAGGGTTTTGTGTTTGTGTGTGTGTGTGTGTGTGTGTGTGTGTGTAGCCTTGGCTGTCCTGGACTCGCTGGCCTCGAACTCACAGAGCTCCGCCTGCCCCTGGGTTTAAAGGCATGTGCCACTGTGCTCCACTGATTTATCTGTTTCTAAAGATTATTTCTAAAAGAAACTCATTATTTTAAGAACATTGCTGTTTTCCCCATTATAATGGGCTGAACAATTGCTGAGTCCCTACAGTGAATCACTGACTCCAGCATTTGTTAACTGTGCACTTTCTTCTTGAGCTGTCAACACACACGTGAGAGGTGCCAGCAGACCTGACATTTCTTCCCCAGCCCCTTCTTCAGTTTTATTGCAGCCTTAGAGTCAAGCAAAGTCGGCCTGGGTGAGCGTGAGCACAGGCTATTTGCTCCATAGCAAGGGGTCAGCCACTTGTTACTGGCAGTCGGCTCATAGGCAGTTACAGAAGTGAGAAGCTTTTTAATGGGAAAAGGGAAGGCTCTGGGCATGTTCTGATTGGAGGTGTTGGGGAAGAAAGAACAGCTGTCAGTAGATTGCTGTGCCCTAACGACTAGTGGCTGGTAGCAGCAAGAGCTGCACTTTTGAGTTCCATGATCATAAACGACCTGGCAACCGTTTCAGTTTTTCACTGGGGTGTAGAGTTGGGGAAGGAGTATCTCATTTATCCATGAGGTACTAGATATGACATGAAAATATCTCGGATTTTAAAGGAACATTTAAGGGCCTAACAGAAAGACAGAATCCAGAGAACAAAGCAAAGGATGCTTAACTTCATATCCATAAAAGATAACGTGTCAGTGCTGCAGTGATGGCCCCGAAGTTAAGAATACTTGCTGCTCTTTCAGAGTACCTGGTTCAGTTCCCAGGATACACTGTGACTCTGGACTGTCTGTAACTCCAGTTTCTAGAGATCCAACAACTTCTTCTGGCCTCTGCGGGTGCCAGACCTGCAAGTGGTGCACATATATAGATGCAGGCAAAACATAAAAAATTAAGTAAATCTTCAAAAAACTTAATGCCATTATCATCATTTGAAGATAATTTATGTTTTAATCAGTTGGCTGTAATAGCAGATGGAAAATAATTTCAAAAGCACATTTGTAGTTATCTTTGCCAAAACCTATAAAACAAACCTAATGGGGCTAATGGGAGTATTTGATTGGTTCAATGGGATATTGGGTAGGGCCTCCCATGGCAAGAGTGCATGGTGTCTTGGAGGTCTGTTCACACAAGCTCCTAGACTACATCTGATTCCCCCACATGCCTTCTAATCACAGCATGGGTAATAGCTAAGGTCCACTTGTTGCCTAGGATAATTCACTTAATGTTAGTTAAACTAGAAACTCTACTTCCACCAGGCATCACTGTAATTTAGATTGTGAAGGAGGTGCCTTCTGGGACACTGCAGATGCATCAGCGTGGCAAAGACATATTGTGTAGTTAATTAACCTCACAGAAAGATGAAAGAGAGCTACCCAGCAGCACAAACTTGACTTATGTTTATTTTTGTATTTGTGTTTTTGTCCTCATTTGGTTTTCTTCTCCCCAGCCTACTGCCATATGCTACTGGGACTCCACTGTAATTATCCTCACACAGATGAAACACAGAGAAACAAGCAAATGGAACCTCCAGCACCACAATTCAGGGCTCTGCTTTACAGAACTTGGCTGCATTTATTTTAGCATGAGGCAAAACAGCTTCTTCCACATGGAAAAGGGATGTTATTTTTCCCTTCCCGTGGAAACCAGTAGGAGAGCCCAGGACCAATTTTTAACACACATATCTAAAAGCATATTGAAACTTTTGGACATGAATAAGAACAAACATTATACCCATCTATAGTTGCACTTTAGAAATACGTTGGATGCTATAGGAATATACAGTCTCTGGGTCTACCATAATAATAACAATGAGAAATCCAGAGGCTAGGCACCAGGTGCCTTTCATTTGATTCTGATCCCTGTTTCTTGCACTGAGTTATAGTATAACAATAGTTGACATAATAGTTCATCATGCATATTTTGTAGGAATGTCTTCATTTGGGATGAGGTAACTGATGAGTAATTAATTAGTACTGGCTACTCTCTTAGAGAATAAGGAGCGAAGATAAGTCACCCCACTGTTCTTCTGATCTGGACTTGGTATGTTAGAACTTAAGCATTGTAGAGGGAAAATTCAGAATCTTAAGAATTATTGCATTAATTATATTGGTTTAAGAGAACCCTAAGGTAGGATTTAGTTGTTCTTATCCGAGAGGCCAGCTTAGCCTGACAGAGGCAGTCTTTACACAATTCATGTGGAATCCTGGGTAGATAGTTTTGCAAGTGTGTATACTGTTACCAGTCAGCCAGTAGCAACAGGTTAGTTAGGAATGTAGAAACAGTTTACAGCTTTGGTGTTAGCAACCAGAAAGCCAAGGCACTCTTGTAGAATTTTGCCTTCTCTCATTAGTTCAAAATTATTTCTTCTGGGATTCTATCTTCTCTGAGATTAGACTCTACAGAAATGAAAGAAAGTAGTTCATAAAACCTCAATTCATCTGTACTTGTCTGACCCACACAACTCTGAAAAAGAGCCATGTCTTCTATACCCTTCAAGGAAAGTGATGTGCTGGCTAGGCCTGAAAGGGGCCAGCTGCTTTTAAGGATAGAAAAGAAACTTATATTCTAGGTTACTTTTTCCATGTGGAGATTACCAGAGGGACCTTAGCAGTATCAAAGTATATATTTGATCAAAACTCTACTGTGAGAGTCTTTGTTCTAAGTGAGAAGGCATTTTGAAAGGAAATGTCCAATATGACTGCATCTCAAAGTCAGAAATAAAAGAGCTAAGCTAGTTCAGGTTATGCATCAGCTTGAGCTAAAAATAAAATAATGATGAGTATCCTGACTTCTCTGAAAGAATAACGATAAAAACTGATGTGAGAACATGAACCAGATGAACAGTCCGGGCCCAAAGAACATAAAGATTCCATTCATCCCAAACAAAGAAGGCGAGTCTGTTCTGTTTGAACTAAAGTGATGGAATATAAAAAGCTCTTCATGGGTTGAACAGTGGTGACACATGCTTTTAATCTTGGCATTGGGAAGGCAGAGGCAGGTGGATTCCTGAGTTAGAGGCCAGCCTGGTGTACAGAGTGGGTTCCAGGACACTGCCGTGTCTACACAAAGAAAACCAAGAACCCAAACCAAAACAAAACATAAAAAAGTGCCTGATGACTGGGGAAAGGTAGACACTAGAACCCAAGATCTCTAAACCCTGGGTACACCAGAAGTTTGGAGCTCACCACTAAATGAAAGTATGGAGACTCTCATTAGATTCAGTATAAATTTTTAGACACTTGGGACAGATGTCAGTGAGATTGCGGAATAAGTCTTGGCAGCACCTTTCCTTGTTTTTTACTTTTCTTCTGGTTGTGACTAGATAGGTAATGAAGAGCAACTTATGGGAGGAAGGATTTATCTTGAATCACAGTTTGAGGGAGTACAGTCCATCATGATAAGAAAGACATGGGGCAGGAGCTGGAGACAGTTGGTTTTGCTGCATCAGGAATTGGGGATGCAAAAGCTCACACTCAGTTCTCTTTCTTCTTTTTGTTTCCAATTCATTTCTTAGAATAGTACCATCTGCTGATAAGGGGGCAAGTGGGAGTGGGGGGATTCTTCCCACTTCAACTGAGTTAACCAAGATAATTCTCCTCATTAGTTGAGATTACCTCTCATAGCATGCCCAGAAGTTTGTCTCCAAGCCATTCTGTCTAGATGACAGTATTAAACACCAAACCCTGCATTGTAGTTTGATTTCCATTGCTGTGTTAGAAGACTCTTAACCAAAAGTGATTTGGGCAGGATATAGTTTATTTTGTCTTATATTTCCAAGTTAGAGTCCATCCCTGTGGAACACCAGGGCATATGCTCAATAAGGAACCTGTAGACATAAACAGAATCATAGATGATGGAGGAATGCTACTTACTGCCCTCCTTCCTCTGCTTACTCAGTCTGCTTTTATATAACCAAAGGACAGCTTCCCAGGAATGACACTTCCCACGGTGAGATGAACCCTCCCACATCAGTCACTAATCAAGAAAATATCCAACAGACATGCCTACAGGTGTTCTGGTGGAGGCAACTCCTCGCTGAGGTTCCCCCTTCCAAGGTGACTCTATTTTGTGTCAAGTTGACAAAAATTTATCACCACTTCTGGTTTATACTTCCAGGCCATTGTCCATCACTGAAGGAAGTCAAGACAGGCAGCTAAGGCAGGGATCTGAAGGCAGGCCCTCTTGATATTCTACACAGCATTACTTCAGAGCAGAGAAGGAAGTACAGCAGAGCCACAGAGGAACAATGCTTGGTGACTTCTTTAGGCTCATACTTTCTTATACTACCCAGGACCACCTGTCCAAGGAATGTTCTAGACCACAGTAGGCTGGGATTTTCTTAATCAATTAGCAATCAAGAAATCCCCCACAGACAATGCCCAGAGTCTGATCAACTGAGACTCCATTCACTGGTTACTCAAGGGTGTGTCATGTTGGCACGTAAAGCTAAGTCATGGACCCTGTACTAGAAATATCTACTCATTGCCTAAAACTGCAGTGAGGGATACAGGAAAGACAGACTCAAATGGCCTGATGCTACTGCATATATAGATGTCAGAGACTGATCAGACCTGCCCAAATGAGTTAATTTTGCTTAATACCAATGCTGCAATTATGAAGTTATTAGTGACCTGAGAGAAAAAAAATTGTTTTCAGAAAGAAGAGAATAGTAGTCAAAAGATTTTTCACTAAAGATTATGATACCTAATTAAATTAGAGAATTAAATAATTTTCCTTCCTTCTTTTTTCCCTTTCTTTCTTTCTTTCTTTCTTTCTTTCTTTCTTTCTTTCTTTCTT
>OU015744.1:63785670-63804308 GCA_907169655.1 Acomys percivali
CTTTCTTTCTTTCTTTCTTTCTTTCTTTCTTTCTTTCTTTCTTTCTTTCTTTCTTTCTTCTTTTTTGAGATAGCATTTCTCTGTGTCACCTTGGCTATCCTAGAGTCACTTTGCAGACCAGTCTGGCCTTGAACTCACAGAGATCCGCCTGCCTTTGCCTTCCAGGATGCTGGGATTACAGGCGCACATCACTGTTCCCAGCTCCAACCTTTCTCTTAAGCAGTTGTTATATAGGAGGATCTGAAGAGAACAGCAGTGGGCGTCCAGTGAACCACTGACATTGTGGTCCATTTAAGCACACTGAGGTGAAAGGTGTATCCCTAAGACAATGAAAAACACACAACTGTTTTTCTTTTGTGCTCAGAATGTCAGAATAAACATACATTTTATATTTTTGAAAGAAGAAAGATAAATCAATTTCTAACAACAGACATCTTTCTTAATCTTTGCTATTATTCTATCATTTACAATAAATGATTCAATAAAAATGAAATATGGTGACCAGCACCATGCTGTGGTTTTCCTCTGCTATTCAGCCAGCATCTCCTGGCTTACACACACATCATTTACCTCTCCCCTAAAGTTGGCTGACATTAGATACTGATCGTGATTGATGACAGCTTATATGCAATACTAAAACTTCTTGTGTTTTGCTTATTTCTGGTAAGTAAAAGAAAACCCCCTAGACCTTAAGGCAAAATTTAAATCAGTCTTTTGCCACATCACTCTCACTGATTGGCACAACCACAGCAGGCCTGTTTTTTCCAGCTGATGTGACCAGGAAATTTTAGTTTTGTCAGAGTGTTGGAACTGAACTTATTCTCCAATGGGCTAATTTCTGGTTTGAGCAGTCATATAAAACTGACAGCCAATGCACTAGGTGAGATTTATATATTTTTACCAAAGTCTATGTTTCTTTTAGCCTTGTTCATTAAGCTACATAAATATCATGTTGTGTTATATTACCACCAAATGAAAGATGTAAGGCTTGCTAAACTTTTTACAATTACATTTTATTTATTTTTATTTACTTATTTATTTGCAAGCATGTGTGTGTGTGTGTGTGTGTGTGTGTGTGTGTGTGTGTGTGTGTCCCAAGCCATGCATGTGAAGGTCAGAGGACAACTTGCTGGAGTTTGTTTTCTCCTTCAACCATGTGAGTCACAGGGACCAAACTCAGGTAGTGAGGCTTGAGAGCAAAAGCTTCTATGCACTGAATAACCCCACCAGCATTCCCAACTGAGTATTAATTTCCTTCCATTATTAGACCATTGACTTCCTTCTGATTGGGCTGTATAGATGAATGGGTGGCAGAATAAAGGCAGGCAAAACCAGATTCTAAAAACAAGATCATCAATACAGGGTAACTTTTAAAATGAAATTAGTTTGCAGTAATTTGAAAGATTTTCAATGGACAGGACGTTCTTCACTATTGAGTAGAGAGTGGGGATTGACTTTCATAATAACTTGGGCGCACCATATTTGACCACGTCCCTTTGATGGGAAGACCTGGTGGCCTTCAGAGGAAGGATAGCAGGCTACCAACAGAGACTTGATACCCTATGAGCATATACAGGAGAGGAGGTGTCCCCAGTCACAGTCATAGGAGAGGGGACTAGGGGGTAAGCGGGAGGGAGAGAGGAATGGGAGGATAGAAGGGATGGGATAACAATTGAGATGTAATATGAAAGAATTAATAAAAAAATTATGTGTTTTCATCCTTAAAAATAGAAAGATGCACATCTTCAAACATAAGTTTTCATAGAAATCAATGTGTCAAATATGATATAAGAAAAATAGCAATAAAAAGAACTGTTTGCAATGCACAAGACAATGAAAAAAGAATTTATGCTGTTATTAACGCAAGCAAACTGGCTTGTAATACTAATAGTGTTGAACACAGCATTCACTCTAACAAGTGTTCCTTATTTTCTGGCCTACTGTAAGCACGCTACAGTGCAATATTATCATTTACTTTCTATAAGAGGATGTTTCTAAGTTGCTAATATAAACTGGGACCACCATATTCCTCTCTGAACTTGGCAGTAAGAGAAGCCCTTTTCTCTCACTTTTAGTCATGTATAACATACTTCAGAGTTCACCAGAAGGTCAAGTTCTATTGTTCTGAATTTTTTCACCCTTGCTAGTATCAAGTAGTGTTCCATACCTAAAATCTTAATGAACTAATCTTTTTCAATTCATTTGGTTGCATTCTGACCACATAATTATCTGTTTCCTGCAATTAGATTCTAACTCCTAGAAGCCACAATCCATTTTTTAGTTCCCCACATTAATATCTCATCTGCACTATCCATTTAACCAAATACTATCCCAATACAAGTGTCTTTGCTTCATAAATATTAATTTAATCTATTGACATATTAGGTATACTTATTATTCTCTTAAATGCTGCAATTTCTCATTAACTCAGAACTAAAGATAGACTGTACTTTGCACATGTTTTCTCTGTGACATTCACAACATTTTGCTAATATGGTAATTTATCTAAATGTGCACAACAAAGTCACTTGGCCCTTACTTGAATAGTGTGCTTTAGTTATAGGATGTAGAACATTTGACCAAATACTTTCAACTGCTGAAGAGAATGTGAGGATTAAAAGAGAAATGATGAAAGGGATATTTTAAGATTATGATGTGTAAAATGGATTTGAGTAGAAAGATTGTGAAAGCTGACCTGGCAGTTTGAAAACTGATATAGCAACCAAGATTTGAGGTATGAGAGAAAAATATGAAAATATGTCTGGTGTCAGTGAAGTAAATCAAAGCCTCCAGTATACACACACACACACACACACACACACACACACACACACATATATAATAAAATATCACCAATATGGATATGTGTTTTTTTGTGTGATCCATATAAGCATATAGTGAATAATGACCCCAGGCACGTGAAAGATTGGTATAATTAAAGGAAAATTAGCATAATGACTATTTTTTGTCATAACTGAGCCTCAAATACTTGGAGAAGAATTTGGCACACGTCAATTGTCTACAAATGTCATTCTTGGTCAACAAAGTAGTGAGTGAAAAGTTTAAATGGTAGCTATTGTCATTGTGCTCCTTCATAATATTCAGCTGTTGAGGACGGGCTACATGGCCAGTGTTCAGCCATCTTGTCAGAACCTATGTTCCTATTTCTCCAGAAGTCTGCCATTCACCAGAAACTAGCTGACCTTGTCGTAGGTTGGCAGTTAGACACCTGTTGTGGTTTATTGTGGGGGCTGGTCATTCCAGACCCCCGAGCTACTCCTTTTCCGGTGGGACTACTGATAAGATCAGATTAAAGGCCAGCTGCCTGTGAGCAGCAGTTCCGGGAGCTTTTTCCTGACTAACCAGATCCTTCACGACTTTCCTGGAATTTCTCTCCTGCAATTATAGCAGCCGTAAAGGTAGATACCTGCTGGAGCATTCCAGAGTTAGGTATCCATAGCAACCCTTGCTTACACAAATACCCATGCCTCTGTGCCTATATAAACTCTGTGAAAATTTTCAATAAACGGGGTTTGATCAGAATGCAGACTTGCCCCCTTCTTTGTGTCTAGTGTTCTGTCTCTATACAGGAAAATTTTCCTCCTGAGCATTAGTGGAGCCCAAGAGGGCTGGGGCATTCAGTGAAGCAATTTGTTGATTCCAGCACACCATTGAAATGCTAAAGATAATTCTCAAAGACAAGACACTTGCAACTTTGCAGCTGCTCCCATATACCTGTGAGTCCTGAGAGTACCCTTATCATTTGATTCAGGATCCTCCAAACAGTTGTCAAAGACTGGCTGAAGAATAAGACTGTAAAGAACTCTACAGTAATCATATTTCCTATTAATTACTCCACTCTTCTATTGCTGCCAAGTGTCCTTGAGGAGGCACAAAAAGAGGCCATAGGGGCAGAAGTGATGGTGGCATAAAGGTCAAGAGCACTTGCTGCTCTTGTAGAGGACCTGGGTTACGTTCCCAGCACACACACGGTGACTCACAAATCCCTGTAACTCCAGTACCTTCTTGTGACTTCTTTGGGTACATTCACATGCATAATACATACTCAGACAAGTGCATGTATACATAAAATTTAAAAACAGTAATGAAAAGAGGAGGCCGCGGGATGGCAGGAATACCTGTTCTCAAGGTGTAATATTTTCTTTTGTTCTCTACTATATATTCATTTTGAAAAATTGTCTTATTAATCTCTGTTAAAATGCAACAGCATATTCTATGCCACACTTTTTTTTTTTTTTACATTTTATAAAACAACATGCAGATAAAAGACACTTGCACAACAATTTGGAGGAAATAAAGTAATCATGATTCCAGGTTAGAAAGGTCAATTTCACTAAATATATTTCACCTAAATGAGAAATAAGGCATAAAATTTGGTTATAAAAATATCAAGTATCTACTTAAATCAGCAATGACAAATTATAATTTTAAAGAACAGTGTCTGTTTTTTTTTTCTTTTTTTCCAAGAAGGGTTTCCGATGCTTAGATTTCTTCAGAATCACTGACTTTTCAGGTTTTCCATATGATATGAACAATCTGTGTCATATGAATAACACCGAGCAATCCAGAAATTACTTAACACTCTTCCTGATACAAAGGATTGGTCATGCTATACAGGAAGCACGTCACTATTAAGTAAGTCCTCAGTGTAATTAGGAAGGATTTCCTGAGAAATAAGTACTCAGCAACAGAGACCCTGTCAGAAAGTCTCGACTCAATGTGCCAAAGCTGTGTGTCAGATAATCCTTTAATTAGATTACAAAATGCAGCTATTATATGTCCAATATCTATTGATCCCAGAAAGAAAATGGCTTGAGGTTTCTTAAGTATGAAACAGCAAAATTCATTTGCCATGCAATTAACTCCAAATTACTTCCTTGGGAAATTAATATTAGAGAGAATGTTTAGGCATATAAAAGCATATAATTGACAGTTTGCAAAAGAAAAAAAAGAAAGAAATTAATGATGAATAATACTGTTTGTTTAAAAATTTCCAATGTGTATGTAACTTAGCCTTTTGCTTGCTATTACCTGTGTTTTTATTTAGAACATGCAGTCACTTAAGATTTTATGCAGAAGGTGGAGGCACCATTTGCTGAACAGAAATCACACAGCGTGGAGTACAAGGGACAGCATTGGTTTGTTTGCAATGCTAAAGACTAGCAGCCACAGGAGATGAAAACTAAGCAAGAAGTAGAAGTTGTCTAAACCTGGAAGATAGTAGGGGAGCAGACACTGAAAATGATCAGAACAGTCACAGTTACACAGCTGGACCCGGAATGACTCAGACAGCAGTGCGCAGAAGCAGGCCACGAGCTTCACAATGGGAGGCTAGGGCTGAAGATAGGTGTTCAGTGCACGAGGTTCAGACAGCCAGGAACAGACGCTACACGAAGTATCTTGTTATTTCTCTGCTCCTGGGCCATAATCAGTACAAGAGCTTCTGCCACTGGTATGCACAGAGGAGAGAGGTGTCAGTAAATTCTTTAAGAGCACTTCCGAGTATCTTGTAGTCCAAGGCCCTCAGATTCCCCATGAACTTCTCCCAACAGCTTTAGCTGCCAGTTACAAGCATTAGGCCATCTTACGTCAGCTTCTAGTTTACTGGTGGGTGAATCAGTTTCTACATTCCTGCTTCTTGGGCTAAGTGACATTCTCAAGTGGCTCACAGATCTCCCGGGGCTTATATACATTTGCAATTACTATATATAATGTTAAGGATGCAGATGAAGGAAGGCCTATTGTGATATATGAAGAAACGGACATGAAGTTTGCACTCTGTCTGGATACACTGCGCTCCAAGAAACCTCATGGCTTCAGCTGTCCAAATGTTCCCCAAATCTTTTCTTCTAGGGCTTTTTATGGCATTTTATTGAATAAACACGACTGTTAATAACCTGGGTGTGCTAGCATAACTATGAAAGTTTTTCCTTTTCTTGTAGCGTTTCTCCAGGACATGAGGGATTTATTATCTAAACAAGAGGGGAAGGGTCTTACAACTTCCTCTAAGACGAGACTGGCAGATCTAAAAGTCTAGACAAATAAACAAAAATGAAAAAACAGCCTAAATGTCCCTCAGTAGAAGAATGGATAAAGAAACTGTTGTACATTTACACTATGGAATACTACTCAGCTATTAAAAACAAGGAAATTCCAACATTTGTGGACAAATGCATTGAACTAGAAATGATCATAATGAGTGAGTTAACCCAGAAGCAGAAAGACTCACATGGTATATACTCACTTATAATTGGGCACTAGCCCAAAAGGCTTGTCCCATGAATGTCATCACTTACCAGGAGATTGGGATAGATGTGAGGACATCCTACTGTGACTCTAGGTAAGAGAAATATAGGAGATGGGGAAATAGAAGGACCCAGAGGGTCCTAGAAACCTTATCTAAAACAACTAAATTTCCTGGAAGATTTTTCAGTCTCAGAAAATACAAACATTCAAACTTTTTGATGCTGTTAATAGACAGCAGATAACAAGGGACGGGATAACAATTGGGATGTAATATGAATAAATTAATAAAATATTAAAAAAAATAGTCAGCAGGTAAAAGTCTGGGTGACTGACATGAGAAGAACTCAAATGATGCAGTCTAATCCATAATGGAGACTGTAGGAGAGAAGATATCCTTACAGCGGTCCTCACACGTTGCTGTGAGTCATCTTCAGACTGGTTTTTCAAGTGGAAAAAGCAATTAGATAAACACCAGGTAGATTAATTTCTTAATTGGTCTGGGATATGTTTCTGATACTCTTGAAATCAGAAAGAGTGCATCTTTTATAGAATATTGTCCTCTGGGCATGACATGGCCTTTGCCATATTTTGAATGTCCAGCAGGTATGATTAGCCACAGAAGACCTATGCAAGACTGAGCTCATCCTGTAAGTCCCTAATTCAAACCATAGCTTCACCAAGATTTACTTGGGAGGCAAGATTCCTTTGTCTCCATCATTGGTACCCTAACTTGGAGAGAACAGACATTTATGTAGGTATAGATTTTCTACACTTACTTTATTTATGGTTCTCAAACACTTGAACCTCATTTCTAACCCATCTACTGGGGGAAGAGGAGAAAGAATGTCAATTGTAAAAAGGGGGTTTTGGGCTTGTTTAGATGTAGTTCTTTGGGCCAATACCATTCTGTGTTGTCAAGATACTAGCAGTCCAGTCCAATAGCCAACACCAAACACTCACATGAATCTGCAGCAGGCACAATCCAGAGGAAACTGCAAGGTTCTGCTGAATGGGCAGGAGGCAATGGAAGCTGCCAGAGTTAGCAGGAGTACCAGGGGAAGTTCTCTGGAATGTTTCTTTCTGTGAAGCAAAGGCCAGCAAAGACCAAGTAAAGATCAGCGAAGACCAGCGGAGACCAGCGAAGTGTTGCAAGGTAGCAATGCAAAAGCCTTCAACCTCCTACCCCCCAAAAAAGCCTTCTTCCACTCTCCTTGGAGTTCTGTTTATACACTTCCAAACATCACATGTCTGCGTCCAGCAAAACATCATGTGCCTTCTCACAAGATCTCGTCCAGAGAAGCATCACATGACACAAAGTGGGTCTTCAAAGAAACCGGAAACTTCCACTTCACATTTGCTCATCTCCACAGGAAAAACTCACACCATGACACCTATATTCTTTGAAAGAAAAAAAAAAGCTAGAAACCCAAGTGTGAAAAATGGAAGGGAAGATAAGGGAAGAGACAAGTCATTTAACCAGTGTTCCATGTAGCACAGAGGACTCTGCAGAGCCAGCTCAGTTTCTGTTGACTGTTAATCAGTGCACATACCTGGAGATCACCAATGCTGAAAATTAAAAGCTCCAGCACTGCTGTGAGGGCGGTGAGTCATGACAACATTTTGCTTCCATCTCCAGGAGATTCTCCACTTATCTCCTTTGGAGGTAGATAGTCTGGGATTGACTTTCAAGACAGTCGCTCTTTCCCAACAGATGAGATGCCTAATCTTCCCGAGAAGTCAGTGCACAGCTTTAAAAATGATCGTGTGTGTATTTGGGGGTGGAATTTGAATTAGGACTTTGTTAGTTATAAAACTTGTATTTAAAGTATATATATATATATATATATATACTCCAGCATCTTATCATTACATTTCTGAACAAAAGTCTGTAAAAAAATTTTAATAACAATTCTTGGATGAGAAGATTTGAGATTTGAATATGAAAATTTATAGTTCTAATTACAATTATTAATTGCATTCTTATAGTAGCTGTACAACAATCAAGAGAATTTTCAAAATAAATGTAAGGTTATTAAACAGGGTACGAGTGTGCATGTTTGTAATCCCAGTATTTGGGAGACTTAGGCAGAATTAGGATCACAGCAAGTTCAAGGGCACCCTGATCTATGTACCGAGTTTTGGGCCAGCTAGGGCTGTATAGTCACAGTGTATCTCAAAAAAGCCAAACAAAAAATTAAATTTATGTTTTACATAGTAGCATGTGCTCATGAGTTCTTATGAAGCATATTTGAAAACTAGTATTCATTTGTGTGTGTGTGTGTGTGTGTGTGTGTGTGTGTGTGTGTGTGTGTGTGGCTTACTACTATATTTATTAAGAAGCAGCTCTGGAACACGACGGTTGAGGTCAGCTCCTGGTTCCACTTTTCCTGGTCATGTATTTCAAAAATAATGACAATGTGCAGAATGTTGCAATAACAGTATTCACTTCGTGAGCTGTTCAGCGGGTTAATGCAAACATTTGATGGAGGCCCTGAGTCATCACCTGTATCCTGTCTTACTGTCCCACTGAGTACATCTTCCTGTCTAAATGTCCATGCAGTATGTCGCACTGAATAAAGTACATTTGTATTTGCAATGTTATTTGAAGGACAATGCTATTTGGAAATTAAAGGAGCAAAAGATAATTAAAATTCTTTGTGGTTATTACATGATATAGCTCATAAACATTATATTGTCTTCTTTCGTGTCTAGAACTAGTCCTTAATCTCCCCTGCCTTGTTACCTTGCGGTCAAGTAGTCTCATCAGAGCGCCGTTGCTGTTATTCCAGGAAACAGTGGCTGGATCCTCACATTTCCTTTTACTTTTTAATAAGTAGCTTTTATTATATTGTGTGTGTGTCCGTGTATGTGTGTGCTGCATGTGTGTGTGTGTGTGTGTGTGTGTGTGTGTATTTGGTGTGTATGCCATGATGTACATGTAGAAGTCAGAGGGCATCTTTGTGAAGCTAGGTCTCTCTCTCTCCATCTTCAAGTATTTTCCAGAGACTGAGCTCAGGCCTTCAAACTTTCAGGAAAAGCATCTAGCCATTGAGCCATCTCACCAGCCTTGATTTCATTTTTAAACTTACAATGGAAACGATGTTTGTATTCATGAGATACAATGGGGTCTTTTGATATATGGTTAAGCCAAGTGGACTAATGTATCTGTCATCTGTCTCCTCCTCCTCCTTCTCCTTCTTCCTCTTCTTCTTTTTCAGTAAAGAAAGTAAACGCCATCTCCTGGTGATTTTAAAGCACATGCAGTAGTCGTCACCAGACACTGTCACCGCAGTATGAACAGCTTCCCAGATTTCGTTGCTCTTGTCTTACTGAGGCTTTGCACTGTGATTCACATCTCTCCATCCCAGTCCTGCTCAGTGCGCCAGCTCCTGTCTGCTACTCTCAGGTTGACTTCAACAAGCTCTCTGATGGAATCAAATTGTTAAGTATCTGTCCTCTGTGCTTGAGTGATGTCACTGAGCCTAATGCTCTCAGGTTAGAATGCTTTTGCTACATCTGCTCATACACTATGGTCCTGTCTGGAAGTTGCAGTTAGTTGTCATGTGATTGTAGTACTGGTGTTTCCATCACTGTGTGAAGGGTAGAGACTGTATCAGTCTGAACTAACCTTTCTTTACATGACTAACACGAGACAGATACTTAACCAAGAGGAAGCTCTTTGTAAATGTCCTTAAAAGTCTTCAATGAAAAGGCCTTCATAGTCCTTTGAGGTAAGTGCACAATACTGCTTTTTAATGAATTTTTATATTTCAATGTGTGACTGCTTTGCCTACATGTATATGTATGCATCATATGCATGCCCAGGCCTGCTGAGGCCAGGGAGGGTGTTAGATTCCTTGACATTGCAGTCACCAGCAGTTATAAGCTCTCACGTTGCTCAGAGAACCGAACCTGGATTCTCTGCAACAGCACCAAGGGCTCTTAACTCTGAGCCATCTCCCAGAAGACTACGTTCATCCCCTAAGTATTTGGAACACCTACCCTCCTCAGTCATGTTCCTAACACAGGAGAAGAGACTCATTTGCTAAAGAAAGGCTGGACCCTTGGGATTTGAGATGACTGGTATCAGCTTGTGGGTTTCTCATCTCTTCTCTCTACAGGCAGAAACAAGAGTGACTTTATGGATACAGGAGAAACAGGTTTAATATTAAGGCCAATGCAGTCAATATTCACATGCCTTTGCAATCAGAATTAGCTGCTTCTCTTAGGTTCTAATATGATAAAACACACATTGTTTTGATTTATGTAAAAATCGATAGTACCATTAAAATGATAAATAAATAATAGAACATAATGTTTCTCATATTTTCCACTTTCCTCTTGGAATGCAACAAATACAAGAAGAATCCAGCCAGCATGGTTCAAAACCATTGTCATAAAATTATATGTATAAAAGCTTAAAAAGCATTTGGACTGAATTTAACTACAAAATGTTCATATGGCTTGGGATTAAGGGGCTCAGAAAATAATATCCCTGAGTTATCTATGGGAGGTATAGATAATGCTATTCAGATGACAGCAATTCTTCATTTGGACAGAACACAAAAATAAGATTTAAATGGAGATCCAACACCGTAGATGTTTTAAAGAGGATTTAGATGTTAAATTCAGAAGAAAGATAATTCAGTTGTTCTTGTGAGACCACTCTGTCTTTGCCTTTTTGCGAGGAGCTTGTTTTTCTTCTATCTGTAGCTACTAACATAAGCTATTATACGCACCCGTTGGAAAACCTGAAAACGTGCTGCATTTAATACACATGAAAGCTTGAGGTTTAAATATGTTAGACTTTTTAAAAGTTCAGCATGTGGTGGAATTAAGACCTGGAGCCTGGGGGCACTGTGGAAGTTGCTAAGGAAACACTGTAGGGTACAGTATTATAATCCTAAGAGCAGCTTTTAAAATAAAAGACATATAGAGAACGCACAGTAGAAAACAGGAAAGATCACGATATTTTAAAAGGGAGGCTTATTTTCAGGTCTGAAAATTAATAATTGAAACTTTGCTGCAAGAAAATGATTTTTCTGACTGTGACTTAAGAATCCAAGGAGAGGTTATATTAAAGGAAAGGACCTCAACAGAGGCTCAGGGAGTGAGCGAGAAAATCAGAAGGAAAACAGTGACAATAGAATTGTGGCATTTAGGTTCTGTCTCAGTTACAGTTTGCCTCACTATGTTGTGAAGTTTATTTTTTGTATTAAACAAATTCATTTCTTATTCTCCCTCAGTCTCTTTTTAAATGAAGACAAGGTCTGCAACTGTTCTTCGAGTGTCAAGAGTTTTTCCTTTTTATTACTGAAGATTTTTTATAATTTAAAAGATTGTGTCTATGAGAATTTCGTCCTCATGTATGACTGTGTATCACTTGTGTGCCTTCTGCCCACAGAAGACAGAAAAGGAGGTTGGATCTCCTGAAACTGGAGTTACAGATAATTGTGAGCTGCCATGTAAGTGCTGGAAACCCACCCCAGGTCTGTAGGGAGAACAGAGGATTTTAACATTAACATTTGAACAGTTTTATTAAAGATTCTCATTTTTGAAATATGCTTAAAACATTTTGACAAAAACTCTTTAAAACTTTGAAAAATCTATTATTTGGTAGGGGCAATTTGTTAGGGCCGAGATGATCTTTAGAAGATAATGCAATTTTTGGACATTTTAACTTAATTCAGCATTGACATGAAGAGCTGAGAAGTCATCTGATTTGATGTGTTGGACACAATGATGCATCCTTTCCATGCACTCTTTTAAGCATCATCTACTGCAAAACAATACATAATAGAACCAAACAATAACACATTCAAAGCCACAAACAATTCCTGCTTAATGATGACAAATTACTGTGATTTTACACTATAAGGTTATGATTATTATGGCACTATTTTCTAAAATTTCATTAAGGACCCTGTGTTTGTCAACAGTTTTCCTCTTTTTTGATACTGGGAAGTTTATTTTATTTTTATATAATATTTTAATTTTTCAACATTATTTTATTTTTTGAGATTATTATTAAACCTCTCTCTTCCCTCTCTTTTCTCCAAGCTGCCCCACATAACCCTCCCCCACTGCTCTCTTTAAAATTCATGGCCTCTTTTTTTTTCTGTTTTTTTTCATGGCCTCTTTTATCATTAATTTCTACTGCATCATGGATGTATATGTATGTACATACACATTCCTAAATATAATCTGCCCAGTCTGTGCAATATTACCTGTATGTACTCTTTCAAGGCTGACTTTTGTCTTGGATGACCAATTGGTGTGCTCCTCATGTGCAGACACTATTTCTCATACTTCCAACAATCCTTAGTTGCCTGCTGTTTTTGTGTAGGGCTGAGGTCCCATGCTCCTTCCCCCATCCACTTCGATATGTCGTCTACTTGTATTATTCTCCTTCACTTCATGTTTGCACAGTCCTTTTGGTGAGACTTTATGGGTATCGCTCTGATATCTCTGAGAGACATACTCTGATAGCAAACTCCATCATGGTGGTTCTTATAGTCTCTCTCCTCCCTCCTCCTCCATGGTCCTTGAGCCATAGGTATGGGAGTTGCACTGTAGCTGTATCCATTAGGACTGGAACCCCAACTCTGCATTTTAATAATAATAAGAAATGTGTATGGCCATTTCTCCTGCTTGTATGTCTGCACAGCATTTACATGCTTGTTGCACACAGAAGCCACACAGTGGTGTTGGGTTTCTTGAAAGTGGAGATACAGACAGCTGTGAGCTGCCATGTGGATTCTGGGACCAGAACGTGGTACTTTTGGAAGAACATCTCTCCATTTCTCCTAATTGTTGAGCTCCAGCTCCTGAACATTTTCCCCATGACATGATTTTCACCCATATATCCTTACTTCTGGACTATTTCTTTATCTTTTGCCCATGTTTTTTTGGACTGCTGTACTCGTGTTGAGTCTTAATGTTCTTACTATTGTTTGTATACTAGAGCTTTCTCAGACTCACTTTGCAAACACATTCTCAAAGTTGATACCTAATAGTTTTGACTCATTCATATAGACTTTCAGAGAACAAAATTTTGCATTTTGACTAGGCTCACTTTTCTCAATTTTGCTTTTTATTGGGAGTGCTTTTGCTATTCAGCATAAGAATTCTTTTCAGTCTTCTCATAGATACTACATGATTTTCCTTCCTTCCTTTTTCTTTTTTTTCTCTCTGAGACAGGTCTCTCTGTATAGCTCTGGCTGTACTAGAAGTCACTCTGTAGATCAGCTGGCCTCGAACTTAGAGAACTGCAAGCTTCTGCCTCCCAAGTACTGGGACTACACATGTGTATACCATGACTATCCATCTAGCTGTGTATTTTTAAACGTGATGAGCCATGTTGTCTGCAAAGGAGACAGATGACTTCATTTTGGACATGCATGCATTTTATTTTGTTGCTCTGCTTCCAGCACCACAATGAATAATCATAGTAGGAGAACACATTGTTGCTTTTCCAGACCTTAGTGGGAACCATTTTTCACTCTTATCTGTGAGATCAAGTGTAGGTTCTTCTTTGAAGAAGATATTTGCCAAGTTCAAGTAGTTCCCTCCTGTTCGAAACCAACACAATACTTTAATCATGAATGTTTGTTTATCCTTTTACTTTGCTTTTAAACAGTCTACCTGATGTACAATCAATAGATAATAAGCTGCACACAAATGGATCATCTGATTCTCGGCCGTATATTTATATATATATGCATGTGAAGACATTTTCCACACACTCACTCACCTTGATTTCATTATTCGGGGCATTTTAAAATAAATCTAACAATCTCTTTAACCAGGCCACCACTGATCTCCTATCATGGAAGATTTGTTTACTCTCAGTAGAATTTTCTATCAATATATCATACATTATATAGTTTTTATTTGTATCATGTTGTCATCAAGTGTTATGGAGCTTCACAAAATCATTTATGTATTTTGAGATTCATCTATATAGTTCAACATACTAATAAGTTATTCTTTGTTATTTATCAGTATTATTCTTGTGATTGGATTCATAAATTTATTTATTTACTCATTTGTTAGTTGACCTCATATACTTAATTAATTCAAACTACTGAGCATGAAAAATATATATATGTACTATCACAAAGTTAATTTTTTCTGAGACGTATGAAATCAAATCTTTTTTGTTGTTATCAGTTTTGTCTATTTTGCCAAAATTTTAGTGTAAATCATTATTTTCACAGCTTGTAAACATTAATTCTATTAATATACCAAAAACATTAGCTATTCATTTGTCAGAATCTATTTATGTGTATTCACTTGTGTTTTCTGAATGTTGATTTTGAACTTGTCTAATGCTATGGTCTCTATTTTTAAATGAATAACTCTATTTTGTCTTCCCTTAGCTGTCTGACTGATGGCAGGATGTCACTGTTGTCATTAACACTTCTTAAGTGTGTGAGTCTCTGCATAATTTTTGTGCTTGTTTAATATGTAGGAGCCTCTTATTTCCTCCCTAGTGTCCCTAAAATAGTAGCAGTAGCAACTAAAACCATGAAAACAACCAAGATATTTCGCATGTAAATAAGACCTCCATGACTGTGACTGAGGGGTCCTCCTCCTACTACAGGGGGGGAGGAGGTCCCCCAAGTCACAGTCATAGGGGAGGGGAATAGGGGGAAAGCGGGAAGGAGGGAGGAATGGGACGATACAAGGGATGGGACAACAATTGAAATGTAATATGAATGAATTAATAAAAAAAAAAGAAAAAGGGGAAAAAAGACCTCCAATCTCTCCATTCATGGAATAAAACAAATTTTATTGTTTTGATAAATTTTCTTTATTATTTTCCTTTTTTAAAGACAACAATATTCATGAGTAAGTATTTGTTTAACAGGTGTTTGGTTTTTATTGTCTCTCATTCGCTTTTCTCCTAAGGTCAGGAGAATAACATCTTGTAGTTCTAAGGTTTTGGTAAGCATCCAACAATGGGGAATTATGCTCATTGGTGATGGAGTAAGTTGGTTTTGCACTTCACACTCAAATAACTAGTCCATGACAACGTAATAATGCTTACAGTCAGTACACTTTAATTTTAGGACCTGGAGCCCATACTGAATGAGAACAGACCCAGTGCTCAGTGGAAGATGGCTGGAAGACCAGCACTGTAAATACTGCTCAGTATAAATACTAGCAATATGCACCTGCCTTCATTTCATGCCAGCTCTTTTTGTTTCTTAGTATAGTTTTCATTTATAAAAACTCTTGCAAATGCTTAGCTTGTGGATCCCTCCCATGTATGGTCCCTGTTGCTTCCTGTCCTGCCATTACTTATTCATTTACAGGACTTTTAAGTTCAATTTCAATAAGATTTTGTTGATAAAATTTTATTGAGTACAGTTGGTTGGTAAATAATAAATGTGCTCAGTCTGCCACCTTTTACAAAGATCTGAAGATATTTTCATTCGTAGAAAAATCACTGTAGTTTGGGAGGAAAATGGAGCATAAGTCTGAAGCCATTAAACATTTAGGCTATTTCCATCTTAAGAAAAATTATTTCACTGAAGTGTAACTGACTTAAAATTTAAATGGTGTCATATGTTAAAGTGTTTAGTATTTTAAGTGAAATTACAAAATGTGTGAATCTGAATGCATGTAAGATATATGAACACCTGTCAGAATGGCTAAGATCAAAAACTTAAGTGACAGCACATGCTGGCGAGGTTGTGGAGAAAGGAGAACACTCCTTCCCTGATGGTGGGAGTGCAAACTTGTAACCACTTTGGACATCAATCTGGTGCTTTCTCAGAAAATTGGAAATAGTGTTACCCCAAGACCCAGCTATACCACTCCTGTGCATATACCTGAAAGATGCTTTACTGTACAACAAGAACATGTGCCAACTATGTTCATGGCAGCTTTATTCATAGTAGCTAGAATCTGGAAACAACCTAGATGTCCCTTAATCAAAACATGGATACAGAAATAGTGGTGCATTTACACAATGGAATACTATTCAGCTATTAAAAACAAGGAAATCATTAAAATTGCAGACAAATGGATGGAACTAGAAAAGGTCACCCTGAGACAGGTAATCCAGACCCAGAATGACACTTACGGTATATAGTTACTTATAAGTGGATATTAGCTCAACATAGATGTCCTCTTAAAGACTCTACCCAACAGGGAATCAAAACAAATGCTAAGACTCACAGCCAAACTCTAGGCAGAGTACTGAGGGTCCTATGGAAGAGTGTGTGTGTGTGTGGGGGGCGGGATAGAAGGACCCAGAGGGGACAGGAGCCTCACAAGGAGATCATCAATGTCAAAAAGTGTGAACCCCGGGGGTCATGCATAAACTAATACACCAACCAAAGACAACGCATGAGGAGAACATAGACACTCTGTTCAGATGTAGCTGATGGACAGCTCATTCTCCACACGGATCCCCCAGTAAGGGGAGCAGGGACCACCTCTGACATGGACTCTGGTGCTCTGATTTGATCATTTCCCTTTGGTAGGGGTGGCCTTGTGGGGTCACAGAGGAAGAGGATGCAGGCTGTCTAATGAGACATGATAGGCTGTGGTCAGATGATGAGGGAGGAGGACTCCTCCTGTCAAGGGACTAAGGGAAGGGAATAGAGGAGGATAGGGAAGAAAGATAGAAACGGGAGGTTACAAGCAAGAGAGTGACAATTGGGATGTAATGTGAATAAAATATTAAACATTAATAAAAGATACACAACTAACAAGAAGACCTGTAGAATTCAGAATCCTGCATAATCTTGACCAAGCAATGACTGAAGTTGGACAAACTTCTAGTTGTGAGAATGAACACAAACAATACCTGCTCTGTGAATCAAAGATCTTTTTTATGATTTTTGTTCATTTTATGAATTATATTTAAATTGTCATTAACATATTACTCTAAATGAGTTCTTTAAAATATCACTTCTTAAGAGAATGCACTTTGAGGGCCGAGGAGATGGTTTGGTGGTTATGAGCACAGACTCCTCTTTCAGAGGACCTGGATTCGATTCCTAGCACCCACATTGAGGTTCACAACTCCTTGTAACTCCAGCTCCACTGCCCTCTTCAGGCCTCCATAGGCACTGCATGCACATGGTGCACATATGTACATATCTATAGGTGCTACACACATACACATTAAAAAAAAGATATTTTAAAAATGAATGTATTCTGACTGACCCGAGGAACTCTATATCAAATGCCAAAGAAATATCACACCTAGTGTACTTTAGCAGGCAAAGTCATTCCTCCAAAATATTACCAGTGACTGAACTCAGCTCCACTGAAATAGAAAGTGGAAGAATATTTAAACAGTTGTGAAATGGAGTGGAAAGGACTGAAGATACAAGAAGAGAGACTGGACAAATTGACATTTTTATTTTTTCTTTTTAAAATTTTTTTCTGATTTTTTAAAAATTAATTTATTCAGATTACAACTAAATTGTTATCCCATCCCTTGTATCCTCCTCCTGTTCCCCCCTCCCTCCACTTTCACCCTATTCCTCTCCCTTAGGTCTAAGATAGAGGGGGACCTCCTCCACCACTATATGGTCATAGGCTATCAAGTCTCATCTTGGTTGCCTGCTTATTCTTTCTTTAAGTGCCATCAGGCCTCCCCACCAAGGGGAGGTGGTCAAATATGGGGCACTAGAGTTCACGTCAGAGTCACATCTGTTTTTTCTTGTCACTTACAGCCACTAATGGTCACTTATTCCACAGTGTCAGGGAGACAGAGACAATGTCTCTTGATCATTACATTTCAAAGAGATTGATCCCAGGTCTTTCAGAAACCATTTCTAAGTTGTAAAGATAAAAGATTTAAAACTATATAGGTAGAGAATAATTTATCATTGCAAGTATTCTAAAATGAGTATTCTAAGCAGGTGCTGGAGCAAGGAAGAAGGCTGTGTAGTGTTGGGTCACCCTGAGGAGATCTGTGTAGCCATTTTGACTAGTTGAGCGGATGCAGTGGTATTTAAATTAATCTCAGTGTATCACAAAAATAAATAAATAAATAAAAGGAGCATAACCCTTTTTTTTTGTGATCCACTGAGATTAACCATGGCCCTCTGCGTGACCGTGAGCCTAGGGCTATCTATGGAGCCTAGTGGGTTCAGCAATAGATGCATAACTGAAAAGAATGCTTCTTCCTCTCCCAGAACCCACCACCACCACTAGCCAATAATTCTCATTAATTACTGTTCCTATGAGCTCCTTCTTGCTCCTTGGATGATTGTTGGCAGAGCCAGTCTTGTGTGGGTCCAGTGCAGGTTACTATAGTTGTTGTGACGGTAGTACGTCCATGGAGACTACGGAAGCCATTTCACAGCCAATCATCCTATTTTTAGGCTCTTACAAAATTCACT
>OU015744.1:63804318-63819122 GCA_907169655.1 Acomys percivali
GGCTATACCCATGTCTAGCCATCATACTTTGCAGTGAATTTTGAAGACTGTTTCCAGGCCAGCATCTACTACCAGGAAACACATGGAGAATCAAGAGTTGTACCCAATGGTGGTTTCAGGGGAATGAACTTATTGTGTAATAGTCAATGAGCATGCCCAGGTTACCTCATGTCTTTTCTTTCCAAAATTTAAGAAAATTTCTTGTGGCTGAGATAAAAATCTGGATATATTTAAGAGTCATTCTTGCCCTCTTTTTATACTTTCCTTGTTGTCAAACCTTCCAGCATCTAGGTAAATATGAATAACAAAGCTTACTTTTACTATTCCTCTAATTGGATTTTGTTTGCTTTTAATTTTTAGTAACTCTTGACACATTCTTAATCAAGTCTATCATCTTTCTCTAATTACATTTTAGTCCCTGTTTTGATTGATATATTTCCATAAACACAATAATTAACTTATTTCTTGATCCAATCAAGTATTAAAATTTGCCAGTATAACTGAGAAATACAATTTGCTCTATTAAAATGCTAAGATAGTTTGCTTCAGCAACATTCAATTCCTGCACATGGTTCACTGTCCCTTACCTATAGATTATGTGCTGATAATTAGAAATTAATGTGTGTGTGTGTGTGTGTGTGTGTGCACACGTCTTCATGAATGCAATAAGTTATAAATGTTTCAGTTTTCTGTGATTCAAAATTAATCTATTTGATGCTAACATTTTATTTAAAATTTCCTTCCTCTCTTAGTTTCATCTATTTTCTGTGCTACTAAAAAACAGTTACATCCCTTGTTACTACTTTTTTCCTACCTCCAAATTTATTGACTATCATATAGAACTAAATTTTATTTTAAATCAGTTACTCCATTTTCATGTCAGCTATAATTTTTTAATTACAAGGCCCTGCTTTCATTTTGCCAGAGGCAAATCAAATTTCAACCAGTGCTAAAGTCCAAATTAGACTGAGTTTGTTTTAACATAACCACAATTGAGTTTCTTCCTTCCCATTTACATTGGGAGACCTACTTATGATCCTGATAGGACAAAAACCATTTTACATTGCTTTCAATCCAATTGTTGATGACTGGGAATCCTCTGCTGTTCATTTGGTGTCTCAAGATAGTTAGACAGAGCATGGAGTGGGGACTGTGATTAGGAAGTGGGCACTTCAACCTGTTGGTGGGTGTAGAACAGAAACACTAATCACACACATATATACCAAGGGACTGAAGTCAGGTGTTGGTGGACCTCAGTAACATGACAATGTGACAGTGTTACAGAGACAAGAGGAAAAACACAGCTCAATATTCTCCGGTTATTTTAGGCAACCATTTGCCATGTGATTTCATAAGCAATTTTCTCTATTAGCAATAAAATTGCCTTGGACAAGCATATCTAAGTGAATTAACATAATTAATCTGATTTCATTAATGCCACCAAAATGTTTTCCTGCAAAAAAAAAAAAAAAATGACAGACCCAATACCCAGCAGCAGTTGGCCAGTGGCAAAATATAATTGTCTCCCTCTCCAACCCATGGCAGACTGTTGGCATTATGGATCCAGGAAGGTTTTATAGGTGAGGCTATTCAGGAGGTGTCAGGTGCAGGAAACTATAAGATATCTTAGATAAGTGAATGTGACAACTAATAAATTCTATCTAGTGTGCAATTTGTTCAGAGCCCTAGGCACTATGGGTTATCACAGAGACAGAGAAGAAAAACAAATAATCTTTTTTTTTTTGTCTGTTAGGTGTTTGTAGTCATGGCCAAAAGAGGTCATATGGTGTGCCCATGCAATAAAATAAAGCAAGGCAGGAAGGCACCTTTCTGTATTGTGTAATGAATCAACAGAATTAAAGGAACAAGAATGGAGTTGCCACAGGAACCACAAATGTATTATGGTTTTTATGTCTTACTTTATTTTGTTTTGAGTCCAGGGCTCAGCTAGTCAAGGCTAGAGTGCTCTTGAGATTCTAATCACCTTGTTCCCACCTCCTTGGTGTGTTACAGGCGTGTGTCACCACATCTGGTTTATTATTTTTTTAATTAATTTATTCATATTACATCTCACTTGTTATGCACATGGAATTTGGGTGCCAGGCTTTGGGTGGGCGTGATAGCATCAATTTGCTTCTGCATCACAATATCTTAAGATCTCAGAGAGAGGCATTTGGGATTGAGAAACTACTTGAAAACAAGAAGCTGGACTTATGAAGCCTTGTGCACTTGCGTGTCTGGCGCTCGAAGGAAGTGACTTAGCACGAGGCAAGAGTTTGTAGTTTCTCTGTGTGCTTTCAGGGTGTAGGATATTTCTTTGAATGTTTTGTTGACCAACAAGGCTGAAAATGTCATCCCTAGGAGCTAATTCCAGTTATCCTTCTAGAAATGATGATTAGCAGTGGCCTTAGTGCCCTGTTATAGAATACCTGTTTATACGTGGAAGCTTCGACAGTGGTAGGCTTTCATATGACTTTCTTGAACTGTCATTAGTGCTACTTATACATCCTCATAAAGGTCAGAAAATTACCAACGGTTGGTGAGAAGGGGTTTTTCAAGTGAGGAGAGATAGAATGTACAGATTATGAAGGGTTAAAAGAGAATAATCAAACAAGAAAGGTTAAATTGAGGTAGGGGAGGCAAGAGCAGAATAGAGGAGGGAATATACACATCTTAGACACAGAGGATAATAAAATGTCTAGGCCAGGAATGGGTAAGATGCCACTGATGAAGGTACCATATCCTTGACTTATAGAACATGGAGAAATTAAGCTGTTACTGACTTGGAAACCTCATTCCATGTGGCTAGCTTTCATAGCGCTGGAAAGTGCCACACATGTACTTGGAGAAGAAAGGTAAATGTCAATTATACCAGTTCTGGATAGTTTTATGTCAACTTGACACAAGAAAAAAGTCATTTGAGAGGAGGAAACCTCAATTAAGAAAATGCCTCCATAGGACTGGGCTTGGTGGTTTGTTACCGTGCTGCATTTTACAACCTTTCTTTGAAAAAACCTAACTTGCACAGAAAAAAAAAAAATCAAAACCACAACCAATCATGGATTTATTTTGTTTTTGTTTTGTTTTTAAATTTTTAAATGATTTATTTATTTATCATATACACACAGTGTTTTGTCTGCATGTACACCAGAAGAGGGCACCAGATCTCATTATAGATGGTTGTGAGCCACCAGATGGTTGCTGGGAATTGAACTCAGGACATTTGGAAGAGCAGCCAGTGCTCCTTAACCTCTGAGCCATCCCCTCCAGCCCTTTGTTTTTAACTTTTTAAAAATACTGAGTTGCAAAGTGCCACAGCAAAATGAAAAAACTTTTTAAAAATTGTTTTTAAAGTTTTTTTTTGTTTTGTTTTGGTTTTTTTTGTTTGTTTTTTTGCTTTGGCGCTTTTGACTCAGGATTAAAAATTGAGAGAAGCATGAGAGAATGGCAAAGTAGAAGGATCCAGAGGGTCCTAGAAACCTACAAGAAGAACATTAGGATAGGCAGATTTGGGCCCAGGGGTCCCGCTCAAACTAAGGCACCAGCCAAGAACAATAAAGGCAGTAAACTTTGGACCCCTACCCAGATCTAGCCAATGGACAGAACATTCTCCACAGTTAAGTAGAGAGTGGGGTCTGACTTTTACAGGAACTCTGGTGCCCCATATTTGACATTCCTGGGCTGGTGGCTATTGTTCTATAAGAAAACAAGCTGAGCAAGTCATGTGGAACAAGCTATGTTGAGCAAACCAGTAATTAGCACCCATACACAGCCTCTGCATCAGCTCCTGTCTCCAGGTTGCTGCCCTGTTTGTGTTCCTGTCCTGACTTCTTTCGGTGGTAGACTACAACTTGCTTTTGGTCACGGTGTTTCACCAAAGCAATAGTAACCCTAACTAAAGCAAAACCCATCAGTGAACTCTTCAAGCTACAATAATGATGGACTTGGCAAGATATGCCCACTGGTGCCATAGTGGGGTGAATATCATGGAAGAAACTAATCACTTTTTTATTGATTTTAAGTCTCATTCCACAAGATGAACCCTACACCAGCCACTGTTATTGGGGCAAGAACCAAATGCTGAGGCAGTTCATGGGCTCAGAAGAAGAACTTGCTACTATTATTTTACTAAATGGTCATAGTACTAAAGTGATTTCTAATGTTCTAATATTTTACCCATAGATTAAGGCATCTTTCGCCTCTCATTTGAGAAGCTTTGATTTGCAGTAGACAGCGATGAACACAATGAACTCAAACTGGCTTCGGTCAGAGAATAAGAGCCTGGAGAATACTCAGCCCTAAATATAGCACATATACTGCATCCTTTCCCTCCAAGGTTCAAGGTTCATTGCAGAAGGAGAGGGTGGAAGGAGTGTATAAGAACCAGAGCCCAGCCTGGTGTGGTGACACCTGTAATCCCAGCACTTGGGAGGCAGAGGCAGGCAGATCCCTATGAGTTTGAGGCCAGCCTGGTCTACGAAGTGAGTTTAGAACAACTAAGACTACACAGAGAAAACCTCCCTATTTTGAAAAAGCAAAATCATCATCATCATCATCATCATCATCATCATCAACAACAACAACAAAAGAAGCAGAGGCTGTGGGAGACTAAAAGGAAACAATGTTTTCAGAACACAGTGAAGCAACTAACATATGAAATCACAATGGCTTTGACTGCATGGATAGAAAACAAAACAATCCCCGCCCTCCAACCTGTGCTAATCCAAGACAAACTAAACCCCAGCATGAAGATAGGAGTTGGACATGGAATCCTAACCCTTGCTGTGGAGCGACTGACAATTACTAGCTTGTGGGAGAGGGAGAGCCAATTTTCTCTGAATGTAGTTCCTGGTAGGTTGATCACACTGCAGTAGAACCACAAATACAAGAATATTTAGGCAGCACAAATTGGTCTTGATGGGGTAAACAAAGATACAAAGTTGGACAGTAGGGGTTGGGGGTTGACAGTGGAAGGTTTATTTTGGTGGTGGTGAGGTGTTAAGGACTTTTTAACAATATTTTTTCCTAGTGCTCTCTTTGGGATTATTTCCATTGTTTCCTTGGTTAAGAAACCTGAGATTCTACACATGTTATGAACCTTGAACATAATATAGCCACAAATTCTATCTGAATATCTTTATTGTCTTCTACTAAGGGAAAGAGTTATCAAATACTGGCTTGATGTGCCTATGTAGTCTAGCAAGACAGTGTATTAAAAAAAAAAAGAGTCTTTCAATACCTATAGTACATGAGAAGTAGAGGGTAATATGACAGTATGCTCTTATTTGTAGCAATGGGATTTGCATGCTTTATTTATAGCAGCAGGAGAGATAGTTCAACCATTAAAGACTAGGCTCACAACCAAAAATATTTATAGTATTTAATTGAATCACAGCTACAGTTAGAGGAGATAAGCAATACAGCTGATATCAGACTCTAGGCCATTGAAACATATCTCTGCATAATTCATAAATACAAATGTGTGTCTGCCATCATTTCTGATTGAAAGTCTTGAGTAAAGGTCCTGCTTTTAAATGGAAATATGGTCCTTGTGAATACTGTGGTTTGACAAAGTTATGCATAAATCTTATGTCTCTGTGTGTATTTCTTTCTAGGCATTTCTTGGACATTGGTGAAGTACTTTTGATCACATATTGAATATGTGGGCAGAAAATTATATAGAGAACATATATTTGAAAATGTATATGAGCTTTGCCTCAGCAATTTTATCAATTGCAGCAGTTGTTGTGCCTGAATGTTCCCATTTCATTATTTTATGTGCATAGCATATGTCTCATCCTCATACAGGAACTCACTGCTTTGTTTAAAATCTAAACCTAGTATACATGTGTGTTTTTATCATTTCAACACTTGGGTGGCTGAAACAACAAGAGTAGTAGTTCATGATCAATTTTAGCCATATAAGGAGTCTGAGGTTAGCTTGAGTTATATGAAATCCCATCTCAGGGAACCCAAGTGAATAAACAAACAAATAAATAATAAAATAATATATATTTATTCAGTCTTTTCTTTATGTTAATTTCCAAGTAAGAGAAAAACAATTTTAAACCAACTTTTACATGCTTTTAGAATATTTAATAAAATATACCTTTGATATTTTTTAGTTCACATCCATTTTAATTACTCATAGAATCTTTAAGCTTCAAATTCCAATGTTTAAGTGTTCCATAAAGCAAGCATACTTGGAGAGATATGACTAGCCATGGCTTGCAGGAGAATAGAAACAGTCACCTATTTCTCATCTGGTTTTGTGTTGTGTAGTTTCTTGTTCATCATTTTATCATTTTTCAATGTGACCTCGAGGTTTCACCAGCAGGATTTAGAAACTATTGTCATTTTTCATTTTGCAAGTGGTCATTTATGCCATTATGCTAATGAGCAGAATAAGTTTCATATTGGCCTAGGAGTGGATTTGGGGAAGCTTCTGGGAAACCTCTGCAGATTTGCAAAGTTAATGGCTTGACCTCCCAATTCTCCAATGTAAAATATGCTATAATGATTTTTCAGGCTCTTAGCTCCCCTGCATTAAAAAAGGCTCCCATTTACATCCCATGACTTTGACTTGATTTTCTTCATAATCCAATTGTAAATGGATAATCCTCTGTCTTCCAAAATGACTCATGTCTGAATTTTGGTTGCAACTCTTTTTTGTGCCAGAGAAGAAAAAATATTTAGCAGATGGTCTGAACAAAAACTGAATTCTTTGGAATTTATGATGCCAGGAGCCCGTTTCAAAGTGTCAGCTCACATATCTTGGTAAAGATTAGAAGAACAAACATGAGACATGCATTTAATATTTATTTACTTAAGCGGAAGTTTGGTAAATTGGGAAGGATTGTACATAATACATAAAAGGTATAGCATGGGAGCTTTTAAGACCTTAAGAACAATTGAATTTTTATTTCTTGAACATCATGGAGTTCTGAAGATTTCTCTTTAAGCTGAAACTCTCATTTGCCATGCTACATTTAAAAGCTCTGTTCTTAATGCATGGATGGCCACCCATTCATAGCAGGTCCTTAAATAAATGCATGCCAGCCTTAGAGACAGTTCTGTTATATCTCTGCTGTTCAAATTAGTGCCAATAGGGGAATAAAACTCTGCAGTGTGAGTCTCAAGTTATGATAAGATTATGCTTTTACCAAAAGTGAAAAAATCTTATTAATATTGTATTTTCAAAAAAAAAAAAAAAAAAAAAAAAAAGGAGTTACTTGATGCTGGGCACAGTGATACATGCCTTTAATTGGGCACTTTCCATTATGAGGCAGGAAGATTAAAGGAGTGTGTGGTCAGCCTGGGTCACAAAGTGAGAGAGTTTCCAAGCCAGCAACCAAGCAAGCAGAAACAAAGGAACCAAATAAAGATAAGAAAAGAGAAGTTAACTTAATAGTTATCAAATTGATAAAAAAAAAATAGCTGATCGGGATTTCAATCTCATCCATGACAAAATTTGTATGCATTTTGAAGGTGATTAAAAAAATCTCTTGATATATGGCCTCTTGGTTGCAAAAAGCATCCGATCTCTGGAACGGTCATGCCATTGGATATATTTTTATGCATTTCTCCTCTTAATTTCCCTCTGTTTTGATACAGGAAATTATAAATATTTAGGTTTTCTTATTTTATGTGCATAAGTGCTTGTCTGCATGTATGTCTGTGCACCTCATTAGTGACTGGTCTCCAAAGAGCCCAGAGTAAGGCATCAGATCCTCTAGAACTGGAGTTATAGACAGTTTCTAGCTGCAATGTGGGTGCTAGAAACCTAACCTGGGTTCTCTGCAAGAGCAGAAGAATTCCATAAAGGCTGAGCCATCTCTCCAGACCGAGAACCAGGTATTTATGGAAATATCAAATAGGTAGTTGTATGAGGTGTTTTAAGTAACAATATGCAAAGGAAGGGCAATTAATATTTTTCTTTTGAAGTAGTCTGTCTCCCCAGGTTAGAGTCATTCACTTATCTAATAGAATGTAATCTGTGTAGACGCCTTGCATTTTGGAGGTAGCTCCTATCACCTTCTATTATGACTCAGGGGCATATACAGGGCAGATATTTTTTTTTTTTGGTTTTTTAGAGACAGGGTTTCTCTGTGTAGCCTTGGCTGTCCTAGACTCGCTTTGTAGACTAGGCTGGCCTTGAACTCATAGTGATCCACTTGTCTCTGCCTCCCTAGTGTTGGGATTAAAGGCATGTGCCACCATGCCTGGCTCAGATTTTAAGTATTTTAAAACATTAGGGTTCTTGCTCTGGGCAAGAAAAATTCATATACTTAATTATTTTCTATTCTGTAGTAGTCAAATAAGGTCATGGTATAGCTATGTAGAGGACTTTGAAACTCTATGTTCTGCCTTTTGAGTTGGATAAGTTGTTCCTGAGGCAATTTCATATTAAAGATATAGCTAAAACCACAGGAGCAAGTTTACATAAAACTGAAGGCAGTATAAACTAAGTTTCCCGGTGTAATAGGCTACTTTTAATCACTATGGTCAAATAGCTGACATAAAGCAGCTTAAGGGAAGCATTGATCTGAGCTCAGTTTAAGAAGGTGCAATGCCTCAGGGCAAGGAGGGTGTGGCAGGGGCCATGGCAGCAGAAGCCTTTGTCTGGTGAGGCGATGCAGAACATGGAATGCTACTGTCTTGGAGGCATCTTCTTTTTTCTTCTTTTTAGTCATTCTGGTAGCCCAGGCCATGAGATAGTAAGTATTGTCTATATTCGTGGCACATCCTTCCTCTTTAGTTAAACCTCTCTGAAGCTCCTCAGACATGCTCGGAGGCTGCCTTCTAGGTGATCCCAAATCTTATCAAGCTGACAGTGAAGGTAGACCTCTCCAGGCAGCAGGTGGAGTGCACGAAGACTAATTGCCTTTTGTCTGATTAATGAAATATAGATGTACTCAAGGGATTAAAAAACATGATCCATATTTCAGTCTTGTCTCAGAAACAGTACACACATACACACACTACTTAAAACAGTTGAAATCTGTAATGCAGGCAACTGTGTTGCAAAGTACTTGTTCAGATAGAAGATAAATATACAAAAATCCTCTAACGTACATTTTATGCTACTGATAGCTTGAATATAGTCAGTTTTTTTGGAACACTGAAGACAAGTTTCTCTAGAAAAACATCCATATCCCTCCATAATTGGATCTCTGAGAGGCTGGTTTCTTAAAGTGATATTTACAATGAGAATAACTTGACTGGAAGACATGGCAAATAAAAGAGGAAAACAAGTGTTATCAGCATTGGCTCTGATAACTGTTTAACGGGATTTAAATGAAGACAGTAAAAAGTAAAGAGAGTTGTGAATTAGAAACAGTTCACTAATATTTCTGCCTGGTAGTTACTGCTCTACAGTTACTCTTTCTGTGATCAGTGCGTTTTCTGGTTCAAACAACATTTTAATGTTTTGAATTGCAGTGGTTGAAACATCTGCAAGTTTCTCTTCTGAGGCAACAGACACTTGTTTGCCACTGAAACTTCTCTTACAACATGAGAGTTTCTCCACATACCACAAATTGGGGGTCCTTAGGGAAAAGAGTGTTTTATTTAGGGTCCACTATGGAGCTTAGGAAGACTAATGGTGAGTTTTTAATACTCTTGTCCTGCTTGTTCTGTATACTGGCATTACAGGTGTTCCCATTACACTGGGCAAAGCTTTGGTTTCTCCAATGCTCATAGGCACACTGGCCCTGTGCCACAGCTCTGCACAATCGATGACTTGAGGAGGTGAGAAAGGTTTTAGCACTCATTTACCAGGGAACTTACTGACTCTAATTGGTGCTTGTTTATCTAGCAAGTTAAAATCAATGTAACAAATAGAATCTCAGACAGCAAGGGGCTTGGAGACCATTTTTTTTACTTCCTCGTCATCAAGCAAGTCAAAAATAATTACTCCTTAATGACATTAAAGTCTAGTTATTCAGATAAAACCAGATGTATTGTTGACACCATCTAGTGAATATTGTTTGGCATTAGAGCTAATGCAGGTGTCTTTGAAAGGAGAAATTTCATTTTGTCCGAGTCCAAGAATTCATCTTGAATGATCACATAATATGCTATGATGTTTTAACTTTATAAAGATAATTTGAAAAGATTGATTAAATGATTTAAGGTCTTCTGGGAAATGTCAGCTATCAATGACCTGTGTCCTTTCTAAATTCTGTCAGAATTGAGGGGGCTTTGTTTGCAGATAGATATTTCACTTTTGGTAGTGAAAATGAAGGGGTATAGGAGATCAGACACCCCAATCCCCCCTCTCTTTCTCTCTGAGTGAAGTGTATGCTGGTGTTTTAACAAAGTAAAGTCGTAGTGTCATGCCTCATTTCTACTGAGTCTCCTGATCTCCAAAGGAGTCATTTGTGAGGCAGATATGAAGAGTGAAGTTGGGCCATCAGATTCATCCGCCTGTGTCATTGATGGTAACATGGCATAGTGCCAGGATTCATTTCATGGCAGGGGAAGTTTCTCTGAGTCCTCTCAAGGACATATATTTAAGGAACTACTTTACAGGCTTGCCAGATTCATGGAGTAGAACTTTGACTCATGCTGTGACCCACCTCCACTCCCTGAGCCTTGCCATTTATTGCAATACCTCATGCACTTTATGAGTTTAGTCTCAAATTAGCTTCTCCTTTATAAATGTTTTAATTGCTCAAGGTTTCACTTGTTTCACTTATCTGAAACAGAAAGCAGAACAGAATGACTTTGTGTTTCATGAGTGTGCACATTTAAAAACTATTATGTGACTTTATTTACTCCTCTAATCAATTTACGTTTCCATCTATGTGAAACTTGGATGGAGACCACTACATGAGTTGACACAAGGTTTTAAAAGTCATTTCGACAGTACCAACCAGGGCTATCTCCATTCCCCCTAAGACACACTTTTTCCATGCTCCCTTGAAGAGTTTCCACAGAGAAAAAGTATCTCTAAATTGATAGTTGGGGGAACACAGCTGTCTATCAGAACTATTTTCTGATCATGACCTTATCATGTAAAATCTTTGATTCAGCATTTTTCTTAGTTCATTTTTAAAAAATTACACTTTTTGTTGTAAATTACTGTGACTTCATTGAGTCCAGGTAAGTAAGGCTTGTGTCACTTGCCTAAGATCCAAGTTAGGTTGGCACATGGCAGAGAGCCCTTTCCCAAGGCAGACAGAAGGTGGTGCTGTTGGTTAGCAAGACTACACAGTCCCACAAGTTTTTATTTTATTTTATTTTTTTGTATTAAACTCCTGATCAGGTTGATATCATCACAATAGTTCTTTAGTAAAGAGAAGAAAAAAAATACAGCCAACTGGAATGTATTCTGGCATTTGACTTCAGTTACTTCACAGCTTCAAAAAAGTAACTTGAAGAATGATCCACCCATGCTATTCCTCCCACTTTATGCAAATCTAGGAGAGTGTGCACTAAATGCAGTTTTTAATATTTATACTTGTTGTCTCCTTCCATGCCGGGAGGCTTAATATTATTTGAAATGAATGCAAAACATCTAGGCGTCTGCACCACTCACTGGTTAAAGGAGAAAAGCAAGGCATTTAAAAACCAGTGCAGCATTGTTATATATACATAGTAAAGTGTCATAGACACAGAAAATTGAAAACATCTAAATTGTCCATGGATAACTGCTCATGTGTCACAGTATTAAAGCAAGTTCAGGAAAGGAGCGTATCTCTCTACACAGGCCCAGTGCCATGGCCATTATAGTCTGATGGCTCTGGAAATGACATCGAGATCCCAGAAGCAGTTAGGGTCCTCAAGCTATCAGTGACATCATGGAATTAATTCTTCACTATTGAAGAATATGCTTGAAGTTTAAAGGAAACCCTGGGACCCTAAATGATATCTATAGAATACTCAGCTGAAAAAGTCTAGGCAAGAAGATGGCAGGGCAGCTAGGAGAGAAGAGAGGACAGGAGAAGACAGGGGAGATTTTTATTGGAGCTTTAATGTGGCTAGGTAACCTAATTTCTCTGTAGAATTTCATCAGTGAATGTGAGCCCCAAGTTTATTTCATGGTTCATTGATTCTTGAGTGAGTTTAGAAGTTGTGAGGGCTAATTTTAATCGTCAGCTTGACACAGCCTAAAATCTTCCCTCATTTGCAGAGAGCCGAAAGGAGCATGTGCACCCGAGGCTGGGCTGTGGGCGTGTCTGTGTCTGTGTCTGAACCAAGAGGGGAGGATCTGAACACGCTACGCAGTGCCATGCCCTAGGCCTGGCTTCCGGACTGTATAAGTGTAGAGAGGAGACCGAGTGCAACTGGACACTCATGCATTCGTTGATGACTACTCTTGACTGAGCGTGAGGTTTCAGTCTCCATCCTTGACTTCTCCACAGTAATGGACTTTTGACGTCCTGGAATTGTGGGTTAGAACAAGCCCTTTCACTCCTGAGTTGAGTTTTTTTCAGGATATTTTTATCACAGTGGCAGAAATAAAACTAGCCAGGGGGCTTTATAAGAAATGTAAAGGTTTTTAAGGGAATATCCACTACTTGACACCCATCAAATTGCTAGATACAGGGAGGGCGATTAGCTTAAGGCCATCTGGGAGCTTCCTATCAGGTAAGTCTACATTACCATATTCCCTTGAAAAAGATGCTTTGGCTTGCTTTTACTTTGTTAATAATAAGAGATAACATTGGAAGAAAAAGAGCAAGTGCCATGGTGGGTATAGTAGCGCAAGCCTCCATTCTCAGCATTTGGGAGGTGGAGGCAGGAAGTTCAGGAATTCTCTGTGATTCCCAGCTCTGTAATGAGTTCCATGCAAGTGTGGGCTGTCTGAAGTCTTGTCTCAAAATAATTAATAAACAAAATTTAAGAGGAAGTGCTCAGACCAAGAAGTTGTGTGGTGATACCTGACACAAATGCATATCCCAATGGCAACAAACTAAATTTTAAAATACTGAAGTATCATCATTATTTTTTATTTCACTTTATATGCATTATTGTTTCAAGCATCTGCTAAGTTGTAGGAGACATTTGGTAGATACGATGCCTCTTGAAAAGTGAAATTTCCAAGTCTCTTGGTCTAGGAGCACTGTTAAAAATTACTGAAACATTAAAAAGAACCATAGACCAAAGACACTGGGGACTTTGGTACAAGAGTAAAACCTCAAACTGGAACTGGGCTTAGCACAAGAAGTTTCTGAAGGTTACTAACACTGGTATTATGTTCTGCTCTTAAACACAGCTCTACAACTGACAGTCACAGCAGATAATTAAGCAGAAGAGTTCAACGTGAGTCTAGATAATCAAATAATTATAGAATTGTTTAATGGAGTTATTACTACATGCATCTTGCTTTCATTTCCTCACAGGCCATAATGCCTTCCCAATTAAATATTTTTGAGTACTTATATATCAAACATTATAGACTCCATCTAGTAACATAGTCAACTATAAAATAATTTCTAAATTTCCTGCAGGACTACACAATGTTTTATTTTTAACGTTTTCAATATTGCTTCAAGACTTTTAAGCAATTATTGAAGGAAATGTACTACTAGCTTTAACCTGTTGGACTTCTCAAGCTTTTATCAAAATAAAGGAATTCATGTATGAGCATCATATATCATTATGATTTGGGGCACTAGGCAAAACGGAGGCTTTTCCCCCACAGCTAATTAACAAACAGACTTGAGAACAGATCTTTTTCTCATTTCAGTTTTAGAAATGATAACATAGGTCAGGAGACACTGGAAAACAATGAAGCTTTGAATTTTGGATTCATATTTTAATGGAAATGCTATGTAGTCCTTTCATTTTTAAGTTAAAAGTTGTTCAATTTTTCTCTAAAATCATGAAAAAATACAGCAAGTATGATTGGTATTTGCTATGTGATATATATATATGTATATATATAAAATGTATATACATATATATGTGAAATGCTTACAGGAGCTGCATATTAATCCTGTGATTTTTCTCTACTTGAAAGGGAAGGGAATATGCATGACCCAGCAGTCGATCTGAAGGCAATGTTTTTCCCTTGATGACTTTCTCATCCTTTTCTCTTTAGCATGGCAAAGTACTTTTGTCCTTTATTTGCCACTAATGCTTATGATAAAAAATTAAATTACTGTTCATCCCTTCAATATGTTTTCCTCAGAGGGTCTCTGCTGAAGAACAAACGTTTAAAAGCAGACGTGGGAGGCTTAGTTTTATACACAGACCTGCTATATTATTCATTGCAATGTATTTTTAATGCTAGAGAAAGAAAAATAAAATGTATGCTAATTTCAAGGGTGCAGCTGGCAGTGATGGAAGGCTATGATACATTCAGAGGCAGGAGATGTGTGCTTCTAATAAAACAAAGTGGCCTCTCTCTTCCAGATCCTGGCCTTTTTTTCTACATAGGAAGGAAGCTTGCAAGGCCTTAGGATATCATTTCTAACCAGGTAATGTGTCTTAGTCTTCATATATGTTACTGAGGAAGAGAGCACAGAGTCAAGATTATGAAAAACAGTAACAAAGCAAAACAAATCAGAGCTTGCACAAAGGCTTCTTCAGGCAAGTGTGAGGACCAGAGTTCAGATCCCAGCACATACATGAATAACAGCCTGATGTGAAAGCCCACATCTGTAATCCCAATATATATAATACAGGTGAAAAATGAGGAGGAAACATGCAGTTAGTGGTTGTTTGCTATAGCAGCCTGAATAGACAGATACTAGCCTAAAAGTCATTAACTTTGCAATCTTTTTTAAAGAATGTTTTCTTTTCTTTCTTTCTTTCTTTCTTTCTTTCTTTCTTTCTTTCTTTCTTTCTTTCTT
>OU015744.1:63820250-63837108 GCA_907169655.1 Acomys percivali
TCTATCTATCTATCTATCTATCTATCTATCTATCTATCTATCTATCTATCTATCTGCCACATTAGGTACAATAAATATTACCCTTGAATTTGAAAGAAGATAAGTAACTTGTTCACATTTGGGAGCTTGCCTTGGACTTAGGCATATCGTTACTCGTCTACTGCTGTGCTGATTGCCCATTCAATGTACACGGTAACTTACGTCTAAGATCTTGTATCAGCTGTAACTCCTTTATCATAGTTAACGGCAAAGTACAGAGGCAAGGACTTAAACTGGGCAGATGGCAGTTTCTATATTATTTTATATTCTCATATAATCTTATTCTAGAGACAATTAATTTAAAAGTGTAGACATGTAGCTAATTTTATGGTTCAGCTCTATTTTCCTTGTCTGTAATCTATAAGAAACTATTCTTTCATTTAAATGCTAATTGTGTTCACACTTATGGCTAAAAATATTAAGCATAACAGAAAAATGTAATATCACTGCTCCTTGCTTGTCTCACTTTCCAGAGGCAAATATTTTTAACCATAACCATAGCTATATTAAACTTAAATTCTTCACATTAAAAATAATTAATTATATATATTTTTGTTTTTAACTTAAAAATTCTAATTTATATTTTATTTATTAATATTTGTATGGTTGTATTTTGTGTGTGTATGTGTGTGTATGTGTGTGTGTATGTGTGAACATCATGACACACATAGGGAGACCAGAAGATGGCTTTATGGAGTCAGTTCTTTCTTTCTACCATGTGGGTTTGGGACTCAGTGTCAGGCCCTTAGGCCTGGCAGCACGTTCCCTTTTCCTCAGAGCCATGTTGCAAACCCTGCTTTTGAACATGAGGTTTGTGGTTGAACTCAGTGCAACAGTAACATCTGATTCTTGTTTTGTGGACACAGTACTAAGCCCCATGAAGGCACTAATCAGGCTTCCTGTGCGCCTTCCTCCTCCACCTCCTCGTCCTCCTCTCTCTTCTCCTCCTCCTTCCTTTTGTCCTACCTGCCTCCCTTTCCATTTTCCTCCATGTTTCCTTTCTCCACTCCTTCCTTTCCTTCACTGAGGTTTTTGGTCCTCTCTATTTTCTCTGCCTCCTCTGGAGCCTACTTCTTGCTTACCTTTGCTTTCTAATGTGGACTATGGAACTTTGAGTAATGTCTGATGTGTACTCCTGAGATATTCACTGTAAAATTTGGGAAATATAGAAAGGACTGTTTACACCTTGAAATCATACACCTGAATATTCACATATCATGTATGAAGACACATCTGTGGCATGAACATTCGGGCCTCTGGTGCCACCATCTGCCCCTTCTGATAAGAGTGGACCACATTGCCCTTGCAGTGTGGCTTCTCTTCCTTTCACACTGATATTTTCAAGTGAATCTGACTGAACTCCTTGCCTGAGGAGTGGCCATGTGTTTCACACACCTAGGAAACTAATGCAGATCAATTGACTAGACTGCACGCCTATCCATCAAACAAAGAAACAAACAAACAGCAACAAAAAAAATTCCCTAAGCTGGCATTGTGTTTCATCAATTGTTTGGGATAGGCCACTAAGTTCTTTGGATCTAGGATATAAGCCTTAGAGGATGTGGTTTTCAGTGGTGATCAGGGATATTGCTAAGATGTGTTGCTGGGCTGGTGGTATAGACTGAATCAGAAACTGCAAAGTGATCCGAGTCTAGAGACAGGGGACCTCAACGTTCCCCTGTTGTGTGACCAAGCCCTTTCTTACTAAGCAAGCTTGAGCTTAGGTTTTGTTATCTAGGACCAAAATGGTCCTCTGTAATTGTGGCATATTCACAATGGTTGAAAAATCATTGACAATGACAGCTTCAATCAATGCCATCCCCACCAGCTTGACTCCTGGAAGTCTCTGACTGTCTTATAAAATATGACAGAAGAGACACAATGCTCTGTCTTAGGGAAGTCAGCAACATCCATATTCGTTCTCTGAACATATTCCCCGGGAACTCTTAGGCATTGTGGAAAAATTCAACAGCCTTGGGGTTGCTATGCTGAAGAAATCATGGGAAAGGTCATCAGTCAGTTGTCCGGATTGGGGTAGTCTTTTACTCAAGGCATTGACATGTGACTGAAGCTACCTTGGGATCTCCAGCCTAACCTATTCATTTGAGACTCACTTGCCCAGAGAAATAAGTAGTCAGCCATGGCCGTGTGAGCTTGTTATGAGAATCACACTTGGCTTTTTTATTCTTGTGATCTGTGGAATGAATTGAGATGACACAGAGCTCATTGTACTAGGGAGGCTGCATTAATTATAGAATTGTGAGGTGTTCTTAAGTAGAACATTAGGTAATGCCTAAAAGGGCCATTGTGAAGGGCTTCATACTGAATGCATACCATTTCTGAAGTAGGAATATTTTTTATTTACTAAAAAAAAAACCCAAAAAACAGTACTATTTTTTATAGGAGAAAACAGCACTAGCCTCACACTCCCTGAGGTAATTCAAAGAGTTGTGTTTCCACCTAGGGACAGAAATATGATCCAGATATTCTTTTGACCTATGCTCATATAATAGGACATATTAAAAAGAAATAAAAAGGAATAAAACAAAACCTATACAAACAACCAGAAATTACCAAAAAAATTAATTGCCCTTCCATAACAGGTCTCAAAAAAGTCTGCTATCTATACTTCTCTCACTTTTGTCTTATCTGTAGCTATCTTTTCATGTCATATTTTAGTTATGATAACTTTGTCTTCTTTTAAGTATTCCTATTTTCACTTGCAAAATTAGCATGTTATAAGGGACATAAGCTTTGGAGTCCATTGCTATTATAAGGAACTCTTTCATTGATGTCCTTGAAAGCTGGTTGTATTTAATGGGATTCTTGGCAATGTGGTATACATGTCATGAACTGAACTCTCACCCACTGAGCACTGACTAAACTTTTGACTCATATTTTCATTAAAAATACTAATATAGTCATTATTATAACCCACTGTGCTTTAGGTTAGTGTGTTCTACAGTAATGTATAACTTAAGAGCAGTTTTTAATTTCTTAAACTTCATTTATTTAATTAAAACTTGTGGTTAATTACTTATCTAAAATATTATATATGGTTAGGTGGTAATAAAAAGGAAGAAAAATCCCAGTAGGGCAACAAATGAGTTGAAGTAGTTTCAGATGAGAGGTGAAAATGGGTGTTCTCATTTCAAGGTGTGATCTGTATTTCAGAAGTGCTTTCCCATTATTGTAATTTTAATTAAATGACCAGCTTTTCTGGTCCTGGTTCTTTGAAGTTAGTAAGAAATGTTGTAGCTAGTATACACATTAGACATGTGTATACACACGTGTACTTGAAAGCTTGCCATAAATCATATAATATTTGTATGCATTTTACGGCATTATTATGACTGTATTTCTAAATTCACACATATAGTGTTGCATCATGAAGATATAAGCTAAAATGGATTTATACCTTGGACAGCACCATTTATATAGTTTTTTCCTATGGAAAGTTATGTAGCTCCTATATAAAATGATGTTTGTGCTGGAAAACAACTTCCAATTATTGATAAGAAAATACCAATTGGAAAAGAAGAAAATGAGAATTAATTTAGTGTAATGAAAAAAGCTAATAATTTTAATGGATAAAAGTGAGACTGTCTGAATGGGTGGTGCAGTATTATAGTCTAGACATTGTAGTGTACAGGACAAAAGTCTAAATTCTGGTTCTGACACCTAATAAGTAGCTTTTATTTTGTACACATATGTGAATGTTCTACATGCCTTGTTTTGCACATGATAGACAGACTGTTGTGAAAGTATCTATAAAAGCATGAATGGCACATGTAGTTGTTAATCTTTATTGCCAACTTCATTGGATTTAGAATCACCATGGAAACACACTTCTGCATATTTGATGATGAAGGTCTTTGCAGAAGGATTTACTGAGAGGAGTAACCCACTTTGAGTGTGAACAGCACCACAAGGACTGTGGTCCCTAATGGAATAAAAAAGGCAAAGCAAATTGAGCCCCAGGATTCATGGCTTCTTACCTCCCAAGTAAACACATACTTTTACCAGTCACTTCACACTTTTTTTTTGTCATGACGGACTATATCCCTTCAAATATGAACCCAAAGTAAACTCTTACTCTTTTAAATCTTTTGTCAGGTATTTTCTCATTATAATGAGACAAATAACTACTAATACAATAATGTAGAAAATCTATAATATATCAATATTAGTATCTTTAAAGGATGCATCAGTTAGAAATTTCTTCTCCTAAAATGCATTTCCCTGTTACAGGTGCTAGGCATAGGGATGAATCATTGTCCCCAACTACAGAAACCTGCACAGAAGAGGAGCAGAGAGTATTTGTGATATAGGCTGCACCTCAGAGAAGAAACCTACAAGTAGAACATTATGATAGGCAGATTTGGGTCATGGGGTCCCGCTCAAACTAAGGCCCTAGCCAAGGACAATACAGGCGGAAAAATTTAAACCCCTACCCTGATCTAGCCCATGGACAAGACAGTCTCCACACTTGAGTGGAGAGAGGGATTTGACTTTCTCAAGTACTCTGGTGCCTAACATTTGACTATGTCCCCTGGCGGGGGAGACCTAGTGGCACTCAGAGGAAGGACAGCAGGTCACTGAGAAGAGACTTGATACCCTATGAGCATATACAGAGGGAGGTAATCCCTCTGAGGAACAGTCATAGGGGAGAGGAATAAGGGGAAAATGGGAGGGAGGGGAGAATGGGAGGATACAAGGGATGGGATAACCATAGAGATGTAACAAGAATAAATTAATTTTAAAAAAATGTACAATCTGCATCTTAAAAAAAAAAAAAGTTTACCAGCTGAGCAGGATTGTTCCCCTTAACAAGGGTAGCAGTGAAGGTTTCTTTGAAAAGAAGCAATCCCACTGAAATCAGGGACAAGACAAGGCTCTCCACTCTCTCCAGTTCTCTTCAATATATTGCTTGAAGACCTAGCTAGAGCAATAAGACAACTAAAGGAGATCAAGGGGATACAAATTGGAAAAGAAGAAGGTAAAACATTGATATTTTCAGATGATCTGATAGTATACATAAGTGACCCCAAAATTTCTACCAGGGAATTCCTACAGCTGATAAACACCTCCAGCAAAATGGCTGGATACAAAATTAATTTAAATAATTAGTAGTCCTACTGTATACAGATGACAAATAGGCTGAGAGAAAAAAAAATGGAAATGACACCCTTCACAACAAGCACAAATAGTATAACGGATCTTGGTGTAACTTTAACCAAGCAAATCAAAGACCTCTATGAGAAGACCTTCAAATGTCTGAAGAAGGAAATTGAAGAAGATATCAGAAGATGGAAAGATGTCCCATGTTCATGGATTGGTGGGATTAACATAGTAAAAATGGACATCTTACAAAGAATTATCTACAGATTAAATGTAATTCCGATCAAAATATTAACAAGATTCTTTACAGACCTTAAAGAACAATTATAAGCTTCATATAAAAAACAAAGCAAAACAAAAGCCCAGAATAGCTAGAATAATCCTATAAATAAAATAACTTCTTGAAGTATTTCCATTCCTGACATCAAGCTGTACTACAGAGCAATAGTAATAAAAACTGCATGGTACTGGCATAGAAATAGAGTGGTTGATCAAAAGAATTGATTTGAAGACCCAGGAATAAGCCCACACAGCAACGTACACTTGAATTTTGACAAAGGAGCCAAAACCATACAATGGAAAAAAGAAATCATCTTCAATAAATGGAACCAATATAACTGGATGTCTACATGTAGAAAAATGCAAACAGATCCATATTTATTATTCTGGACAAACTTCAAGTCCAAGTGGATCAAATACCTCAAGACTAAATCTATTAGAAGAGAAAGTGGGCAAGAGCCTTGAACTCATTGACACAGGAGACAACTTCCTGAATAGAACACCAACAGCTCAGGCTCTAAGATGAACAACTAATATATGAGACCTCTTGAAACTGAAAAGCTTTTGTGAGGCAAAGGACTTTGTGAATAGAATGAAATGGCAATCTACAGACTGGGAAAACATATTCCCCAAGCCTACATCAGACAAAGGGCTAGTATCTAAAATACTTAAAGAATTCAAAACGGTAAACACCAAAAAACAAACAAACAAACAAACAAACAAACAAAACCAAACCCAAATAATCCAATTAAAATGAGGTACAGAGCTAAAGAAAGAATTCTCAATAAGGAATCTCGAATGGCTGAGAAGCACTTAAAGAAATGCTCAACAACGTTAGTCATTGGGGAAATTGCAATCAAAATGACTCTGAGGTTCTTACACTGGACAGAATGTCTATGGTCAAAAACTCAAGTGACAGGACATGCTGGTGAGGATGTGGAGAAAGGGGAACACTCCTTCATTGCTGGTGAGAGTGCAAACTTTTACAACCACTCTGGGATTCAATCTGGAGCTTTCTTAGAAAATTGAGAATAGTGCTACCTGAAGACCTGACTATACCATTCTTATGCATATACCCAAAAGATGCTCTACCATACAACAAGGACACATGTGCAACTATGTTCATAGCAGCTTTATTCATTATAGCCAGAATCTCAAAACAATCTTGAAGTCCCTTAACCGAAGAATGGATAAACTGTGACACATTTATACAATGGAATACTACTCAGCTATTAAAAAACAAGGAAATCTTGAAAGTTGCAGGCAAATGGATAGAAATAGAAAAGATCATCTTGAGGGAGGTAACCTGGCCCCAGAAAGCACACATGGTATGTCCACACTCATCAGGGGATTTTAGACATATGGTACAGGATAAATATACTGCAATTCACAGACACAAAGATGGTAAGGAACAAGGGAGAATGCTTTAATCACACACAGGAGGGGAAATAGACAGAAGGGAAATGGACAGCAGAAGTGGATGAGGAGAGGGAACAGGGTAGGAGAGGGAGCACAGAGAGGAAGGAGGGTGGAGATCAGACTTTGGAAGAGTGGGCCTGAGAGAATAGAGGGCCTGCAGAGAGAAGAGAAACTGTGGGGGGAAACGTCTCTGTGATAAGGTGGAGAACTAAGACAGGGTAGAATTCTCAGAGGATATAGGAGTGACTCTAGATGAGACTCCCAGTAGCAGGGGTCATGGAGACTGAAGAGGACAGCCTCTAACTTGGCAGGACTCTTAGTGGAGGGAGAGGAACACAAACCCACCCACTAGAACTTCCACCCAAAATTTACTCTGCCTGTAAGATATGCAGAGATAAAGATGGAGGAAAAATAATGTCCAATAAATAAATGCCTTTCCTAACTTGAGACTCATCCCATGGGTGAAAGCCAACCTCTGACACTATTAAAGATATTATGCTATGCTCTCAGCAGCCTAGCATAGCTGTCCTCTGAGAGGCTCCACCCAGCAGTGGATGAAAACAGATGCAGGGACTCACAGCCAAATATTGGGCTGGGCATAGGAAGCTTTTTGGAAGGGGAGGGGATTAGAAGGACCCAGAGTGGGATAAGAATTCCACAAAAAGACCAACAAAGTTGGATAACTTGGGCCCAGATGGGGCTTGTGGAGACTGAAGCACCAACCAAGAGCCATTCATAGACTCTACCTAGGCCTCATACACAGATGTAGCCAATGGGAGGCTCAGGGTTCATGTTTATCCCCTAGTAAGGGAAGCAGAAGCTATCTCTGACATGGAATCTGGTGCCTGATTTTTGATCACTTACCAGGCCACATGGGAAGAGGACAGGCTCAGTCCCAAAGTGTCTTGATGAGATAGGGCAGGTAGGTGGGGGATCCCCTTTTTCTGAGGAGTATGGGTGGGTGGATGAGGAAGAGGGAATGAGGGTAGGACCAGGCAGGGAGGAGGGAGGGGGCTATGATTGTTCAGGATGTGAATGAATAAATAATTCAATTAAAAAAGAAGTTCTTTGAATATTGCAGAATGAGGAGCTGAGACAATGGCTAACCAGATTGTACCTCAGCCAATTAAACTCATTGTTTATGCATTTCACCTACTTCACTCTTGTCTGAATTCTTTCTCTGCTTAAACCAAGGACTCCTGTCCATATTCAAGTATGGGCTCAGGACCACTGGATTACTTTGGTCCTATCACAGTGGCCACTCCAAATGAGTCTCCATGCTCTAATTTCTTCAATTCTTTCTTTCTTTCTTTTATTAAACTAGAATATGTTGGGGGTGAGTTGCCTAGCTTAGGTTTTTGGTTTGTTTGTTTTGTTTTGTTTTGTTTTTGAGGCTTCCAGATTCCAGCTGGTTTATTTCCCTTAAAAACTTCTATTAATAAAACTATACTTCAATTCAATTGGAATGTAATAAAGCTAGAGATGTTTGCTTAATTATTCCCAGGTGTTTTGTAAGTGTTAAATGCTGGTTTGTTTCTTTGCCTTTGAAGAGATGATTACAAGCTTCACCATTGTTGAGGGAGTGTCACAGTCAGGACTTGTTCCTCTCTTTTCTTGTCAATTAGATGTATTTTCCATATCATCCTTTTAAGTGGCCCAGAGTGACATGATTTGTTTTCCTTTGCTGCTTTGTAACTTGGAAGCCTAATTATCAATGATCTGATATTTCTGTTTACTCTGAAACCTTTCCAATTTTATACAATGAAAAGCCTGTAACCATTGTCTCTATAGTCTGCAGGGATGAAACTGAGTGCAAAGCACTGTGTCATTTCTCCAGAAATTCCATTGATTATGCTGTTTTTATAGGCTAAAAATAATATATAATCTTGTTTTCATTAACCAGCTTTTAATTTTTGAGTGTGTGTGTGTGTGTGTGTGTGTGTGTGTGTGTGTGTGTGTATGTGTAAATGTGTACAGATCCATCCATGTTTATCTTAAAGTGTACATGTTCTTGTGTGTATCCATGTCAATTTTTGGTGTCATTCCTCAGGTCCAGTCCATCTTGTTTTGGGAGATGCCTTTTAACCTGCAGATGAAGCTAGGCTTACTGGCTCATGAGTTTCAAGGATCTATCCATCTCTGCCTTCCCCAGTGCTGGGTTTAGAAGTGCATGTCTCTACTGTACCCAGCTTTCTTACCTGTATTCTGGAGATCAAACTCAGATATCTATGCTTGTGAGGGAAATACTTTTACTGACTCTTCTATCTCTTAGCCTTATTAATTGTACTCAATGGTATGGAGTTACATATAGATATTTTCCCTGAAGTGGATCATTAAAAGCAAAATCCAGTCTTACCCATTCTTTTCTATTTGAACCTGTTGGGCTAAGATGACTTCTCCAGGCATGACCATGACATCACCACTGGTAATAACAGAGCACAGATTCTTATAGTTATGTAAAGGATGCATGGCCTCATAGCCATGACAATGAAATAAGAATAGCAAATTTACAGGGAGATCTATGGTAATAATAGTTGGGCTTTATTAACATACCCAAGTAGAAAGAAGGGGTTCACAGGATCGTCATCCAGAAATCTTGCTATTTCTTCCTCCTGGGAGGTGATGAAGCACGTAGGAACTAGGTTAGATGTCCATGAAATGAAGACAACCTTTACTGTAAAGCAGCAGTTCTCAAGCTTCATAATGCTGTGACGTTAAATACAGTTCCACATAATATTGTGACCCCAGCCATTTAATTATATTGTTTCTACCTCATAATTGTAATTTTGTCACTGTTCTGAAGCGTAATGTAAATGTCTGCAATGTGGGATATCTGATATGTGAACCACAAGGGGGTTGCTTTAAAGGGAGTAGAGATAGCTTATTCAGGAGCCAAGTATGAGTGACTATGGTACAGGAACACATATTGGGTTACTTATGTAACATGTTGCAGTATTGTAACAACTGCAATTTTCATAAGAACAGAATGAAGAAAGTTATCAATACATGAATGTCAACAATACGTTTGTGAAGACATCAGGGCAGAGGGATACAGAAAAAACAGGAAAATCTCTTTTTAGGCCTCTGATTTGATCAAATGAGATATTTTGTTCTTGGATCTGTAGATGCTAGTGGTCTGCAGATATTCCAAATCTATTTGTTTATTATTCAGAAGGATTTTTTTTGATGTGACATGGATTGGGCAACAAATCACCATTAAGTGGACTAATAATAACATGAGATAATTCCACTCCCAATTTATAATGTTCCATCTACCCACGTTCCAAATGTCCTAACCATTCAGATTTATGGAGGGTTTAAGCAATGCCAATCTTCTCTGGGAACTGCAGCTCATGAGTTAAATAACTATCCAGAATTTTATGTCTTTAAAATATACATATAGGGTAAAGGTATGGCTCACTAGTGGAGCACTTGTGTTTGAGTTTTAGGACCTTAAGGAAAAATTTATACATATGTCCACAAATTTACTTATATTTCTGCCTTCCAAATGAAGAGCCAAGTCACTCTCTCGAATATAGGCTACAAATATGGATGTTTCTCTAAGGACTACATAGTAGTGGAAGCAACCATGTGAGTTCTCACACATCGTGAATTCTTCCTTGAAACACATTCATCATTCCATCACGAGCAGGCATGTTTTAATAAGTCTCACTAGTGCTTTTAAGAGCTCAGAGGAACTAAGATCTTTTGCTACCAGCACACATCAATTTTCAGTCACGTGACTGAGCTACCTGTAAAAGCGATCCTCACATCTTAGACAAAACTTTGAGTGACTTCCGATCTGGTTGACGTGTTGGCTCTGAGTTTGTGAAGAATCTTGAGTTAGACGGTTCTGCAAAAACTATCCTTAATACTTAACCTACAGACACTTTCAGATCTGTGTCAGTTCACTGTTTATCAGTCACCAAGTTTTATATATGCAAATAACCAATTGACCTTGAAGCAGGATAAAATGATGGGGAAAATGAAGGGAACTTGGATGACTTTTCTTGCGACTGAGAGTTAAGACAGTACACCATGTCTGATAAAGTCAGAACTGCCTACAGAGAGAGTATATTTTATTCATTTATTTTTGTTTTCTGTTTTATTAAAACAGGGTTTCTCTGTGCAGCTCTAGCTGCCCTAGATTCACTTTGTAGACCAGGGTGGCCTCGAACTCACAGTAATCCACCTGCCTCTGCTTCCAGAGTGCTGGGATTAATGGTGTGCACCACCATGCCACCTGCCCAAGAATATATTTTCTTAAAGACATCTCCAGACAGACAGATGTAATATAATATCCTCACTTAGGGCCAGGATATTTGCAACCTTAACTTTTATTGTATTATCACTTATTTTTTCTCATCCCTAACTCCTTTTTATTATGTTTCTTTTTTAACATATGCATTTATATTATTACACATGAGTAAAATAAGCTACACACAGCAGGAAGAACCACGAGACAATCAGGAATTATATAAATGTTACATTCATAGTGCTTTGGCTATTTGTATTTGGCAAAGTTGAAGTAAACATCTTTCCTATCTTGTTGCGTCTAAATTTCTGAATGGAGATTAATATCTATCATATCTCATCTCTATTAACTTAAAACATCTATCTTGATCTAAAACCATCTTAAATCCTAACTTACTAAGCTTAACTTAAGACTAAACTATCTGGTCCTCCAACCCATCAGACTTGAGAAGGGAATAAAATTTAAATACCTGAGTGAACCCAGAGTACAGGTTAGAAGCTTCCAAAATGAAAAAAAAAAAAAAAGACTGAGACAGTTTACTGCCTGAACACAATCACCCAACACTATAGCGTTGGAGTATCATCATTAGCCTTCTGCCCCAATATACCTGACAGACATATTTGTGAGGCAGGAACTATTGAGGACTTGCTTACCCTGTCTTGACATAGTTCAGCTGTCGACTCTGCCTGCATCTAAACCTGCCCATTTTAAAGCAGAATTCTGTCTGTGGCAGAAATGAGGACAGTTTGCCCAGTGGCTGGTTTGCCACATTTGAAGCCAACTACATAAAGAGGTTCGTTGATGCTCATCATCTTCTAGGAGGCAGTGTGGATGTTGCCAGGAGTTAACTTACGTGTTTTGTCATCAAAGAATCTTTAGAATAATAAAAACATCTTTAAATGCCAATTCTGTAGGTCTCTCCCTAACTCTTAACAGTGTACCTCATAAAGGCACAATAAAATTTGATTCATAAAACACTATTTATGATGAAGGAAAACACTTCACTTTAAAACTTACCTAGTATTTAAACTTTGATGTTAGTTGCACTCTGTGAGCAGTACAACTTAGCCATTATAAGACTCCTCAGGACAACTCTTTCAGAGTGCCTACACACGTGTGTTTGAATTGTACACTCTTCTTTTTCTATGTGGCTCTTTGTCTAAACACTTAATAGATTCACTAATTTTGCTTCCCCCCTTGGTCTTCCTGAAATTCTTTTCTGTGGCGTAGTCAAAGACTCAGCTTTATTGCTGACTTCAGGTTATCATGTTTGACTCTGTCTCCCTGCCTCTTCTGACAAGCCGATCTACTCTGTTACGGTTCATGCTGCTGCTTCCATCTCTCTATTTTAATAAAGAAGTTTTTTTTGTGTAAATTCTCCTGTCAAATAATCTATTAATCCTGAAAATCGAAGCATTCCTTGTCAAATAACTCTTCTGTTATCTCCATCAACTAACTTGCCAAGCTGCTTTCCAAATGCACATTTTGCAAAAGAATTTTTTCTTTTACTCTTTTGAAAATTTTATGCAAGTACACTTTGTGCCTTGGTCGCACCTCTCCCCATCCTGTTCACCTTTCCTCTTCCCCAAACATCTTCTGTCTCCTTCCTAACTTACCATTTAGCAATAATATTACTCATGAAGCCGACATAAGAAACTTGCACTTTCGCAAAAGTCAATTGACAAGTGTTACTTGCCAATCTCTTTTTTAAGAGCCAGAGAATCCCAAGCCAGAAGAGAGACAAAGGTAGGAATTTGAATGGAATTTACACATCAGTACTGAGTTGCTTATTGTAACAGAATTCAGAAAGTGCATGGTGTGTGTATATGGAGCCACATCCACACAAAAGACCACAATTCACTAAAGCTACCTTGGTTCATCCACATGAGGAATGCTTTATGAACTCGGTATCTTTGAAAATGAATGTTTTGAGTTTTTGAATGAATTAAAACGTTTAGTGCCATGACATAGCCTTTTGCTTGTCACCCTTCTTGGCTCTTCATACAATACAATGAAAATGTCTGATTCTTCAGATATGTCTGTCATTCTGTCACAGTTAAATGTTAGCTTTCTATTGATTGGGAGCATTTACTCAGGAGTTTTTATTTTTGAATTTTACTTAGAACTATAATAATTCACATGAATTTTTTAAATAACTATTTTTTGGCATGACAATACTTTCATATAAAAGCAGACAAGAGCTCTATTTTTCTTCCAAACCTAGGAGAACACCATCTACTATTTTTATGACATTTATATTATAATTGTCTGTTCTTTAATTCATCAATGGCCCATAAAATACTTTGAACATAAAATGAAGAATACAATTGTACAGATATAAAGTTCACTTCAAGTGAGGTTAACTTTACAATGGAAATAAGATTAGGAATAGCTCTCAGTAATAACAGCTTTTCAGAGACAGAAAATGTCCTTTCATATTTTCCTTGAGGTTTTCATAGGCTGTTATAAATGTCTAGGTCTTAAAAACAGTTAATTTAGTTCATATTCATCAGTTTAAAGATAAGAAAACAGAGTCTGAGAAATTTTATTCAAAGTTAGTTATTAGCAGAAAAATCACAGACACTGTAGCCTGTGACTCTTATCCTTTCACAATGCTGTGGTTATTATCACTTAATCATATATAGATATGAGCTGATAAATATTCATTCCACAGATGCTTACATCTTAATTTAGCAGAAATTAACACACACGTTAATATCTTATACTTTTAATTATCACTTTGACCAATGTGAATATTCTGTTTATTTTATATTTTAAATGGCCTTAATTTGATGAAGAGATGTTACAGAACACTTTTTAAATAGATGATCATGCCATATAATATTATTGTATGTTAAAAATTTTTATTTTTACATTCTAACATTAATATAATTGAAATAATAGCAAATAAGCAATTATATATATGGGCTTTGCATACCTACTTATGTTACACTATTTAATATTATACTAATGTCATTGCAAATAAATTTTTTGCACTGAGATCTGCTACATGGATTTTGTGAGCTGCTGGACTGGAGTGATTGCTTAATGGGTAAAAGCACCTGAGATATAGGCCTGAGGTGAAAGAAGATAGGTGACACCACAAAATACCTACACACACCATGCACAAACATAACCAGATCATAATACTAATAATACAGCTTAAAAATAATTGGTCAGTTATTCATGAGCTACAAGATATAGAATCTTGTTAGACGTTCTGTTTTACTTCCTCAAAAGCCCAGAAACTAGGTTTTTTTTGTTTTTGTTTTTGAGTTAAACTTTTTAAAATTAATTAAGCCATTTTATTTTTTACATATACATTTATGTTACTACATCTATGTACAATAAACTACCTATAGCAATAAGAACCATGAGATAATCAGGAATTATATAAATGTTACATTCTTAGTATTTTGGCTATTTTTATTTGACAACCTTGAAGAAAACCTCTTTCCTATCTTGGTGTATCTAAAATTCTGAATGTAAATCAATCTCCATCACATCTTGTCATTATCAACTTAAAACATTTATCTAGCCATCTTAACTCCTAAATAACTAAGCTTCGTTGCAAAAAAAAAAACAAAAACACAAACAAAACAAAACAAAACAAAAAAACCTGGTCCTCAACTCCATCAGAAACTAGTTTTCAATTTTGTATTTTTGTTTTGTTTTTAAATGTAATTAGTAATGGAGCTACATTGAAGAGAGGTACGAGTTTTTTCTGTGTAACTAATCATCATTTTCTGTTGTCTACTCCAAGCGTTCACATAGATTGAAAACTTACAGTCATTTTGATTGTATGCATAAGTGTAAAGTATAAATCCTTGGTTCAACTCATATAAATACACAAGTATAATACAGGACATAAATATGTTTAAGGACAGAAATTTCATGATAATTTAATTGAGGAAATATCTTTGATAAAGTTTGAAGTTTATCCCTTCGTTATAAAAGCCTTGAGAAAACGAGTAGAAGAAACACTCAACAACACAGTGAACATTGCATATACCAAACGTATAGTCTACTAAGTGGGGAACACATGAAAGCAGTTCCTTTCTGTTCTAGAATGAGAAAAGGGAGCCCATCTCTCTGATCTTAGTCAACATAGTGTTCACAATCTTAGCACAACAAGACAAGAGAAGAAAATAACAGACATGAAAACAGGGAAGAAGGAAGTAAAAGTTTACCTATTTGAAGATGTCTGGCACTTAAATCACACCAAAGACACATTACAAGATCTCAGAACTGGTAAACCTCATCCAGAGAGAAGCGAAACACAAGAGCAACATATAGTGACCCACAGCTTTCCGATATATCAGTAATAAATGTGTTGAAATGCCACAGAGGAAGAGAGCGCAAGCAGTCATGATGAGACTTGATAGTCTTGGGTCAGTTGGTAGGGCAGAAGGGCTCCCCGTCTCTGAGGACTAGGGGCGGGGAATGGGGAGGGTGGGACCTGGAGGAGATGAGAGAAGGGGCTATGATTGAGGTGTAAAGTGAATAAATTGTAAAGAATAAACTAAATAAATAAATAAATAAAAGAAACCAGGAAAAACTCCTATTTGCAGTAGCCTCCAAAAAGGGGGGTGGTTAGGGAATAAAGCCTTCTGAATAAACCTAATTAAGGAGGCAAAAGACCTCCATGAAGACAACATTAAGACACTTCAGAAGGAAATCAGATAAAGTAGTAGAATATGTGGAGAGTTCCCATGCTCATGAGTAGACAGGATCAATATTGTTAAAATTGTCATATTACTGAAGACAATTGACAAATTTGACGCAATCTCTATCAAAATTACAATGACACTTTTCAAGGAACTAGCATAAAACTACTACTTTAAGGTGTAGGCATAGGCAGTGAACTCTAGAGGCATAGGATAAATCCCAAATATTGAGAAATGGCATTGCAATGATTTGAATAGCTCCTGTGGAGCAAGTGAAACCATTACCAGGGAGAAAAATATTTACCAATAGTATACTTGATATTGGATCAATACCTAGAAACTATACAGAAATGAAAAAATAAGTAACATCAAACCCAGTCAAATAAATGATCTATGAATTAAATGGCACGTTTTCAAAGAGGGACATACAAATGTCCAGTAAATAAAATACTTGGAAAACTGTCACCATTCTCAACCTTTAGGGGAATGCAAAATCAAACAAGATTAAGCTTCTATGTAAGCCCAGTCATGTCCACATCATCAAGGGGGAAAATGACAAATGTTGGGGAGAGTGTGCGCAAGCAGGAGCCTTATGTGCTGCTGGTGCTCATGTAAATTTTAGAGCCACTATGGAAATCAGTATGATTATTTCCTTTTCCCTATATTGCCAGCAACAGAATTACCACATGCTGCAATTTTACTATTCTTGGGTATGTACCTGGAGGACTCAAAACCAGCATATTACAAAGATACTTTTATACCCATGCTTATTTTTCTGTGGTATTCACAAAGACTAATGTTTGTAACTAGCCTGGAGACCCATCTACAGAGAAATGAATAATGGAAGCGTAGCATGTGTGCACAATGGTAGTTTGTTCAGCCACGAAGAATGGAATATTCACGAAAATGAATGGAACTAGAGAATATCATATCAAGTGAAATAAACCAGAGTTAGGCACAGAAGCATCATTTTTCTGTGTATGTGGAGTATGTATGGATCCCTGTATCTGTCTTATGTTTATCTTACTATCTATCTATCTATCTATCTATCTATCTATCTATCTATCTATCTATCTAT
>OU015744.1:63843257-63855355 GCA_907169655.1 Acomys percivali
TCTTTTCGGTAATTGTAAATAGTTTTCTCCAGACTTGACAAGTGATTGCACAAGGTGAGTAATAATGTGGAGACTGGAAGCACATCAATAAACTCTTCAAGTTGTACTATATTAAAATCTATTGCACTATTGCACATGTTGAGTTAGTGCTTTATGGAGAATGATTTTGCAACTTTATGCATTAATTGTATAAAATATTAATTCATTGGCTTATTTAGACTTCTAGATATTTTCATTTCTCAAATTTCAGTGTGGTGAGTGGACTCCCTACCAAGATGGTCTGGTGAGGCAGAGGCAAGTGATCAAAAAGCAGGCAAGACAGTTCTTGTCAGAGACAGGCACTGTTCCCCTTACTAGGTGACCCATATAAAGACAAAACTGCCCACTGTGTACCTATATGTAGGGGGCTTAGGTCCAGTCCATGGTCCTTGGTTGGTGTTTCAGTCTCTTCAAGGCATCCCTGGGCCCATGTTAGTTGAATCTGTTGGATCTGTTGGTCTTCTTATGGAGCTTCTGTTTCCTCCAGGTCCCTCGATCCTTCCACCTACTCTTCCACAGGGCTCTCTATGCTTCACCCAGTGTTTGGCTGTGAATCTCAGAATGTGTTTCAATCCATTGCTGGGTGGGGCCTCTCAGACTACAGCTATGCTAGGCTCCCATCTGCAGCATAGAAGAATGTCATTAATAGTATTAGGGTCTGGCTCTTTTTCATGGTGTGGCCAGGCATTAGTTGACCATTCCTCAAATCTCTGATCATTCTTTGTCCCTGCAGATCTTGTAGACAGGGTCAATTTTGAGTCAAAGTTTTTATGGGTGGGTTGGTGTTCCCCTTCCTCTACTAGGAATACTGTCTGGTTAGAGGGTGACTTCTTCAGTCTCCATGTCTGTTACTGGTATGAGTCTCCACAAGAGTCACCCCCAAATCCTTCCAGAAGCCTATCCTGTTGTAGGTCTCCAGGCTGTCTAATAGATTCTTAGGACATGGTTACTCTTCTCTGCAAGCCCTCTGTCCTCCTCACCCCCCCGCAACTCTCCTTATATCAGATCCCCACCCTCATTTCTCTCAGTATTCCATGTTCTATCCTGTTCCTTCTCTTCACGCACTTCCTCTGTCTTCTATTTCCTCTCCTCAGCAAGATTCATACATCCTCCATTAGATCCTCCTTGTTACTTACCTTCTTTGGGTCTGTGAAGTGTAGTATGGTTATCCTGTAGTATATGGCTAATATCTGTGTATAAATGGATACTGACCACATATGTTTTTCTAGGTCTGTGTGACCTCACTCAGGATGATCTTTTCTAGTTTCTTCCATTTGCCTGAAAACTGCATGATTTCCTTGCTTTTTGTAGCTGAGTTGTATTCCATTGTTGTGTATTGCACCAAAGTGTCTTTACCTATTTCATTGAGTGATATTTGGGATGTTTCCAGTTTCTGACTTACAAATAAAGCTGCTATGAACATAGTTGAGCAAATGTTCTTGTTGTATGGTGGAACATCTTTCAGGTATATGCTCATGTATAGCTGAGTCTTGAGGTAGAACTATTTCCCATTTCTGAAAATTTACCAGATTGATTTCCAAAGTGGTTTTACAAGTTTGCACTCCCACCAGCAATGGAGGAGTGTTCCCCGTTATCCACATCCCAGTCAGCATGTGCTGTCACTTGCGTTTTTGATCTTAGCCATTCTGAGGGGTGTAAGATGGAATCTCAGAGTCATTCTGAGATTTGCCTTTCCCTGATGACCAAAGCTGTTGAACAGTTACTTAAGTTCTTGGTTATTAGAGATTCCTCTGTTGAGAATTTGCAGTGTAGCTCTGTACCCCAATTTTAAATTGGATTATTTGGTTTGTTGGTGTTTCATTTCTTAAGTTCTCTATATATTTTAGATATAAGCGCTTTATCAGATGTAGGATTGGTGAAGATCTCTCAGTCTGTGAGCTGTGTTTTGTTCTGTTGACAATACCATTTGCCTCATAGTAGTTTTTCAGTTTCAAAGGGTCTGATTTATTAATTATTGATCTCAGAGACTGAGCTATTGGTGTTCTGTTCAGGAAGGTTTCTCCTGTGCCAGTGAGTTTAAGGCTCATCCTCACTTTCTCTTCTGATAGATTTAGTGTTTCTGGTTTTATGTTAAGGTGCTTGATCCTCTTGGAATGGATTTTTTATAGAGTGGTAAATATGGATCTATTAACATTTTCTACACATAAACATCTAGTTAGACCAGCACTATTTGTTGATGATGCTATCATCTTTCCATTGTTTGGTTTTCACTTCTTTGTCAAAAATCAGGTGTTCCAAAGTGTGTGGATTTATTTCTGGATCTTAAATTTGTTTTAATTGATCCACCAATCTGTTTCTATGCCAGCACTATGCGTTTTTAATTACTGGAGTATAGCTTAAAATAAATGATGGAGATCATATCTTAAATACAAATGTTTAAAAGTAAAACAAACAAGGAACAAATACAACAAAACAACAATTAAACAAAAACAACAGCAACAACAAACAAGAATAACAATAATAAAAAACCCGAAACCCAAAAAAACCCTGCTTTTTTATGTTCTAGAGATATTCTCTATCTACCAAAGTAAACATTCATTGCATTTTATAGAGAATATTTGTGTCCAATTACAGCATGTTGGAGGTCTTTTCAGACAAAGGTTCAGGGAGCCTATGCTGGCTTGCTTTGTGGCTGAAGATGACATTGAATTTTTGATCCACCTAACTTCATTTCCAGAGTGCTTAGATAGGAGATGTGTACCACCGTGCCCAGTTTATATGGTACTTGTGGTAAGCCTAAAATTTTATGCAAGATAAGCAAGCACTCTATCAATGGAACTATATTACTCCAGTATATAATATTGTAGTTTATACAAGGAAAATGAGAATAAATAATTGAATATCATAAAAGTGAATAAATATTAGCTTAGAAAATATTTTATCACATTTTGTTCATTGTGAATCACATTAACTGTATTAACACAATTCTTACTTTGTTAGTATTGAATATATATTGATGATTCTCCACAATGATTTTAATCTATTGAATTTTCTGAGCAATAAGCTCCAAGAGGGTCCACATCATATGTGTTTGGCTTACCTATATCTTAGTCTTCGACTTATATTAGAACATGATTTGAATCATTAATTTACTATGAGTTAATTTTGCTCTAGCCCCATCAGAATAGGAGTTAGGTGTGGAGTCAGGGGTGGGAGTGCTTAGGGGTCTGCTCTCCAACAATTATGTTGCAATGGCAACACTAAGATAAAATTTGTACAAATCATAATATGGCCTGTTCATGCTATTTGGAGGAAGTACCCAATGACTGTCCTTAGGATTCTTACCTCTCTTTAGCTTCTGTCCTTAATAGTACTAATAAAATATTAGGAGCAACCCTCTACCCCTAAAAAAACATAAAGCTACATGTGTTAACCAGAGATGCTCTCATGGTCTTGTCTTGACTTGGGTTATTGACTCATTCTCTGCTGGTAACTGGGAAAGTAATTTATTGCCCAATAAATTAACTTCAAAGCACTTTCAGAGTAGGTGTCAAAGGACAATGATCTTGAGTCAGAAATTGTTGATGTATATTCAGCGAAGAAGGAAAATCATGGTTAAAAATTAAAGCCTGTCTTGGTCATTTGTTAAATACCTAGCTATTTATCTCTTTGTATAGCTCCAACACATAAGAAAGACTCAGAGATGTAGAAAAAGTTATATTAATGTGCTATAAAAGGCAGACAGAACTTACATCATTGGAGATCATGAGATCACTTAGGGATGTTAGTAGTAAAATGAGGGGAGAAATTTATAGGCTTACATAAATAGTGAGAGGAGGGACTTTTAGGTCCAGTGAAAACACTGCACAGTGTGAAATTGAATTGATGCTCTGAAATTTCAGATTTTGATAATCATGATAAAGACTTGCATATTTAATATCCTACGGCAAAGAGCTTTGTAACAGTATTTCAAGTTTATAAATTATTATTTTTAAACAGGAAGGATATTAAGCTAGAGAGGCTAACAGGGGCACTTTGATGCGACTCTTCTGTTCACATTCTTTGGAATTTGGGACAAAGCGAGGACACAAAGACAAGAAATAGAATCCTTCCTCATCTATCTTTCCACTCCAAGCTGAAGTCTTCCATCTAGGCCTTTTTAACAGAATGTCTGTGGTGGTAAATCTTGACTGTCAATGGGTTGGATTGAGAGATGTATAGGATTTGATCAAGTTATATTCTTTGAATGTGTCTATGATGGTATTTTCAAAGCTGCTTAGATTATGAAGACTGGATTAGATCCATCATTTCACTAATGGTTTAAAAATCTGAATACAAAACTTGAAGTCTGTGGAAGCTGGACTGTGTGGGATAGTTAGTGAATCATACTTTGGTGAGAATGTCTTATCCTGGACCCTTTCTGACTCTACTTCTTGCCCACCATACATTGAACAGCATACGTTGCCTTCTCCCATTGTCATGATGTTGTGAAACACCATTGCCATAAAGTCAGTGAAGCCAATAGCTTCATACTTAACCCTCTGAGCCCATGAACTTTAGTGAAATTTCAATCCATTAATTTATGTCAGATATTTTGTCCCAGTGAAATAAAACCTACCAACACACAGAAAACCTGTCAACTGTCTACATCCTCTAATATAGAAATGGGTTAAGAACTGGGGTTTTGTCTATGAAGTGCTGGTAGAATAAGGAGGCAAAGCTCTGTGACAGCCACCACTACAGGATCATAGCCATGATGGAATTTTTATCTGCATGACACTAATTATTGTTAAAGGAAGTGAATGAAATGTTATAGTGTATATACACTAGACAAGGGATAGTATTAGACAAATTTATTTTTATTTTCATTATTGTATGTAGCTCAGTTGGCAGAGTCCTGGCCTAACACACACAAAGCCTTAGATTCAATCCCCAGGATAATGTACATTTGTCCTAGTATCATATCATTATAATCCCATGAACTGGGACATGGAGTTATGGAAATCAGAAGCTCAGGGTCATCCTCAGCTACACAATGAGTTTGAAGCCAACTTATAACACATGAGTCTTTGTTTTAAACAAACAAACAAACAAAAAGACACCAAATCTCGTTACTTAACACTGCCACCAAAAATGTCCCTGTAAGACTTATATGTATAATAAATATACAAATAACATAATATTTGCTTTATATATTTTAAACATTTTTGTTATTTCATTAACAAAGAGCTAAGTACCCAAATAATAAAAAAATAGAATACATTGCAATTAAAATTCTTGGTGAATAATATTAATCAAGCTTCAACTACTTTTTGCATCTAGCTTTAGACGGAAATATGTGGTGTGCATAGTATTTCAGAGGACACATCACTTTTAATTCAACCTTATATCTATTGTCAATACTTCAGTTTGGAGGCTTGGAGTCAGTAAGACCTAGTGAGCACAGTGGTCTGAGTTTGATCAATGGGAAAATCCGGGTAACTAGGGATTCCTGACAGAGGGAGATCTAGTCTTCACCACTGATGACTGCCCTAGTGGTTATCCAACACCAACTGAGTATTTGTAGCATGTCTGAAGTTTTATATACACAACAATACTAAATAGATTCAACAGGCTGTCTTTATGTACTTATGCATTTTCATGTGTTTACCATAAAAGCCAAAGAAAAAGATGTCATTAATTTTAGAAGGAATGAGGGAAGATGACATAGGAATAGGAGAAAGGAAAGGGAAGAGGGAGAAATATTGTAATTCTATTTTAATTAAAATTAACTTTTGTTAAACACCAAGTACAGTGGTACATATTTACAATCATATCACAGAGAAACAGAAAAATGGATGAATGGACTCATTGACCAGTCAACCAAGGCTACATGGCAAGTTCAAGGACAAAGACAGATTCTGTCTCAAAACAAGGTAGATAGCACCCAAGGCAGGTCACTGGAGTGTCTTTCTGGTCTACAGATACACACATTCACATATAACACACAGGCATGTGCATGAGCACCTGCACACACAAGTGTACCTGAACACATACACATGAATACACACACGCACACACACACACACACACACAATACACACATTCATGCACACACACATTTTAACATTGCACTTTTGATTTTTCTGTGTTTGCTTAGAAAAGTGTGGCCCACATTTTGTCTAGACAAGTACAACAGCTATTTCTGCTGATTTCTGTATCTCTTGCTATCATCCAAGGCTTTCTGAAGCAGGAAGAATCAAGAATTCATCAGTATAAATTGGTTGGAAAAGCTCCTTTTTTAAGAAGGAAAATGACTACTGGCTAAAGTCTAATTAGAATTCTAAATTATGGGCTTCAAAATTCTTAATCATGGGGATTCTCTCTGCTTAGTTGATCTCATTTTCTGTAACACTGAAAGTCAAACACTGTGCTTCTGAACAGCAAATAGACTCACTATCATCCTTAGGAAATCTGGTCACCACAGCCAGGTCCCACATGCTGATCCTTCCTCAGTCTTAAGCTGTTTTATTGCTCCCCATAAGTCACAGTCCTTCCCTTAGTTAGAGCTTTCTTTGTAATGTGGGACATCTCACATAAACTGAGACACTTTGAAGAGTAACAAAGGCTGTTAATAATCACAGCAGACAACAGCAAAACTCACAAGTGACCTGGGAGGTCAAGGTCAATGCTTACTCATATTGCAGCCCTGATGATTTCACAAGCCACTAAACATAAATACATTGAAATTATTATGCATGTAGTTACTGATTTTATCTCTCATGCCTACATATCTTCACATACACTTTATTATCACCTTGATTTTCTTGACTATCCAAACTCTTACTTGAGTATTTAAATATAGTTTTTTTTCAACTACTTATTTCTTTGGGTAATTTTATTTTATTTTTCTATAGCAGGATCTCATTTATCCTAGACTGGACCGAAACTGAATTCACTATGTAGACAAGGATTACCTGGTGAATATGATTCCCTTGCCTCCTCCTCCTCCTGTAATCTGGGTCATCAAGCCAGCATTAACACTCTTGGTCTGTATTGTTGGGAATCAAGCCCAAGGCTTCATGCATGTTGGGCAAGCCATTTGTATCCTAGTTCCAGGCAATGCACTTCTGTCTGTAAACACTGAATGACATTGTGGAGAGCATTTTAGAATGTTTCCTACAACATTAGAGAGTCACAGCTGAAAGGGTGTAGAGCAGTGGTTCTAACTTTTCCTAATGCTGACACCCTTTAATACAGTTCCTCACGTTGTACTGACCCCCAACCATTAAATTACGTCGTTGCTACTCTATAACTGTAGTTTTGCTAGTGTTGTGAATGATAATGCAAATGTTTGATATGCAGGATATCTGATATGCGGCCCCCGTGAAAGAGCTGTATGATCCCAAAGGGGTTGCGACAAACAGGTTGAGACCACTGGTTTAGAGGAATGAAGAACTTGTGATAATTCTTGGGTAAATGTGCTGGGAGAGCACGTTTTTATAATGACAGAGGCAAACGAGATAGTAGTTTCAGACTGACAAACTCCAGTAAGAGTTACTCTAACAGGTTAGGAAAGCTTCATAAGATACTGTGGTTCTGGGCAGCAAGTTATCCATGTGACAGAGGTGAGGTAAGGATTACAATGAACGTATTGGATTAGAATCTAGATTCTGCAGTTCAAATGTGAGTACCAGCAACCTTAAGTGTTGCAAACTCACCCAAGACTGTTGCATGCGTTCCTGCTTGTATTTCAGAATATGTGTAAGTACCTTTCTGATTACAGCCTTGTAGAAGTAACCACACAGCTTGGGGTGTCCACTACCAGAAAGTAATTCAGCAATGCATTTGTTGTTTGGCATAGAAAGTCTCTAGCCTTTAATTATTTAGTGGGTCAGAAGGTTTTCTCTATTTAGAAATCAGTTCACATTGACTCATATTTAAATGTCTTTCAGCTACTCATGTTGAAATATTTGAGTGTTTGATTTGGATGACCAAAAAAATAAATCGATACAAACTTTTAAAGACTGAGTTTTGAAGTTATTTTAAATTTTTACTTCATATATAATGGTTGTAAAGAGAGAGAAGGAGAGGATCGGCCTAGAGATTTTGCTCTTATTGGGTCCTTTTCAATTCTGTTGTTATTTCCATTTATCAAACAACGCATTTACCTCTGGCAGACTGGGTCGTCTCAATGTGGTGCAAGAGCAATGTATGAATTCTTGTTACCTTTGAAAGTTATTGTCTGTGCATTCATAACGTTTACCAACTGTACATTTGTAGTTCACATATTTGTTCTTAATATACACACACGTGTTAGTACATATATTTAAGCATGTTTGTACATTTACAATACATAACCAACATGTGTACATACGTGCAGAATTTTGATCACTTCATATACTTGGTTTTGTATTGTTTTCTATATTGTGTGTTTCTATAATAAAATATTATATAATAATTTTCTTCCTTTTTCTTGGGAGAACTCAGAATGTCTCCAACAATCATACTCCAACAGATACATACTCACACATTCAAGATTGTTATTTATAAAGTGAACTTGTAAATGCTTGTAAATAGTGCATCCAGATAGACATTGGCTATAAAGAAAGTAAATATAATATATGCTTTTTTGTTTGTTTGTTAATCAGCTTGAACAGACTCAAAGAAAGTAATTAGAAACATATCTGTCTCTATAGTCACAACTGAGGATATATGCAACTAATATTGTTGATCAATTATATGAGAACTTATCTAGAAGTAATTACAATAAGATTAACATGAGGACAACAATACAGAATTTATTTTTGTCCTATTCACTGGAATACTCTTTGCTACAAACTCCCTTTTTGTCAAAGCAACACAAATCCAAATGGAGAATATTCTTGGCTTCCTTGCTGATGCTGATGTTGGATATTGTAGTTTGTCTTCTAATTAGTTCTCTGCTCCAATGCAAGCAGGAGCAGAGCTAGCAATGGTGATGCACACAAGGATTTACTTTGTTTGGATATCTGTCCTGAAAAAGATTAATATTATGAATTCTTAGCTCATCATTCTAAATAGATATCAATAAAAAATGAGAAAACATGAAAATTCCCTTTACAGTAGTCTAGATTTCTTGCATCTAAAAAGAAGTGTCTTTGCAGATAGGCCAGTGGGTAAATTCCTTTAGAGAAAGAATGTAACATTTCTTCAAGAATTTCTCTTCCATGATTTAAGGACAGTTTAGCTTGGTTCTGGGATATATTTAGAATTGATTTTAGTTTTCTTTAGCCACGAACCTTCATGAATCTCCTAGATATAAGTGAGTATGACTCATAAATGCAATATGGTTCTTCACATATATACATATCATGCATTAAAATATTATAAGAATAAGCTAAAACTGTATTATGCATTCCTTCTGAAATACCATTTCTTTAAAGCAATACATGGATGAGGTGAGTGTGCAAACTGACCAAATACAAAATTAGAATATACTCTCTCATACAACAATATAGAAAAGACATACAAAAATAATGACTGAACTAGGTCTTTGATTTGGTAAAATTGTAAATGAATATATCTGTTCTTTTAATATGTCTGCAGGGTAATAAACACAGCTGTCCATAATGAGAAGTCGATTACATCATGGGACTCAAAATAAGACTTCTAATGAGAAATCAGGATTAAGATGAATCCGGGGGAGAATTTTGTTTGCTTGTGAATTTCAAGCTGATCTCCCCTAGGGAGAGTGCTGCCACATTAAGAGATTTTAATTTGAAATGAGGTTACGCGATTGTAAATTGCTGACAGATATTTAGTAAATGATTTAGCGCTTATGTTTACATTTCTAGCTCAGGAAAGATTTTGGCTTTTTCAGCAAACTGAGGAAATGTCTTCAAAACACATTTAGAAAATCCAAATCAAGTGTCCATAGAATGAAATGTGTGGGAGAATGAGCAAGTATTTTGATGTATTTGAATTATGCATTCAAATTAAACAACCTTTAGTCTATGAACGAATCAATCTTTATTATTTCAGTTGCAATGAAATGAATTCCTTAGTGTGAGTTGGAGAACTAGGGGCAATATCTTTGAGCAAACGTTATGGCTTACAATATCAGGAATGTTAAAAATTAATTTTTATGATTGATTTGTGATAGAAGAGTCCATTGTGATACAATGTTCAAGGTTTTGTGTTCGGATGATTTGGTAGACTTCTGGAAACCATCTAGGAGTTAGCATGCAGGCAAGATTTGTGTTGATTTTCCAGACACCAACAGTGAGGAAAGTAGCTGTTGTCCAGCCAGCTGTACAAAAACATAGCCCTCTGGGGAAGATAGATAAGACCAAAGTGGATAATACAAGCCCCTCCTCTTTTGCTTCTGAAACTTTCATTTTCAATGTGACACCTACTATCACACACAGGCTCTTTTTCTTCTTTGTGACAAACTCACACAGCTTGCAAAAAAGAGATCCAGGCTTCATTAGAGAAATGCCACCCAAAGGGTCTCTTTCAAGAGCTTTGTATTTTGCAGCTGGAGACAAGACTGAATGCAGGATGGTTTCTAAGGCCCCACAGTATGTATCCCCAGATAGACACCACTGTCATTATAGATACGGCAGGAAAATGTGCTATTTCGTGCTGAGCTGCCTTGTGGACCAGTGTCACTGGGGAAATATCATAGCCTGCTTTATGGGAATCTGTCCTATTTTATATGCAGGTACATCATAAAGAGCTTTATGCTCGGACAGGTAGCTAGAAATACAAGGCTTTCCATTCAGTTAGGATTTTCTGTTTTGTTTTTATTTTTTTAATATAAGAAAAAAAACAGCTCACCATTTATCTTTTTATGTTCATGTCTAATTTGGAAAAAAATCCCTTTTCTCTTAGAGTTTTAGAACTACTACCCTCTCTGGATTTGTGTCCTTTCCTCCTTGTTTCTTCACATACATTTTCTTCTGCCCTAAAAACCTGTGCAATTAACTTCTGTCACCTTAAAAGCCTTTCTTACAGCACATTGCTCTAGCTGTTGAAGCATATGTAATTACATCCTACCTTACCTGTCCTGGGGCATGCTAGCTTCATACAATTTTCATATCACCCTTTTTCATTATTCAAGCAGAGTGAAATTTTAAGGACAGTGTGATTAGGCTGAAATTGGAACTATTCAAGGCTTGGCATTGTGTGAAAAAGCAGGCTCTTTCCTTCCTTGCTCTGAACTTAAAACGCTGTTGCTGCAAAAAGGAGTTCAATCAGCTTGGCACACACGCCAGTCACGTTCACAGGGCGACCACGGTAGGACTTACCACGGACCCATATTATGGTTCATTAGTAGTTTTAGGGAGTTTAATCTGCAGGAAATGGTGTTAATGATTTAGCAATTTTATAAATTTACACAGATTCTGTCCTGATTTTGGCAATGAGCTCTAAGTGGAAGCAAAGAGAACAATGCAGGCATTTATGCAAATTACCCCCATTGAGGTGCTTAAAGAACATTGGACATAACGTTAGGAATCATTGTACAACAAGAGAAAAGGGAATAAAAGGTTTATGCAGTTACTCTCTCTTCACATAACATCTGAATAAAAGCCCATAAAGCTGACATAAACACAGAGAACAAGCCCAATCCCTTTTCAGTGACCATTTTTCCATGTAATGTCTCCGTAATTTTAGAAATATTTTGACCTAATTGATAATGTTTTAATAGTTTAACTCCTCAGGATCAAATTGAGATACTGGGTACATACAACTTGGGTTCTGGTTTGGATTATTTTATTTGTCATACACAAGTTGAAAGTAGAACTGGGAGTGCATAGTCTCTATGGCAGGCTGACTCTGCAACACATCAACAGGCCCTTTATTAATCGATCATCAGATCTTCTTGTCCTTAAAACTACTAGCTACATTAATATGTAGTCAGTGTGTAGTCAGTTCATTTCAGTTACCAGAGGAGCTAGACTTTTGACTTCATAGGGACAAAGCAAAAGCTACAGAGATCTGGGAAGCAAGTCATGGGAGAGAAATAAGTAAGCCAGAGAAGAAAAGGCGTTATGTTTGTTACCCTTTGAGAAGACTAGGTTTAGGGGTGTGTGTGTGTGTGTGTGTGTGTGTGTGTGTGTGTGTGTGTGTGTGTG
>OU015744.1:63855365-63871815 GCA_907169655.1 Acomys percivali
GTGTGTGTGTGTGTGTGTGTGTGTGTGTGTGTGTGTGTGTGTGTGTGATGTTCGGATTTAAAATCTTTTATTTTTATTTTGCTTTTGTCTATGTATGTATACCACCGGTGTGCCTATTCCCCCACAGAAGCCCTAAAAATTTGTGAGAGAATCTGTAACTGTAGTTACAGATGGTTGTGAACTACCATATGATCACTGGGACCTGAATCTAGGGCCTCTGTAAGAACAGCAGGTGTTCTCAGAGTTAAGCTATTTCTCATTTTTTCCCCTCTTTTGCTATTCCTTTCTCCTCAGAATAAGCACTAAAAAGCTAGCTAAGTATAATACAACTTCCTAATTATAAATATCTATGATAGTAATGCCCACTGAAAATTAAAAACACATACAGTTTTATACCATTTTAAGTCCCTTTCAAGCATGAGATAGAATCATAAATGATGAAAAGTTTACCTTTTATCAGAACTTTGTCAGAACTCAGGACGTAAACGTAACTCTTCATTTTGCTCTGTAGCTATGATTTGCTCATATAAAGTCATATGGCCAAAATTAATATAAAATGTTAGAAGATATATGGATCAATAAGATATTTTCTCTGATACTTGTGGGTTTCCATACTAACATAGCAAATTTTAAAAAATGATTTGGTTTCATTTAGTAATATGAGAGTTGAAACGCATGAACAGTCAAACTTTTTGAGTAGAAATTTCAAGTTTAATTATATAGAAGGATTCCCATATGTGTTCTCAGGAATGGAAGGAATACTCATGACTCATGATGAACAGACAAACATTTAAAAAAGACTGTAAGACCATTGGCTATAGAACAAATATTTTGAAGTATAGTTATATAACAATATATTACCTACAAGAGTAAACAAGGGAGAAATCTAACCCCAAATTTAGGGATGATGCTTTTTGCGGAGGCACATAGTACTGAGAAAAGGAATATAGAACATAGAAGGATCCCAAGGCAATGGCAGTGTTTAACTTTATAAGGTAATTAATATTCTTAATATTTATTCTTTAAAAAGAGCTTATAATCATAGGTATGTGTCTGTACATGTACATATATGTGTCTTTAAGGAAATTAAAACAATCAAGAATAATATACCTCCTGGATTAAAATGTGCTGCATGCAGTGTCTTATGCCATCATGAGAAAAATGCTATTTGGAGTGATTTACAATCACGAAAAATTATGTGCAATGTAAGTAAAAAAAAATGTCAAGGATTTTTACGCCTACTGCATGCATAAGATTTTCTGTGAATACATTATTGACTTATTTATTTATATTTTTTCAAAACCACAACAATAATGTATAATGCAGTGCACTCTAAATTCACGGTTGAGGACTAAGGGAGGCTGGAGATCTGTGGAAGTAGTTACTCTATAGGAGTCTTGAAATGAGTGTTGATGTTTCAATTAGTGCCAATTCACAGCCCATGAGAGCTGTGGAGAGCTTCCATCTGTTGGCCTACTACACAGAGATTGGAGATGAATGCATTGTGGATATAACTAACTTCCTGACAGATAATTTCGCTATGAATAAATCCTGAGAGTAATTCAAGTGTGTATTTATTTCAGCTTTTTATTGGAATCGATGAGACAGGTGAACAAATCCCCATTAAGGAGTTACTGCCTCCCATGGAACTTAGTGGCAAGAATGCAATATAAGATTCTCAATCATCCACCGAAGAATTGTGCTGCATAATTTTAGGAGGCCAATAGCACATTTGGAAAGAATAAGTGTCTGTTGTTCCCTTAGATTAATATTCCAACACTTGAAGTTAGAGCATCAAATCATGTGGATTTATTTAAGTTCAGCTATATAGCTGCTCAGAGTTATAACCCAGACAACCAAGAAGGCTGTGAGCTAGGAATTTTGTGACTCATGTTCTTGGAGGAAGAATATGGAAATATGGTACCAGACATCTCTCTGTCACTTTTCTGGAACTGATTACACCCACAAAAGTTGTATTTGGCTCATCAGAATTGTGATCTCCCACTTGCACTTTCCAGGCTCCGTTCTGCCTTCCCCTATCACATCATGAAGGCAAAGAAACCGCTTCCTAGAAACAGACTCCATTTCCTCAGAACCATCAGATTTCTTTATTGAGTTGTATGGAAAAGGAAATGACAGAATGACTCTATTAAATTAAGTTTTTCCAGACTGAATGGCTAATGTGATTAAACTCATTGACTGTTTAGGTTGTCAGCACTTGGGTTTGCATTTATTTTATATTTATTCTGTGCTGTGTCTCAAAGTAAGCTAGTGGGCATAATGACCATTTGGTATTTGCCAAATGACAGATAGTGTCCTTAAATGCTAACTGGATAATATTTTAAAAAATGACTCTAGGGTCATTAAATTCTTAATTTACTGACAGTTAGTTACCCAGATTACCAAAATGAGAAATCTAAGTCAGAATTCAAAGCCGGTTCCTTATGAAATACCTGTGCTAGCAGAGACTATGATATTTATTTAAAGTGATATTTTACACACTAAATTCCCTTACAGATCCTCTACAGATATCTAATTTATCATATTCAATAAATAATCATCCTTAAATCAGTGATGCTTGAAAGTTGAAGTGTATGTATGAAAGGAGAGTAGAAAAAGTGGGTTTGAACTTCAGCTACATGCACTCTTACAATGGAAAAATCTGCATTATGCATTATATTTCCTTATCCATGTATATTTTATTTTCCAAAATATCATGTTTCTGTAGATCCATTTAAATGTTTATAATGCTATAAAATTTGATTGGTTGCTACTCTGAAATGTTATTTATTTATTTAATCACTTTTACAGCCTGATCGCAGCCTCCTTCCTCCTGTCCTTCTAGTCCACATCAAATAGAAGCTCCTGGAAGCAACATTATTAACACTCATTTTCTTTGGATTTTGCAGAATTCATCTGTACCCTTAACTTGTCAACAGTTATTAATAAGTATTACTGTATCTTTACAAAGTTTCTTTGAAGTCTTTTTTATATGATGTCATCTTGCTTCATGAAAGAATGTAAACATTTGTTTACCAGGAACAGAGTTATTCAGTTAAAATCTTCAAAATTTTCTAATACACCAATATCAGAAGTGTTATTATGAACATTTCATGTACTTTTATTCTCATATGTGAATATATCAATTCAATGCAGACACAAAGTAGAAAATATAAGAATGTAATACAGAAAGAACCATGATAATGCTTATTAGAAAGAATGCCACATTCAGCGTGAAAGTAGTGGCCAAAAGAATGAAAGAAAAAGCATTAAGATTCATTCATTTCTCCATTATCCTACAACTGTCAAATGAGGAAGATGTTTATAGACAAAAAGTGGAAAATGATGATGGAGTCTATTGCCACCAGATCCACCTTACATAAAAGAATCCCAGGAGCTCTTCACATTGAAATGGAAGCTTGCTGCACAGCAGTGATAGCATAAGGGAGTGTGAAACTGACCTGTGATAAGATTAGAAGTGTCCAGAATACCATGGTATAACAACAGTGGTCAGCAGGTAAACTTTGACTCTAGTATAGGAGTGAGAAGACATATGTATTACAGAAAATTAAAAATCCTGTTAGTGAATTCACCATACGAGGGACTATAATCAGTGACATAAGTAACTTAAGGTTGAGAGAGGAGGCTAAGGGAAGATCTTTGCATGCTGGGTTTTTAAGGAAAATAGAAACCCATAATATAGCAAGGCAAAAAAAGAAACCATACAAAGACACAAGGAAAATTGAGGAAAGAAATAAAGAACGCCAAAACCAAATAAACAGAAAATAATTTCAAAGTCAATCTTTTCCCATCAAGGACTATTTTTATGTAAATGGTCCCTCTTCCAAATCAAAATGTAAGAAGAATCAAAGCTGGATATATTTACATAAAATAAACGTCAAGTTAAAAAATATCAAATGTGGAAAGGAAATATCATAATGATAAGAGGATCAATCCACGATAAAGGCAAAACAATTCTACATTCATATTTATCCAGCATCAGTACTGGTAAAGCAATCAATCATCCCCTAACAAGAGGGGGAATATTCAGCTAACTATAGTGATAGAGACTCCAACATCCCACTCCCCTCACTTTTTTTGAGATAGGATTTCTCTGTGCAGCCTTGGCTCTCCTAGACTTGCTTTGTAGACCAGGCTGGCCTCGAACTCACAGCAATCCGTCCGCCTGTGCCTTCCGAGTGCTGGGATTAAAGGTATGCACCACCACGCCTGGCCAGCATGCCACTTTTAACAGTGGACAGATAAGCCTAAGCATTGTTAACTTGAGTAGCACCAAAGAGCAAATGGACCAAACAAATCAGAACAGCCTGGCAGTAGAATATCATACATCTCTAGTGCACACAGACAGTCGATTAAGCTTTAAACAGTGAAACTATAAAGACAGTGATATCATAGCAAGTATATTTTTGACTACAGTGGAACAAACTAGAAATCAATATCAGAATTTAATTGGGGCAAGTTCACAATGGGAAGGAATCAGTATACTTTAGAACAGCCACTGGAGCATGGAGGATATAAGCAGAAACATTAAAATGTTTCTTTAACACAGATACATGATTAGCAAGACTTCTAAGATGCAATAAAAGTTTGGAGAGGAAAATCAAAATGCATACGTGTTTACATTAATAAATAAGAAATATGTCAGTAGCACTTTGCCCCTAAAACTTAGTGGTAAAAAGAGTGAAAAAAAAAAGTTAAAATGATACAAAGCCTTAATCTGAAGAGAATGCCTACAAATGATACCAATGATATATGAAATTGTATATGACAGCCCTAGTCTTCAGGAAAATACAAATAAAACCTCCAAGAGATATTATTTCTCATCAGTTACATTGACTATTATGATAAAAAAATGTCAAGATGTGTTGGTAAATATTATTATTGGAACTTTAGTTGGAAACACACTGATTGGAAAAGGACTAATATCCAAAAAACACAAACAAACAAACAAATCCTCAAGAACCTAGATACCAAAAAACTCCAAATAATCTACTTAAAAACTTGTGTAGCAATCTAGAAAGAGTTATCAGTAGAGGCTGAGAGACAAATAAATGCTCAACACCTTTAGCCATCAGGGAAATGCAAATGAATACTAGCTTGAGATTCTATTTTATACCCATCAGAAGGGCCAAGGTCAATAACACAAGTGTCAGCTCATGCTGGTAAGAATGTAGATTAAGGGGATGCTCATTCATTGCCGGTGGGAGTGAAAACTTATGTGATGGCTATAGAAATAAATTTCCTCAGGAAAAAGAAAATCTATCTACCTCAAGATCAAGCTATACCTCTCTTGTGCTTACACCAAAAGCATGCTTCATCCTACTATAAGGGCACTTGTTCAACTATGCCCGTTGCTCTATTCATAATAGCTAGACACTGAAAACAACCTAAACGTCCCTCAGCAGAAGAATAGATAAAGAAAGTGTGGTACATTTTCACAATGGAGTATTACTCATCTGTTAAAATTTGGTGGTGGCAAATGGATGGAATATTTAAATATTTAGTAAGTTAACCCAGACTTGGAAAGATAAATATGGTATGTATTTACTTATATGAAGATATTAGCCATTAAATAGATAATCAAGCTATAATCTAGTCTCAGAGAGTTCAGGCATAAAAGAAAGGACTTGGGGTGGCGAGCACAAGAATTTCTCCAGGAGGGGCAAGTAGAATAGACTTTATATGTAGACAAAGGACAGGAACCAATAGATCAGGTTGGGAGGGAAATGGGTTGAGAGAGGCAATGTGGGGAAAAACAGCTAGCATCAAGAGGCATATGAAAAGTGATATGGAAACCTAGTGCTGTGGAAACTTCCTAAAATATATGAAGGTGATCCTAATGTAGTGTCCAAATATTGGAGGAGACAAAGTCCCACCTGGCCATGACTTGTCACCAAACAAAACTTCCAAAACTGGGATTGCATTACATCCAATTGAGTTGTTGGCCAAAGTGGTCCCGTGCAATCTTCTAACAACCCAGTCTGTTGCCAAGACAATATACTGGTCTCCACAAACTGATAGCAAGGCTCCATCACTGAAGAAAACACCCACACCATTCATTTAACATAGAGATATTGAGGTGGTACCGACATAGAGCCTATACCCCTATTCTCTAGTGTCGTTGGTATAGGAAGGTACTTTGCAGACTACCTCCAGGGAAACGTAAAAACCATTCTATTACTGAAACCTTTAATAATCCACAATGTTCTCCTTCCTGAAAAACATGCTAGATCAATGGTGGTACAAAACTGGTGGGAGTAACCAACTAATGTCTGATTTGACTTTAGGACCACAAGGTGGAAACCCTACCTGGTACTGCTTGAGTGAAGAAGAATCAGAAGCTAGATATTCCAGAGACTTAGGATAAAATCAAATATTGCTCATCTTAGAAAAATAAAAGTAAAAATAGTGATAAAATAACTCCTAATGATATTCTACTGTCAGGGCCTTATTCATCCATCATCAGAGCTACTTTCTTTTCGAGTATATGGAAACAAATACAGAGATTGACAGCCAGACAATATACAGAGAGATAGAAAGAAAGAGAAATCTTGAAATACCACAGCTCTTAATGGGTTGACTCTCAAACTCCACCTGCCCCCCCCCCCGAGAGCTCAGGGAGCCCCGTGGAAGAGGAAGCAGAAAGAGTGTAAGAACTGAAATAGATGGAGGACATCAGGGAAACAAATCCCTCTAAATCAAGTGAGCAAAGCTCATTATGAACTCACAGAGGCTGAAGTGCTAAGCACAAGGTCTGCCTGGGTCTACACTGGTGTGCACTAAGTCCCTTTCAGTATTTTATAGTTTTATGCTTAGTATTATATATATACACATAATTTTATTTTGTTAAATAATTTTATTCTTTTAATTGAATTATTTGAAATAATATACTCAGATTACATTCCAGCTGTTATCCCCTCACTTGTATGTTCCCATTCTCTCCCCTCTCTCCCTCTTTCACCTTACTTGGGACTCACAAATGTGTGAATAAGTGGGTCTCTGCTTCTTGTGACTTCTCCTGGGATCTTTTCCTTCTGTTTGTCTTGTCTAACTTTGATGTAATGGTTTTTATTATATTTTATATTTTATTTTGCTATGTGCTTTTGTTAGCTGTTAGAGGTCTGTTCTTTTCCAATGAGAGACAAAGGAAGTAGGTCTGAATAGAAGAGGAGGTATGGGGGAACGGGAAGGAGTTGATGAAAGAGAGACTATAAGTAGGATATATTGTATAAGAAAATATATTTTAGTTTTTCATTAATTAATTAACTCTATATCTTGGTAAGAATTTCCTCTTCTTCCTCTCCTCAAGTCCCTTCCTCTCACCACCACTCACCCTCCATGCCTCCCTTCTCAGAAAAGAAGATACCTCCCTTGGGTATCAAACTGTCTTGGCACATCAAATAGGACTGCGTGGATCTTCTTCTATTGACACCAGACTAGACTGTCCAGCTGGGGGGAAGGGATCCAATGGCAGGCAACAGAGACAGAGGGTACCTACCTCTGCTCTCAAGCTGTACTTTTCTTACATATGTACAGGATTGTTTTAGCTATCCTGTTTTGTTTTTTTATTTTTTTCTATATGAAGCTGAGAATTGCTTTTTCGAGTTCTTAAAGGATTGTGTTGCAGTTTTGATGGGAATTGCATTGAATTTGTATATTGTTTTTGTTAAGATGGCTATTTTTACTATGTTAATACTATCTGCATACTAGCCCAATGGGCATGTCCCATGAAAGCCTTCCCTTACCAGGAAACTGGGACCGAGGGGAGGACATCCTATTGGGACTCTAGATGAGAGAACAATGGGAGAATAGCAATGTAGAAGGATCCAGTGGGTCCTAGAAACCTACAAGTAGAACATTATGATAGGCAGATTTGGGTCATGGGGTCCCACTCAAACTAAGGCCCTAGCCAAGGACAATACAGGCGGTAAAATTTAAACCCCTACCCTGATCTAGCCCATGGACAAGACAGTCTCCACACTTGAATGGAGAGAGGGATTTGACTTTCTCAAGTACTCTGGTGCCTCACATTTGACTATGTCCCCTGGTGGGGGAGACCTAGTGGCACTCAGAGGAAGGACAGCAGATAACTGAGAAGAGACTTGATACCCTATGAGCATATACAGAGGGAGGTAATCCCTCTGAGGAACAGTCATAGGGGAGGGGAATAAGGGGAAAATGGGAGGGAGGGGAGAATGGGAGGATACAAGGGATGGGATAACCATAAAGATGTAACAAGAATAAATTAATTAAAAAATAAATAAATAAAAGAAAAAAATACTATCAATCCATGAGCATTGGAAAAATTTCCACCTTCTGATATCTTCTTCATTTTCTTTCTTCAAAGACTTGAAGTTCTTCTCATACAGGTTTTTCACTTGCTTGATTAGAGTTACATGAAGACATTTTATATTATTTGTGGCTATTGTGACATGTGCTGCTGTTTCCATAATTGCTGTGTTAGACAATTTATGGCTTGTAAAATGAGGGCTGCTGATATTTTGAGTTAGTATTGTGTCTAGTCACTTTGCTGAGGGTGCTTATCAGCTTTAGAAGTTCTCTGGTAGAATTTTCAGGGTCACTTATATATACTATCATATCATCTGTGAATAATGATACTTTGACTACTTCCTTTCCAATTATATCCATTGATTTCTCTTTGTTGTCTTATTGATCTAGCTAGAACTTCAAGTACTATGTTGAATGGATACAGAGAAAACGGGCAGTCTTGTCTTGTCCCTGATTTTAGTGGAATTGTTTTAAGTTTACCTATATTTAATTTGATGTTGGCTATTGGATTGCTACATATTGCCTTTATTGGGTTTAAGTATGGACCTTGTATCCCTGATATCTCCAAGACTTTAAACAAGAAGGGGTGTTGAATTTTGCCAAATGATTTTTCAGCACCTAATGAAATAATCATGTGATTTTCCCCTTACACTCATGAATTTTTATATATTGAGCTATCCCTGTATCCCAGCCTACTTGGTTATGATGGATGATATTTTTGATGGCTTCTTGGATTCAGTTTGTGAATAATTTATAGAGTATGTCTGCATCAATGTTTATGAGGGAAATTGGTCTGAAATTCTTTCTTTTTTTGGTATTTGTGTGGGTTAGGTACTCGGGTGAGTGTGGCTTCATAGAATTTGGTAATGCTCCTTCTGTTTCTATTTTGTGGAATAGTTTGAGCAGCATTGATATTAGCTCTTATTTGAAGGTCCAGCAGAATTATGTGCTAAAACTTTCTAGCTCTGGACTTTTTTTTTTTTTTTAATTGAGAGACCAAATGACAGATGCTCTTTTCATTGGGGTTATAAAACTATTTAAATTATTTACCTGATCTTGATTTAACTTTGTAAGGTGTATCTATCAAGAATATCACCTATTTCATTTAGATTTTCCAATTTTGTAGTGTATAGGCTTTTGAAGAAAGACCTAATAATTCTTTTGATTTCCTCGGTGTCTGTTGTTATGTCTCCTTTTCATTTCTGTTTTTGTTAATTTGGTACTGTCTCTTACCCCTTAGTTAGTTTGGCTAAGGAGTTGTCTGTCTCATTGGTTTTCTCAAAGATCTAGCTCTTGGTTTTGTTGATTCTTTATATTATTCTCTGTTTTTTTCTAATTTGTTGGTTTCATCACTGAGTTTGATTATTTGCTGCTGTCTACTGTTGGGTGTGTTTGCTTCTTTTTGTTTCAGAGCTTTCAGGTGTGCTTTTAAATTGCTAGTATGAGAACTTTTCTCTTAGCAGTGCTTTCATTGTGTCCCATAAGTTTGGGTACGTTGTGCATTTATTTTCAATTTCATTGAATTCTAGAAAGAGTTTTATTTCTTCCTATATTTCTTCATTGACCCATTGGTCATTGAGTAGAGAGTTGTTCAGTTTCCATGAGTTTGTAGGCTTTCTGTTGTTTCTGTTGTTGAAATTCAGCTTTAGTCCATCGTGGTCTAATAAGATACAGAGGAATATGTTAATTTTCTTGTGTCTGTTGAGACTTGCTTCATGCCTGAGTATATGGTCAATTTTGGAGAATGTTCCATGATGAGCTGAAAAGAAGTCATATTCTTTTGTGTTTGGGTAAAGTATTCTGTAAATATATGTTAGGTACATTTGATTCATAGCATCTATTAGTTTCATGTGTCCTATATTTAGTTTTTGTTTGGATGGCCCTACATTGGTGAGAGTGGGTTGTTGACGTCATTTAATATTAATGTATGTGGTTTGATGTGTGATTTAAGCTTTAATAAAGAAAGTTTCTTTTACTAATGTGGATGCCCTCCCACTGGGACATAGATATTCAGAATTGAGGAGTCATCTTGGTGGATTTTTTCTTTGATAAGTATGAAGTACCCTTTCCCATCACTTTTTATTAATTTTTGTTGAAAATATATTTTGCTAGATATTACAATAGATACTCCAGCTTGTTTCTTGGATCCATTTGCTTGAAAAACCTTTTTCTGATCATTTACTCTGAGATAATGTCTATCTTTTTGTTGAGCTGTCTATCTTGTATTTAACAGAATGATGGATCCTGTTTTTGTATCAAATCTGTTAGCCTGTGCCTTTTTATTTAGGAATTGAGTCCATTAATTTTGAAAGATGTTAATGACCAATGATTGTTTTTTCCTGTTGTTTTGATGTTGGTGGTGTATGTATGTGTGTATATTTCCCTTCTTTTGGTTTTTCTGGGGTGAAATTATTTATATTGAGTGTTTCTTGGGTGTAGTAAACCTCCTTGTGTTGGAGTTTTCCTTTTAGTATCTTCTGTAGGGCTGGAATTGTTGAAAGATATTATTTAAATGTGGTTTTGTCTTGGAATATCTTGTCTTCTCCATCTATGCCAATTGAAAGTTTTGCTGGGTGTATTAGTCTGGGATGGCATCTTTAGTCACTTAGAGACTGAAAGACATCTCTCTAGGCCCATCTGGTTTTAAAGTCTCTGTTGAGAAGTCTGGTGTAATACTAATAAGTCTGATTTATATGTTACTTTGGATTTTTCTCCTTGTGGCTTTTAATAGTCTTTCTTTGTTCTGTACATTAGTGTTTTGGTTATTATATAGCAGGAGGATTTTCTTTTCTGGTGCAACCTATTTGTTGTTCTGTAAACTTCTTATACATTTCTAGGCATCTCTCTTTTTGGGTTGGAGGAAAATTTCTTCTATGATTTTGTTGAAAATATTTTCTGGGTCTTTGAGCTTGGAATATTCTCTTTCTTCTTTTCCTATTATTCTTATGTTTGTTTTTACATAGTGTCCCAAATATCCTGGATGTTTTGCCTTAGAAACTTTTTAGCTTTGACATTTTCTTTGACCAATGTTTCAGTTTCTTCTATCGTATCTTCTACTACTGAGATTTTCTCTTTTATCTCTTGCAGTATTTTGGTGCTGCTTGTGTCTCTACTGCCTGTTCCCCCCTTGGGTTTTCCATCTCCAGCATTCCACCAGCTTGTGGGTATTTTTTTAACTTCTATTTCCATTCAGGTTTTGAACTGTTTTATTAATTTCCCTTACCTGTTTGATGGCATTTTCTTGTATTTTTAAAAATTGATTTCATCATTCCCTCTTTAAAAGTCACTATCATATTCATGAGATTAGATTTAAAGTAATTTTTCTTTTTTTCTTTTTTTCCTTTTTAAAATATATTTTATTAATTTATTCATATTACATCTAAACTGTTATCCCATTCCTTGTATCCTCCCATTCCTCCCTCCCTCCCATTTTCCCATTACTCCCTTCTCCTATGACTGTGATGGAAGGGGACCTTCTACCCCTGTATATGCTCATAGGGTATCAAGTCTCTTCTTGGTAGACTGCTATCCTTCCTCTCAGTGCCCCCAGGCCTCCCAATCCAGGGAATGTCAAATAGGGGCCACCAGAGTTCGTGTGAAAGTCAGTCCCCACTCTCCACTCAACTGTGAAGAATATCCTGTCCATCAGCTAGATCTGGGTAGGGGTTCGAAATTTACTATGCATATTGTCCTTGGCTGGTGCCATAGTTTGAGCAGGACCCCTGGACCCAAGTATGCCCATCATAATGTTCTACTTGTAGGTTTCTAGGACCCTCTGGATCCTTCTATTTCTATCTTGAAAGGTAAAATAAAATATAATTAAATACATATTTTGAAAAAAATAATATTTTTATCAATCTATTTAGCAATTGTATTCACAAATATTTTTTCATCTTTTATTTTATTTTTATTTTTATTTTTTTAAATTAATTTATTCTTGTTACATCTAAATGGTTATCCCATCCCTTGTATCCTCCCATTCTTCCCTCCCTCCCATTTTCCCCTTATTCCCCTCCACTATGACTGTTCCTGAGAGGGATTACCTTCCCCTGTATATGCTCAGAGGGTATCAAGTCTCTTCTTGGTAACCTGCTGTCATTCCTCTGAGTGCCACCAGGTCTCCCCCTCCAGGGGACATAGTTAAATGTGAGGAACGAGAGTACATGAGAAAGTCATATCCCACTCTCCACTCAAGTGTGGAGACTGTTCTGACCATTGGCTAGATATGGGTATGGGTTTAAATTTTACCGCCTGTATTGTCCTTGGCTGGTGCCTTATTTGAGCGGGAGCCCTGGGCCCAAGTCAGCCTATCATAATGTTCTACTTGTAGGTTTCTAGGACCCACTGGATCCTTCTACTTTGCTATTCTCCCATTGTTCTCTCAACTAGAGTCCCAATAGGATGTCCTCCCATCTGTCCCAGTTTCCATTGAATGGATTTGGCTTCTTTGTCAAAAATCAAGTGAGCATCTGTGTGTCGATTCATATCTGGGACTTCGATTCGATTCCACTGATCCACCAGCCTGTTGCTGTGCCTGTACCATGCTGTTTTAATTACTATTGCTTTATAGTACAGTTTGAGATCAGGTATGGAGATTCTTCCAGAGCACCTTTTATTGTACAAGATTGTTTTAGCTATTCTTGGTTTTTGGTTTTTCCATATGAAGTTCAGAATTGAACTTTCAATGTCTTTAAAAAATTTGTGCGTATTTTGATATGGATTGCATTGAATTTGTAGATTGCTTTTGATAGGATGGCCATTTTTACTATGTTAATTCTCCCTATCCATGAGCAAGGAAGATCCTTCCATCTTCTCATGTCATCTTCAATCTCTTTCTTCAGAGTTTTGAAATTTTTTTCAAACAAGTCCTTCACTTGCTTAGTTAGAGTAATTCCTAAATATTTTATATTGCTTGCGGCTAATATGAAGGGTGTGGCTTTCCTAATTTTTTCCTCTGCAAGCTTGTCATTTGTGTATAGGAAGGCTACAGACTTTTTTGAGTTAATTTTGTATCCAGCCAATTTGATGAAGGTGTTTATCAGCTGTAGAAGTTCTCTGGTGGAATTTTGGGGGTCACTTATGTACACTATCATATCATCTGCAAATAGGGATAATTTGACTTCCTCCTTTCCCATTTGGATACCCTTGATCTCCTTTTGTTGTCTTATTGCTCTGGTCAGAACTTCAAGTACTATATTGAAGAGATATGTAGAGAGTGGGCACCTTGCCTTATTCCCGATTTTAGAGGAATTTCCTTGAGTATCTCAACATTACTTTGATTTTGGCTATTGGCTTGCTGTATATAGCCTTTATTATGTTGAGGATAGTGCCTTGTATCCTTGATATCACTAAAATTTTAAACATGAATGGGTGTTGGATTTTATCAAATGCTTCCTCTGCATCTAAAGAGATTATCATGTGGTTTTTTCTTTTCAGTCTGTTTATATGGTGGATTACATTGATGGATTTCCATATATTAAACCATCCCTGCATGCCTGGGATGAAGTCTACTTGGTCATGATGAATGATATCTTTGATGTGTTGTATTCGTTTTGCAAGTATTTTATTTAGTATTTTTGCATCGATGTTCATAAGAGAAATTGGTCTGAAATTCTCTTTATTTGTTAAGTCTTTGTGAGGTTTAGGTATCAACGTGACTATGGCCTCAAGAATGAATTTGGTAATGTTCCATCCAATTCTATCTTTTGGAGTAGCTTGAAGAGTATCGGTATTAGCTCACCCTTGAAGGTCTGGTAGAATTCTGCACTTAAACCATCTGGCCCTGGGCTTTTTTGTTTGGAAGACTATCAATGATTGCTTCTATTTCTGTAGGGGAAATGGGACTATTTAGCTTGTTTATCTGTTCTTCACTCAACTTTGGCAAGTGAAATTGATCAAGAAAATCATCCATTTCCCTTAGATTTTCAAATTTTGTGGCATATATGCCTTCAAAGTAGGATCTTATGATCCTTGGATTTCTTCAGCATCTGTTGTTATGTCTCCCTTTTCATTTCTGATTTTGTTGATTTCAATATTGTCTCTCTGCCTTTTAGTTAGTTTGGCTAACGGTCTGTCCAGTTTGTTGATTTTCTCAAAGAACCAGCTCTTGGTTTTGTTGATTCTTTGGACTGTTTTCTTAGTTTCTAATTTGTTAATTTCAGCCCTGAGTTTGATTATTTCCAGACGTCTACTCCTTTTGAGGGTCTGATTCTTTTTTTCTAGGGCTTCCAGTTGTGTCGTTAAGATGCTTATGTGCGATGTTTCCAATTTCTTTTTAAAAGCACTTAGTGCTATGAATTTGGGTACGTTGTTCCTTAATTTTAATTGAATTTCAGAAACTCCTTGATTTCTTTCTTTCTTTCCTCCTTGACCCAGGTGTCATTTAGCAGAGAGTTGTTTAGTTTCCATGTACGTGTAGGCTTTTCGTTATTTCTGTTGTTGTTGAATTGCAGCATAAGAGCATGGTGATCTGATAGGCTACAAGATATTATTTCACTCCTCTTGTGTCTGTTGAGGCCTGCTTTGTGACGGATGAGGTGATCAATTTTGGAGAAGGTTCCATGGGGTGCAGAGAAGAAGGTATATTCTTTCTTGTTTGGGTGAAAGGTTCTATAGATATCTGTTAGATCCATTTGACCCATGGCATTGGTTAATGATGTTATTTTTCGGCTTAGTTTTTGTTTCAATGACTTATCCTTCAGTGAGAGTGGGGTGTTGAAGTCTCCCACTATTATTGTATGGGGATCGATGTGTGGTTTAAGCTTTTTTAGCAGATCTTTTACAAATGTGGGTGCCCTTGTATTGGGAGCATAGATGTTCAGAATTGTGATGTCATCTTGGTTGACTTTACCTTTGATGAGTATGAAGTGTCCTTCTGCATCCCTTTTGATTAATTTTGGTTGAAAGTCTATTTTGTTCGATATTAAAATGGCTATGCCTGCTTGCTTCTTGTGACCATTTTCTTGGAATATTTTTTTTCAAACTTTTACCCTGAGGTAATGCCTGTCATTATGGGTGAGATGTGTTTCTTGAATGCAGAGGAATGTTGGATCTTGTTTATGTACCCATTTAGTTAGTCTGTGTCTTTTTATTGCAGAATTGAGGCCATTGATGTTGAGAGATATTAACGACCAGTAACTGTTAAGAGTCTTAATTTTGATGTTGTTTCCAATCGAGCATTTGTGTAGTTGTGTTTTTGCCATGGTATAATTATCTATTTCCTGAGTAGTTTTGGTTGTAGCTTGACCCTTTGGGATGGAGTTTTCCTTCTAGTACCTTCTGTAAAGTTGGGTTTGTGGATAGGTACTGTTTGAATTTGTTTTTGTCATGGAATATTTTGTTTTCTCCATCAATGGTTATTGATAGTTTTGCTGGGTAAAGTAGTCTGGCCTGGCATCTGTGGTCTCTTAGGGTTTCCAGGAACTCTGTCCTGGCCCTTCTGGCTTTGATGGTCTCTGCTGTGAAATCGGGTGGAATTCTGATATGTTTGCCATTAAATGTTATTTGGCCCTTTTCCCTTGCAGCTTTTAATATTTTTTCTTTGTTCTGTATGTTTTGTGTTTTGATTATTATATGATGGGCAGTTTTTCTTTTCTGGTCAATTCTATTTGGTGTTCTGTAGGCCTCTTGTATGTTTATAGGCACCTCTTTCTTTAGATTGGGGAATTTTCTTCTATGATTTTGCTGAGAATAGTTTCTGGGTCTTGGAGTCAGATATCTTCTCTTTCTTCAATGCCTATTATCCTCAGATTTCTTCTTTTCATGGTGTCCTTAATTTCTTGGATGTTTTGTGTCAGGAGTTTTCCAGATTTGGCATTTTCTTTAATGGTTGCTTCAAGATCTGTGATTGTATCTTCTAGACCTGAGTTTCGTTCTTCCATCTCTTGGATTCTGTTAGAAAAGCTCACCTCTGTGTTACTAGCCTTCTTCTCTGAGGTCTCATGTTCTCGTTTTTCTTCTGTCTGTGTGTTTATCATTGAATCCATTTTCATCTTCAGATCTTGAACTGATTTTTTAATTTCTTTTACCTGATTGTTTGTATATTCCTGAGTTTCTTCCATTGCCTCTTTATAGGTCTTCAGAGCTTGAACTGTTTTCTTTCTTTCTTTCTTTCTTTCTTTCTTTCTTTCTTTCTTTCTTT
>OU015744.1:63881798-63916953 GCA_907169655.1 Acomys percivali
ACACACACACACACACACACACACACACACACACACACACACAACCACCACCAACATCAAAACAATAGGAATTAACAATCATTCGTAATTAATAATCTCTCAACATCAATGGACTAAATTCCCCAATAGAAAGACACAGGCTAACAGAATGGATGTGAAAACATGATCTATCATTCTGCAGCATATAAGAAACACACATGAGCAACAAAGATAGACCTTTCCTCAGAGTAAAGGACTGGAAAAAGTTTTTGGAAGCAAGAAAATCCAAGAAGCAAGGTGAATTAGTCATTCTAATATATAATAAAATAAACTTTCAACCAAACATAATCAAAACAGCTGAAGAAGGACACTTCATACTCATAAAAGGAAAAATCCACCAAGATGAAATCTCAGTTTTGAAATAAATGACTCTAAAGCAAGGGCACTCACATTTGTAAAAGAAATATTACTAAACTCAAATCACACATTGAAACCCACACATTAAAGCAGGAGACTTCAGGATCACTTTCTCACCAATGGACAGGTCATCAAGACATAAACTAAGCAGAGGAATCATGAAATTAACCCATGTTGTGAATCAAATTGATCTAACAGATATCTACAGAACATTTCATCCAAACACACCATCTTGCACCTCATGGAACCTTCTGCAAAATTGACAATATAGTTCATCACAAAGAAAACCTCAACAAATACAAGAAACTTTAAATAATCCCTTGTATGTTGTCAGACTACCATGGATTAAACATGGACTGCAAGCACAGTAGAGACAACAGAAAGCCTACAGACTCATGGAAACTGAACAACTCTCTACTCAATGGCCATTCAATCAGGGAGGAAATAAAGACATGAAAGACTTTCTAGAATTCAATGAAAATTACTTCACAACATACCCAAACTCATAGGACAGAATAAACACAGTGCTAACAGCAAAATTTATAATAATAAGTGCCTACATAAAGAAATTGGACAGCAGAATGGGGGTGGTGTTGGAGAAGAAGTAGGAAAGAGAATGGAAATCAGGGGGAGCATCTTTGGAACAGTGGATGTCCGGAGAAGTCCATGTGGGGACCCCAGCTGAGCCTCCCAGCAATTGGGGGTTAAGGAGCTTGAAGTCTCCACCTCCTGTAGCCAAGTAGGAGTTTCAGTGGAGGGAGGGGAACACCAACCTACCCATAAAACCTTCTACCAGAAATTTGTCTTGCCTACAACAAGTGTAGGGATTAAGATGGAGCAACGATTGAGGGAATGGCAAATCGGTGACTGGCCCAATTTTAGACCTACGCCATGGAAGAGAGGCACCCTCTGACACTATTAATGATACTTTGGTATGTTTGCAGACAGGAGCCTAACATAACTGTCTTTTGAGAGGCTTTATCCAGTATCTGTTTGAAACACATGTAGAGATCCACAGCCAAACAGTAGGTCAAGATTGGGAGTTTTGTGGATGAGTGAGAATTGAAATAGAGTAAACTGGAAGACGTACAGAATAAATAACCTGGGTCCATGGGTGCTCACAGAGACTGAACCACCAACCAAAGAGCATGCATGGACTTGTACCTAGTCCCCTACACATATGTAACAGATGTTCAGCTTGGTCAGCATGTGTTTCTACTAGCAATGGGAACAAGAGCTGTTTCTGATTCTGTTGACTGCCTCTGGATCCCTTTCCCATAGCTGTGCTGCCCTGTCAGGCCTCAGAGGGAGATGATGTGCTTAGTCCTGTTTGACTTAGGGTGCTGGGTTGGGTTGGTACCCCTTGGGGGCCCCCCCTTCCCTCGGAAAAAAGATAGTAGGGAATTATGTGAGAGAGACATGATAGTGGGACTGGGAAGATAGGAGGGAAGGAGCTGGGATCAGCTGTAAAGTGATTAAATAAAAAAAGACTTTACAACTTAAAAATAACCCTGTTTGCTTTTATTTTAAGTGCTCATATTTGAATATGTTTTCTCTTATGAAACACTATAGACTTTCAGTGAAAAAAAACCCTTATGGGTGAAAGAGTTACTGTGGATAGAGGGGTCTAAGATAGTCTGAAGCAATATACAGATGTAAAGATTGTGTATACTTGTAGTAACTTGAAGTTTGTGTAAAACTGTAATACCTATTCCTTTGACACAGAAAATTTGTTGTTTGGACAGCATTGTGCCAAGAGCCACCCTGTTAAAGGACCTCAGTAGGCATGTGGGCTGTCCGGGAGGTGATCAAGTATTCACAAGGTCTGTATTGTGATGCACTCCCAGAACTGCTTCCAGTCTCTGACATGCTGGCAGGAGCCATTGATTTGGGCGAGATCAGTAGGCATGAGAGCTCTCTGGAGGTGGTCCAGTATTTGCCAAGTCAGTATTGTGATGTACCCCAGAATTGCTTCCAACCTCTGATGACCCTGTCAATTTTGCTTTGTTGAATCTCTCTAAAATCTGGCATTAGAGCCGGGCATGGTGGCGCATGCCTTTAATTCCCTGACTACCAGGGAGGCAGAGTCAAGTGAATCACTGTGAGTCTAAGACCAGCTTGGTCTACAAAGCATGTCTAGGACAGCCAGGAATACATTCATGGTCAGCCCGGTGTAAAAAGCAAGTCCAGGACAGCCAAGATTATACAGAGAAACCCTGTCTCAAAAAACAAACAAACAAACAACAACAACAACAACAAACATCTGGCATTGGTATGAACTGTTACTTTCTGGGTATTGACCAGATCTGACTGAGCACCCTCCCTATAGGATCTTGTTGAAGATGTACTGTTTGCTATTCAGATGAATTAATCCCTGATTATGGAATAACTGATTTAATAGTTTTAAAAGTTAAAGTTAGTTTATGACTACAATAAATACCTTTGTGGACCTCCAGATGCCTCACTAAGGATAGCCTTGCAGCAGATTTGTGGCTTCAGATAAGCCTCCACTCCAGATGACACCACAAATCCTGGTATTTCACCATAAATATAGGCAAGTTGGTTTGAACTTACCATGAACCCAAGTTGGAATGACACTACCTAGGATGTCTGAATTTACTGTTTCTTAGAATGAAAGACAGATAAAATTATTGTCATGAACTCATTATGGACTAAGAGATAGCTGGAAAATGTATAGTTAGGTCAGTCCTAATTGATAAGTCCTATATTCTTGTAACCTTTAGACCTTTGTTACTCTGAACTCACTGTGAACATATGTAATGGATACTTAGATAAGAAATGTGTAGATTTAAAACATTTAACCTATTGTAGTATAAATATGAAGTATAAATATGATCATCTGCAATAAATGGTGTTGAAATTGGGAAGCTTCACTTCAGCTGAAGTTAAGATGCCTGACTTCATCCACATTTCTCTTGAACCTTTTCTCTTGAATGTATGTGTGGAGATTGGGAAACCTGACTTCAGCTGAAGTCAAGATGCCTAATTTCATCCACCTTTTCTCTTGAATGCATGTGTGTGAGTGGTTTATTTTTTTTATCTCTTTCTTATTTCTTAATTCCCTGTAGATTCACAATTAAGTTAGCAGACTCAGGGCCATCAGCCTTCTACAGCTAATAAACCTAACTTTACATTGGCTTACTGGAGATCTCTGCAAGGTGGCCTATCTATAGATCAAAAAGCCTCCTTTTACAACCCGTGTAGTCTCTAGCCAGAAGCCACTTTTACAGCCTCAGGCATAGGAAAATTGTGGTCAGTTTAAGTTTCTCCTCCTCAGGCACAGTATAGTCAGTCATTAGAGAAGAAACCTAGGGCTCCCTTTTCTTCTTCCTCCTTTCAATCCTGATCAGTTGCCTGAGCCATGAGCTCTGGCCACTCAAGAGATAAAGCAAACTGGAAGAAGGGCATATGCATCCAGCTCCAGAGACCGTACCCTGGACCTCTTAAGAGGCACAGCAGGCATTAACAGTATTGCTGATAGACAACTTTATTGTAATTTTAAATATGGTGGAGCTCAGAAAACTTTAGCAGTCATCATCAAGATATAGAATCTGAGAAGTACAAAACTGGCTTAAATGCTACAAAGTAATGTTTGGAAAAGTAATAGAGAAGCTGTTTTCTGTTTGAGAGCAACTTCATCTGAAGAAAGTAGAGCATTTGCATTTATTGAAGTGCAGGACACATTGTCTCACAAGTCATTATTTTACTTTGACTGTGATGGAGAAGGCAGGCGATAAAGGAAGGGTATTAGGCAATTGGCTCATAGTTCAGCCAACCAATAACAATAAAACATTGTTTTCAAAGATCAAGATCAACAGGTACAGTGTTCTAGAATCCTTTTTTTTTTTTTTATCTTCTGTTTCTGTTACTTTGAGTAAAGGTTTCACTTACCTTACATTTCCAGGTTACAAGAAAGTCAAGGCAGGAACATGGAACAGAAACTATGGAGGAACATTGCTCATTGGTGGCACTCTGCTTTGCTCTCTTGTGGTTAGCAAGCTCTCTATTATATCCCAGGATCTCCTGAAAAAGAAATTATGCTGCCTTCTCAGTCCTCCTACCTACATCAAATAAGTCTGTCTGTCTGGCAGGCTGTGTGGTGGCTCTTGCCCAGAGCGAAGGTGTAAATTAACTATGTCTTAACAGTTCATGATTTCTTATCATCATTTCACCAAGTCCTTCTTATAATAGCTCCAGCCGTTATAATATCTACCAAAACTTTACAAGGTCTTTTATTGAGATCATGTGACTGGAATGAGATACCTCAGTACTATTTTGTTGTTTTTCTTTCCAAACTATTTGAAGCAGAAACTTACATACTCTAGAACTCACCTTTTTCCACATCCCAACCAAGCTGACAAGTGATCCTTATGTAAACACTTGCAACAAAGCTAGTAGTTTCTCAGTCAGTGTTTATTTCCTTCTCTCTGTCTCCTTACTAATAGAGCCTGGATTTTGGTGGATATACAAGTGACCATCTTCAAAACAAATACATCCGTGGCATTTAATATGAATGTGTGATACAGTTCTGCTATCTAAAATATATAGGAGGACAAATAATAGATATCTGAGATAAAATTATGTCAAAGGTCATAGAACTAGCTTCAAAGTAGGAGACATTTAGGTTTCAGCCTTAATTTTGTTTCATTGACATTAATTTTCTTTTTTTGTTCTGATATAAGCATATTTTCTGGACACTGATGGAACTGGGTGTATAGTAAAGTAACCTAAATCTCCAGTTTTCACGGAATATAAGTACACCCTGAGAAGTAGATGAAAGATGTACATGCTATTAATGCATTGCTTTCTTATTTTTCTGAATTTATGACATATCAAAGATGGAAATAATTTATTTTCTTTCGCAGATGCTGACAAGACATATGTTTTGACACATAATCCCTCTGTAAACAGTCACATCTATGACCAGTTAATAGTACCAAGATGTTGCAACAAACCCATTCCGTTAGGAGTCATTACCCAGGTTAGCTATGACTGGAAGCTGAAAGGAGACAAGCTATTTGGTATAAGTGATAAAAGTCACCCTTTATAGATGATTTTATATTGGAATCTCTGAAATTTTCCTAATTTTTAGAAGTTATTAGTCTTTTTTATTACATTTTTTATTAATTTATTAATATTACATCTCGATTGTTAGCCCTTCCCCTGTTTCCTCACATTCTTCCCTCCCTCCCACTTCCTCCCTTCTCCCTTCCCCTATGTCTGTGATTGAGGGAGACCTCCTCTCCCTATATATGCTCTTAGAATATCGAGTCTCTTCTTGGTAACTTGCTATCCTTCCTCTGAGTGCCGCCAGGCCTCCCCATCCAGGGGACGTGGTCAGAAAAGGGGCACCAGAGTTCGTGTGAGAGTCAGATTCACTCAACAGTGGAGAATATCATGTACATCAGCTAGGTCTTGGTAGGGGTTCGAAGTTTACTGCCTATATTCTCCTTGGTTGGTGCCTTAGTTTGAGGAGGACCCCAGGACCCAGATCTGCCTGTCATAAAGTTCTTCTTGTAGGTTTCCAGGACCCTGTGGATCCTACTATTTCCCCATTCTTCCATGCTACTCTCGCCTAAAGTCTCAATAGGATGTCCTCTCCTCTGACTCACTTTCTTGGTAAGTAAAGTTTTTCATGGTATGTATCCCTTGGACTAGTGTCTCGATATAAGTGAGTATATACCGTTTGTCTCTTTTTGCTTCTGGGTGGTGAACTCACTCATTATGATAATTTCTAGATCAATCCATTTGTCCACAAATTTCGCGATTTCCTTGGTTTTAATAGCTGAATAGTATTCCATAGTGTAAATGTACCACAGTTTCTTAGTTCATTCTTCTACTGAGGGACACTTAGGCTATTTCCATGTTCTGGCTATTATGTATAAAGCATCTATGAACATGGTTGAGCATATGTCCCTGTTGTGTGGTAGGGCATTTTCTGGGTATATTCCAAGGAGTGGGATAGCTGGGTCTTGAGGAAGCTCTATTCCCATTTTTCTGAGAAAGCGCCAGATACATTTCCAAAGTGGTTGTACTAGTTTGCATTCCCACCAGCAATGAAAGAGTGTTCCTCTCTCTCCACATCCTTGCCAACATGTGGTGTCATTTGAGTTTTTGATCTTAGCCATTCTGATGGGTGTAAGATGGAATCTCAGTGTCGTTTTGATTTGCATTTCTCTGATGACTAACAAGGACAAGCATTTCTTTAAGTGTTTCTCAGCCACTTGATATTCCTCTGATGAGAATTCTCTGTTAAGTTCCAAGCCCCATTTCTCAATTATGTTGTTTGGTTTTGTGGTGTTTAATTTCTTGAGTTCTTTATATATTTTGGATATTAAACCTTCGTCAGATGAAGGGTTGGTGAAGATCTTTTCCCAGTTTGTAGGCTGTCACTTTGTTCTACTGACAGTGTCTCCTGCCTTACAGAAGCTTCTCAGCCTCATGAGGTCCCATTTATTAATTGTTGACATTAAGGCCTGGGCTGTTGGTATACTGTTCAGGAAGTTATTTCCTGTGCCTATGTGTCCCAGGCTCTTCCCCACTTTTTCCTCTAGTTGAATTAATGTCTCTGGTTTTAAGTTGAGGTCTTTAATCCACTTGGACTTGAGTTTTGTGCATGGTGACAAATAAGGGTCTAATTGCATTTTTCTACATGTAGACATCCAGTTAGACCAGCACCATTTGTTGAAGATGCTATCATTTTTCCATTGAATAGATTTGGCTTCTTTGTCAAAAATCAAGTGAGCAAATGTGTGTGGATTCATCTCTGGGTCTTCAATTTGATTCCATTGATCTACCAGCCTATTGCTTTGCCAGTACCATGCTGTTTTAATTACTGTTGCTCTGTAGTACCACTTGAGATCAGGTATGGAGATTCCTCCAGAGGATCTTTTATTGTATAGGATTGTTTTTGCTATTCTGGGTTTTTTATTTTTCCATATGAATTTGAGAATTGATCTTTCAATATCTTCAAAATATTTTGTAGGTATTTTGATAGGGATTGTGTTGAATCTGTAAATTGCTTTTGGTAAGATGGCCATTTTTACTATGTTGATTCTCCCAATCCATGAACAAGGTAAATCCCTCCATCTTCTGATGTCATCTTCAATCTCTTTCTTCAGAGGTTTAAAGTTTTTTTTTCAAATAAGTCCTTCACTTGCTTGGTTAGAGTTACTCTTAGATATTTTATATTGTTTGTGGTTATCGTGAAGGGAGTAGTTTTCCTAATTTCTTCTTCTGCCTGTTTGTCATTTGTATACAGGAAAGCTACTGACTTTTTTGAGTTTATTTTGTATCCTGCCAATTTGCTGAAAGTGTTTATCAGCTGTAGCAGTTCTCTGGTGGAATTTTGGGGGTCACTTATATACACTAATCATATCATCTGCAAATAGGGATAATTTGACTTCTTCCTTTCCCATTTGGATCCCCTTGATCTCCTTTTGATGTCTTATTGCTCTGGCTAGAACTTCAAGAACTATATTGAAGAGGTATGGGGACAGAGGGCAGCTTTGTCGGGTTCTCAATTTTAGAGGGATTTCCTTGAGTAACTCTCCATTTAATTTAATGTTGGCTGTTGGTTTGCTGTATATAGCCTTTATTATGTTTAGATAAGTGCCTTGTATTCCTGATTTCTCCAGAACTTTAAACATAAATGGGTGTTGCATTTTGTCAAATGCTTTTTCTGCATCTAAAGAGATGATCATGTAGTTTTTCTCTTTCAGTTTGTTTATATGATGGATTACATTGATGGATTTCCTTATGTTAAACCATCCCTGCATACCTGGAATGAATCTTACCTGGTCATGGTGAATGATGTTTTTGATATGCTGTTGTATTCGCTTTGCGAGTATTTTGTTGAGTATTTTTGCATCAATGTTCATAAGAGAAATTGGTCTGAAATTCTCTTTTTTTGTTGGGTCTTTGTGAGGTTTAGGTATCAATGTGACTTTGGCCTCATAGAAGGAATTTGGTAATATTCCGTCCATTTCTATCTTTCGGAATAGCTTGAACAGAATCAGTATTAGCTCCTCTTTGAAGGACTGGTAAAATTCTGCACTGAAACCATCTGGCCCTGGGCTTTTTTTGCTTGGGAGACTATCAATGTTTGCTTCTATTTCTATAAGCAAAATAGGGCTATTTAATTTGTTTATTAGGTCTTGGTTCAATTTTGGCAAAGGGAATCGGTCGAGAAATTTGTCCATTTCCCTTATATTTCGAATTTTGTGGCATAAATGCCTTTAAAGTAGGTTCTTATGATTCTTTGTATTTTTTGGTGTCTGTTGTTATGTCTCCCTTTTCATTTCTGATTTTGTTAATTTGGATAGTGTTTCTCTGTCTTTTAGATAGATTGGCTAACGGTTTGTCTAGCTTGTTAAGTTTCTCAAAGAACCAGCTCTTGGTTTTGTTGATTCTTTGGATTGTTCTCTTTGTTTCTAATTTATTGATTTCAGCCCTGAGTTTGATTATTTCTAGGCGTCTCCTCCTCTTGGGTGTTTCTGATTCTTTTTTTTTCTAGAGCTTTCAGATGTGTTGTTGTTTATGTGGGATGATTCCATTTTCCTTTTAAAGGCACTTAGTGCTATGAATTTTCCTCTTAGCACTGCTCTCAATGTGTCCCACAAATTTGGGTATGTTGTTCCATCATTTTCATTGAATTTCAGGAAGTCTTTTATTTCTTCCCTTATTTCTTCCCTGACCAATGTGTCATTAGGTAGAAAGTTGTTTAGTTTCCACATGTTAGTATGCTTTTTGTTATTTCTGTTGTTGTTGAAGTCCAGCCTTAGACCATGGTGATCTGATAAGCTACAAGGTATTATTTCAATCTTCTTGTATCTGTTGAGGTTTGCTTCATGACCAACCATGTGATCAATTTTAGAGAATGTTCCATGGGGTGCTGAGAAAAAGGTATAATCCTTTGCGTTTGGGTGGAAAGTTCTGTAGATATCTGTTAGATCCATTTGATTCATGACATTGGTTAATGAGGTTATTTCCCAGCTTAATTTTTGAATCAAAGACCTATCCCTGAGTGAAAGTGGGGTGTTGAAGTCTCCCACTATTAATGTGTCAGTATCGATGAGGGGGGCAAACTTTGTTAACTTTTTTACAAATGTGGGAGCCCTTGTATTCGGAGCATAGATGTTCAAAATCGTGATGTCTTCTTGGTTGACTTTACCTTTGACGAGTATGAAGTCTCCATCCTCATCTCTTTTGATTAATTTTGGCTGAAAGTCCATTTTATTAGATATTAGAATGGCTACCCCTGTTTGTTTCTTGTGACCATTTGCTTGGAATATTTTTCCCCAACCTTTTACTCTGAGGCAATATCTGTCCTTGTGGTTGAGATGTGTTTCTTGAATACAGAAGAACATTGGGTCATGTTTATGCATCCACTCCATTAGTCTGTGTCTTTTTATTGGAGAATTGAGACCATTGACATTGAGAGATATTAATGACCAGTGATTGGTAAGTCCCTTCATTTTTGGTATTTGTAACAGTCGAGATTTTGTAAGGTTGTGATTTTGCAATGGTATAGTTACCTATTTCTTATGTAGTTTTGGTTGTAGTTTGACCAGTTGGGGTGGAGTTTTCCTTCTAGTAACTTCTGTAAAGCCGGATTTGTGGCTACGTACTATTTGAATTTGTTTTTGTCATGAAATATCTTGTCTTCTCCGTCAATGGTTATTGATAATTTTGCTGGATATAGTAGTCTTGCCTGGTATCTGTGTTCTCTTAGGGTTTGCAGAACCTCTGTCCAGGCCCTTCTGGCTTTCATGGTCTCTGCTGAGAAGTCAGGAGTAATTCTGATAAGTTTGCCTTCATATGTTACTTGGCCTTTTTCTCTTGCCGCTTTTAATATTTTTTTCTCGTTCTGTTTGTTTTTTGTTGTTATTATTATGTGGTGGGAAGATTTTCTTTTCAGGTCTATTCTATTTGGTGTTCTGTAGGCCTCTTGTATGCTTGTATGCATCTTCTTCTTCAAATTGGGGACATTTTCTTCTATTATTCTAGTAAAGATATTTTCTGGGCTGTGGAGTCGGTTGCCTTCTTCAATCCCTATTATTCTCAGGTTTCATCTTTTCATGTTGTCCTTGATTTCTTGAATTCTCTGTGACAGGAATTTTTCAGATTTAGCATTTCCCTGGATGGTTGTTTCCAGTTCTGCGATTATATCTTCAAGTCCCAATATTCATTCTTCCATTTCTTGAAATCTGTTAGATAAGGCCACCTCTGAGATGCTTGCTTTCTTCTCTGATGCCTCTTGATCACGTTTTTCTTCTGTGTTTTCCTGTATCATAGCTGCCATTTTTATCTTCATGTCTTGGACTGTTTTAATGATTTCCTTCATCTGCTTATTTATATTTTTCTGAAATTCTTCAAGTGCCGCTTTATATGACTCTTTTAACTCATAAGCCCTCTTGTTTGCCTCCTCCTGCATTTGATTACAGATTTTATTTGTTTCTTCCATTATCATCTTCTTTACTAAGGACTTGAGGTCATTTTCTTGACTATCCATTGCTGTTAGGTTCTCCAGGTTGTTTTCATTGGGAATGCTGGGATCTGGAGATGCCAAACTGTTTTGGTTTTTGTTAGCATTCTTTCGCTGTCCTCTTGTCATTTTGATGGCTCTGATGTTGGAAGGTATTTTGTAGTGACCTTCGCTGGTTGAGAGTGGTTAATTGATGACTGATTATAGGTCAGGTGCTCTTGCCTGTGGGGATCAGGGAGTATTTCCGTTGGACAGGTAGGTGATCCGGTTTTCCTCCTGATGATTTTCCTCTGCACCGTGGGCTCCAGGCTGAGTCAGCCAAAGTAGATTTCTGTTTGGACTTTACTGCTGTAATTCAGATCAGCAGTTTTGGGACCTAGAATAATGTCTGCATACAAACGTTCTGGTTGTGTAGGTTGATCCCAGCTGCCTGTCCTTCCTGTGGCTTTGTAGTCAAGACCCCAGGTAGATCAGATCTTCTGGGGGTGTAGCTGTCTTTTAGCTCTGCCTCTATACTCTGTAGAGGTGTCCAACCTTTCCCAAAACTATATGCCTGGAAGGGCCAAGGTCACTCTTGGTCAGCAATTAGACACTGCAAGCAAGACCCATGTTTTGTCTCCTGATAATGTGAGAGTGCTTGCCTTGCTCGGGCCAGGAGCCCCAGCTAGGCTCTCTTGTTTTGGGAGTGCAGTGCCAGTGCCTTGTGGCTGGGCGGCTGGGACCAATAGGGTTGCCGAGATCTGGGGGTCGCCTGAGGAACCAGGTCTTCCCGCTGGGCTATGATGCTCCACTAATGCTCTAGGTCAGCCATTAGACTCTACAAACATGACCCACCCACTTCTCATCTCCCGATAATGTTAGAGTGCCTGCCTTGCTTAGGCCAGAATCCCCAGCTAGGCTCTCTCCTTCGGGGAGTTTGGGGAGTGCAGGGCCAGTGCCTTGTGGCTGGGAGGCTAGGAACAATAGGGTTGCAGAGCTCTGGGGGTCGCCCGTGGAACCAGGTCTTCCTGCAGGGCTATGATGCTCAGCTATCGCTCTAGACAAGACCCACATCTCCCAATTGGTCTGTGGAAGAAGTTCAAGCTGATTTCTCACGGCTGCTGTTTGCAGGCTCAGTCAGCTGTGATCGGTGTTAGGTTGGGCCCCGGATGGCCAGCGAGCTGGAGTCCCACTTTAGCTGTCTCTGTTGGGTCCCGCCGCCTGTGTTTCCACTCAGCCTAGGCAGGTGACCTCTGCAGTTTGGGGTGGTGTGGAAGGAGGAATCCTAGGGCAGATTCACCCTCTTCACTGAGACTCCTCTGGCTGGGGACTCCGGAAAATCCCCTCCCCAAACAGCGAGTCTGTGCTTTATATGCTGGCTGCAGTTTGCATGTGGATTCCATTCCAGAGTTTGGGGAGTGCGTTTAGCACCTCGGAATGTTGCTTGTCCCAGGGGGGTAGGCACCCTGTTTGGGGTCCCACTCAACTACAGTTCTCAAAGTCCAGCAATCTGTGGCTCCACTTATGTCCCTGGTCTCCTTGGAGTAGATCAGATATGTGGCTTATTGGTTGGTGCCATCTTGGAATCCCTCCGAAGTTATTAATCTTATACATCAGTATTTTACATTAAGTATGTTTGGCCTGTAATATGGATGCTTGTTCATTGCTTGTTCCACAATACAAACATGTGTGTAAACTTGCATACATATTAGCATCTCTATACAGAGATATCTTTTATTGATATGTAGATATATACTACATATATATGTATCAAGTATTTATGCTAAATATACACGATGCCATATGTTATCTATATAGTATTTTGAGTGGCCTATACTTATCACATATTATATTTTAACACTGGCACACCTGGCATTAGCTCATGGGTGTGGCCTGCCCCTGGGGTAAGAACTCACTACAGACAATTAAAAAATATTAATGGAAATTCAGTACTGTTATTTTTACTATTAACTTGTATCAGCAATTCTACAGTTGGTAATAATGAAACTGTCCTTCCTTCTTGTTCATCTCAGTAATAACTAAGTTCTATGTTTACTCTTGGAGTTCAGTTAATAACATGTTCATAGTGATGTGCATGTATACACGTGTTTGAAATTATTAGAACTTATTGTTTATTCTCTAAACAGTACATTTCCTTTTCTCTATCTCTATTCTGTCCATTTTCCTTGTAACCAGATGTGAAACACTAATTTGTTTTCATGTGATTTTCCTTTCTAACTTCCAGTTCAGTTTTGATTGCTTGTTACACAATACATACATGTGTGTTGTGTGTGATGGAATAGGTGATGGAATATTTACAGATGTGAGCTGATGTTCCCCACCTCTGGCTCATGACGAATTCCCTCTGCTTTTGTTTATTCTCTGGTGATTTTACACCTGTATACAATGTATGTGATCCTCGCCACTCCCTCTCTCTCCCTCAGACTTACTCCTCTTAATACATACCCCACCCCAGCGTCATCTCCTCATTTTCTATGTAAGTCCAAGTAGTGCTGCTGACTTGTTCATGTGTGGGCTCATCCACCATGGCATTGTCCCGTCCTGGCAGCCATCAACTGCTCCTTAACTAGGGGGACTGCTTTGTGAGCTCTCCTTTTCTTTCTGCCCTCCTGATCTTAAGCATTCAAGAAGCTCCTGTGCTTTTTCACCACTCAGGACATTTTGTTGTAATTCACAAGGAAGTTGAGCTCCCTACCACCAAATCTACCTTGTCATAGGGAAGACTACTGAATGTGCTCTTCACAATCACTGATGAATTACTGACTGCAAGCAGCAAGGCTTCACAGCACAGAAGAATTTAGTTTAAGCCTTAAGAGCTGTGCCATTTCCTTGGGTTATACAAGTTAATATTAAACATTTTCCACACTTTGTGTCAAGTGCTGAACACGTACAAGTTCAATTGATCTTGACCTTTCCAAATGTTCTCAGTAAGTGGAACTCCCATCCTCTGACACACTGAAGCCTCCAGACATTTGGATCTTCTATGTCTGTCACCCCTACATATAACCCTTCAGTGCACCCTGTCACCTCTGTGCTGTGTCAACCCTCACTGGGACCGCAATAGCAACCTCACAGTCTTTCTCCATCTGTTCTCTTCATCCCGCAATCCATTATCTCTACATAAGACAGAATGAACTTTTAAAAATGCCAGTTACACCATGGCACTGACCTGTGTTAACCTCTAGCAGATTCCAGGCTGCAAGCATTTTCCTGCTGCCCCAATCCAGATCTCACAGCCTGTTCCAACTTGTTCAACCACACCCTCTCTCCTTTTTCCCCACTGGAGCCAGCAAAGAAGCCTTGCTTTTTCTCAGGAGGCTCCTGCTCATAATCAGTTTAGGGAATCTGCATGTACCACTTTTTTTTTTGTCATGAACTGTGACCCATGAACATCGCATCACTGCTTTTTCCTTTTTTATTTATTATTTTTATGTGTGTGTGTGAATTTCTACCTCCTCAATTCATCTCTTCCTGACACAACCTGTAGTGTTTTCACATGGAGATATTCATTAATTTTATCACTTCTCTTTAGTGTCAAAAATCACCTGCTGGGTGATACCAGGTCTCCTGGTTGTGCTCTCTGAGGCTATTCATCATGTCTGTATCTTATCATGTTGGCTGTTACACTTAGCCAAGGAGGTAATTTACTGTAGTGGAGAGTTTTCAAGGCATGTTCCTCTGAAGAAAAAATTTTTGTCATAGGCATGTTTTATACACGGAACACTGTTTAGCAGAAAATCAAAAGCACAGAGCACCTATGATTAAAACAAATTAGTGTTTCTGAATATGCATACCAGCTGTACATAAACAGGTAAAAACAAAGTGTGAGGTTAGCTCGGTGTTTATTCAGGAGACACGCCATGAAACTGATGCCCGTGTTAGCCAAAAGGCACTGCTGGATGATTTACATAGCTAGGCTCTCCATCTTTTGTCCAGTGAAGGTAACTGTTATTGGGAACTTTAAATTGTTTTCCTTGCTTAGAAACATTTAAGATTAGAATCAGGCTGTAAGTACTCTATCATAGTTTATGTTATACTGACTTTTACTATATAGATATTTCTCCTGTAGAATATTATATCATGAATGTTGTTAATATAGTATGAGAATGCTGTGTCTTTAGATTTTTTTCTAGACTTTGTTTATTTTTCTACTATTGTGACTGAAAGGCTGGCATTGTGCTACTATGCAGTATAAGCAACAGTGAACAGACACAGAAATTATTGGTCTTTAAGTTGCCGTTATTCATAGCACTGGAGATCTAAAGACTCCCAGGTAATACTGCAAACCAGCCAACCAAAAACAAATGAACACCTTACCATCTCACCTGCAGTCAGCAGGCCTTTTAGGGAGGGACAGAACTCTATTATAGACCTTCTTTCTACCATACTGTTTACATGATCAGCCAGATTCCTGGGTTTCTTGAAGTCTGTGTTTCTTTTGTCCCTGTTACCCCGTGTATGGCTCTCTCATTGCCCTATCCCTAGACTTTTGTGCCTGGATACTTACTTCTTGGAACCGAGTTGGTTTGTTCCTGTAGAACTAGCCTTGTGATCCTATGGTTGCTGCCCTGACTGTAGAGTTAAATCAATAACAATAACAACAACAACAACAACAACAACAACAACAACAACAACAACAAGGCAAGACCATATATCAGTGGTAAACTATGAACATGTATGTGGCTATTCCTTCCTACAATCTATAATACAAATGTTCCCATCAACTTTGGACTAAAATTTTAAATTTCAAGGCTATAATTGTCATCTCATTCAAACCAACAGTGTCCTGAGCATGCATAATGTCTAGAACTCAACCTCCAGAAATCACCAACATGAGATACACAGGCACACACATGTGCATGATGCACATATACTTTCATATGTACTTGTACTTGTGCTAGAATAACATACACACACATCTCATTTTAATGGAATTTAAATTTTCTTTAGATGTTCTTAATAACAGTTTAGTGACATAAATCTATCTGTATAATGATTTTATTTTTGCAAATATAATTATTGGCTAATTGTGAAAAATGACACTGAAATTCTGGGCCCTATCCTTCACTTCCTACATGCTAGGATGCAGTAAGAGTCAGCTCTCAGCTTCTACATCACCATCCCGAGCTTTTCAGGAATTGTGCATCAAATTCAGGGCCTCTTGCCTGGGAGGCAAGGACTTTTCGGGCTATATCACAGCCCAGTTTTGAATAGTTCTTTAAAATTGACATGATTACCCATGAAGTATTATGTAAAAGGTTCATGATAACAATTTAAGGGAACATACACACACAATTAGGAATTACAAATATAGTGTATTTGGAAGGCTCATGGGTAGGATAGCATTGAAGAGGTAATTAGATATTTCTATAAAATTGAATTTGACAGAATGCAAAGATGCTTTCCAAAGATGATGCTTCATTACATTCTTCTCATTTTGTCTGCTACATTCATTTCCCAGCTGGCTGTCGAAGCAGATCCAACTCACAGTGCACTGCTGAAGGCACCTGTGATGCTTTCTATAAATGACTAGGGATCGTTTGCCACAATAACTAAGAGCTATTAAGTGGAAACTCCAAATTTGATGCATTTTTCCTTCTGGCTTGAAAAGTTAAGAAAACTGGAGTGGTGAAAATTAAGTTATAAGATAGTTTTAATGGCAAAAGACACATGTGCAAACAGCTGTCCTCATTCAAGAGGAAGGTACAACGTCTCCGCTCTCTCACAGTTACCCTGGGGGATTTATCTCACTTGCAGGTGAGAATCTGACAGATGCAGAAACATGCTCCCTGTCATTTTTTCTTTGCTTCAAGAGGTGTCTGGAGACACTGCTACATATTTGGTCAGAGGTACCAAAGACATGCTATAAACTTAGGGAACATCTTCCATACTTACTCCAGGAATACTACAGGTGGTTTTCTCAGGTATGACTATGGTTTCTAGCAAAAATTAACTCTATGTCAGTTTGAAATATATTCCAGCTTTAATCTTATATGTGTCCTTGTAACGATTTGAAAACAAAACAAGCCCAAGAGATTGGAAGTTTAGAGGCTGGGGACGTGGCACACGCACATGTAGGAGTGTGCACATATACAAGGGCTATACATAAATAAAATAAATAATAAAGTATTTTTAAAGATAGGTAATTTACTGGTTGTTGAGCACATATTTAATGTGTAAAGGTACTATGATTAAACCTGGGTCTTGTTTTCTATAAACAAAAGATATTTTGTGTCGATAATATTTTGTCTCTGTCTCTACTCCTTGTACTTTCTTTATGATGTGAATTTTTCTTATACTTTATTTTCACAAAAATAATCTTGGTGCCTAATTTCAAAATGATTTTTATTGCTGATATATTTAATGCACTTATTACATTAAGTAGTTCCTATTTCCTATAAAAAAAGAAATATGCTTTTATGATAGTACCTTAAGTTGTTTTATATTCTCCAACATAGGAAATTTAAAGATCTTTCTCAGAATATATGGTGCTGGAAAGTAAATGAAACTACAATTTTACTGTTGAAGCATATTTTTGTCATAGAATTGTAGAATGTTGAATCTGGTGAATGCTTAGAAATGGTTCTGTTATCTCATTCTTTTATACTTGGGAAAAGCTGAGCTCTAAATCTTTAAAACTTCTTCAGAGCAGTGATACAAACAACCAGAGTAAATTCCAGCAAATCTAATGGTGATTTATTTAAGGTTAATAGCCTTAGCTTTCTTTTTTAAATTTAAAACTGTTTGGAGAATTTCTTACCTGTCTTAACATCATTTATATTATCCTCCTCTTCCCTCCTGCACCCTCAATGTTTCCACACACTCCTTTTCAGATTCCTAATTTCTTCTTTTTATTAATAATTATCACATCTCTACACACTCACACATACACACATACATAGACTCAAACACACACTCACTCATACTCACACAACCTATTGAGTCCATTTAGAATTGCTAGTATGTACATATATACATGTGTACATGTGTTGGGATCCTTAGTCCTCAGTGGGTCTCCTAACAATTGGAGTGGGGGCTGTGTCTGACTTGGACACTATTGCCCAGCTCTTGATCCTGTTTCCCTAGCAGGGCTATGTTGTCTTGCCTGATGTGACTTGGTGTGCCAGGGTGAGTTGGTTGAGAGGTAGAGAAGGCACTATGGCGGAAGTGGGCGGGCGAATTGGACTTGGAGGGGACTAAGGAGTGGAGTTGCAACTGGGATGTAAAATGAACAAATACATAAGTTAATGGAGAAATAAAAATGCTAATAAAAAATAATAATGTTTGACAATGAGCTAAACACTGTGGCCTGAAAATTCTGTTCAACTTTGTCATTTACATCAATTTTTACTACATTATATCAATAAACATAATGCATAAAGTCAACGGGCAACAATATGAGCTAAATAAATGACCCTATCAGAGATTTTTAATTATAAATTTTTGTAACTTATACAATTTGTGTGTGTGTGTGTGTGTAGATGTACATGCCACTGAAAAGCTGCCAAAGTCATAGCACAACCTTTAGGGGTCAGCCCTGTCCATCCAGCGTATGGATCTTGGAGGAATGGAACTCAGATTACCAAGTTTAAAAATAAGCACTTTAGCTCTCTTAGCCATCTTGCCTTCCCTTAAAATGGTTCTTTAAAATAAATACAAAAATGCACACTCTTTGGATGTCTCAGCATAATTCTTACATTAGGACGTGTCCAATCTGCACAGTGAGTCTTTAGGCCTTTTCTAGAGTCTTAACATGAATTAGAGTGATTGTCTGTTTCTGCTATTTTAGAAAAACGCTTCAGTCATTGTTTTGCTAAAGTGGCCTGGTTCTAAAAGAAGACTTCACATTGCTAGCTGAAACAACAGAAAAGATATGACAGATCATTAGTAAAGAACTTTAGTTTTGACAGCGTTTCCTTAATCGATGTCTTAAATGAGCTTATTTATAGGAAAGCTTAATCAGCTGCATTCCTCAGTAAGTAAGGATGGCTTGTCTTTGGGAGATCGCTGGACTAGGACGGAAGGAAAGGCCCCATGCCCTTCTGGCTGGACCTCCATCAATACCTTAAAAGGGTTTTGCTGCTTTTGAAACACATGATTGGTTTTCTGACAGTGATTTATATATTAATATGCCAAGATTATTGGCTCTTTTTCATTATGAAACCTATTCAAGTTTGGACATTAGAGGTAAACATGCCAATATAAAACACAGTGGCCCTAAGAGAGATATTTTACATACAAGCATGGAGCCGATGCTTGCAGAACCTGGATGTAAAACAGCTAGAAGAAAGAGAAGTTACTGCATCTGGTACCCTTAAGACAATAAAAATATGAGATGTAACAAGAATAAATTAATAAAATTTAAAAAAAGACAATAAAATATTTCAAATAAATATTTTTAGATTAATTTGAATGAATTCAAGGGTGCAGTGAGATCATCAATGATTCAGTGCTTGTGGTAGCCCAATTAATTGGCAGTCCTTTCACATGAAGTGTTAATTTCTGAAAGAGAAGCTGACATCAAGCCTGAGAAGGACAGCATACAGGCCATTGGACCGTCCTGAAACTATAACCAACAAATCAGTTCCGGCTCAGGTATGGAATGACGCTTTCCAGAAAGGCTTAGGGTACCACAGAGACACGTTTCTTGGAAGCCCTTTTAGCAACCATACGTTATTCAGCGGTGGCTTGTGACACTCTCGTTAACCTCCACCCCTGCCCGACATCATTTCTCAGCACCTTCCATCCAACCATATCCAATCTGCTATTTGAGATGAGTTTGGTAGATGCAGGGCTATCCATCTCACTGTGTTCCCTTGGCCATTCCAACTTCTGGTTGGGCCTCCTGTACTTCAACTGAAGGAGGTAATCCTAGGAGTCTGGGATTTCTCCCCGCCTCCCCTCTACTCCAAGCAAAGTGTGAATAAGCACATTAGGAAAGTCCTGTGTCCAAAACACAGGACAGGCAAGAAGTGACACAGAAGGTGACCCAGCATTTATGAACACAGAAAAGCTTTGCTAGACTGTCTTTGAGCTATTCATTTCTATGAGTGCTTTCGGCTTAATTACATACAGACCAGTGACTTAAATATCAAAAAGGGGATATCATCTTGGAACCATTTATAATGCTTTCAAAAACATGGCTTTTGATATAAGTCAATAAAACAAATATATTTGATTTTTTACATTTTTAAATTTTTTTGTGTATAGAGGAGGACGTGCCCTAGCATATGTGGAGAGGTCAGAGGACCGTTTGCAGTAGTTGGCTCCCTTCTTTTACCACGTGGGTCCCAGATATGTCACTCAGGTCCTTGAGCTTGCTTGGCTAGTGCCTTCATCTGCTGATCATCTCCCCAGCTCCAATTTTGAATTATTTTATGCTGCAGCAGGAAGCCTCACAGGGGTTTCATATGAACTTCCAAGTCCAAGTTGCTGAAGGAGAACATCCCTTTGATGGTGTCTAACTAAACCAGCGCACACTTTCTTCCTTGTTCTTTATCTCTTCTGTAGAATCTGCGCACCTGCCCCATCCATACGCAGGAACCTCTTCACAGTCTTCTCCTTCCTCCTCACTCATGAGAATAACCCAAATGTCCCCTTTCTCCTACGCAGCTCTCAGTCTCCCTAGCCTGGCCCTTTTTTCTGCCTTCTCACTCAAAATCTTCGATTATCTCTAATTATGTCTTCATTTAAACATACCTCACTCTTATCCATTCTCAATGTATTTTCTAGAATAATCACTCTAACACAGATATCTGTCCTGGTACAAAATGTAAATTTAACTTTGCCTATCAACCTGGGAATAAAATGCAAAGTCTATTGTATAATATAACAGATTCTTCTCATTATGAAACGTACATGAATGTACCTCATCTAATTCCATGTCCCATTTTCCTTTTCTGAATTACTCAGTGTTGCCAGACCTTGTCAGACTTCCTCATGCTTTTACACTTGACATCCTCTTTATCTGTCATGCTTACTACTGATTGTCACCCAAGTGCCTATTCGTCCTGTCATTCTTAGCTCTGGGCTCCTCTGCTCCTGTGCCTATCTTGGATTCTAACTAGGTAACTGACAGCAACTTGCCTTGAGTTCCTTGTGAGTCTGGAATGTAAGTGCATCTTTGCAACAACACATTGTCTTATAGATTGTGGTGAGGACGCCTGTGTTTATTCTAAAAGACTTGAAGGAAGAAACTTATTTTTCTTTTATATTTTTATCTTAGAGAATAATAAAAGTCGGATAAAAACATTTTGTACAACTATGCAGAATATTGAAAAATTTCAAATAATTTACTCTCTGAAGGCAAGAGCAGATAGGCATGCGATAAAAATTTAAAGAACGTGATTAAGAGGAAATGATCCCACCCTCTAGTCACATTGGGAATTGGGTCTTAAAACTGTCTCATCTCTGCAAGGAGCCATCTATAGAGGGTATTCAACTTGCCACACACCTTGGTGATAGTGACACACGCAGGGTGACAAAAGGGATGCTTCCTGCTGAGTGTCAGACAAACATGAGCTGCCCCATCATGTGTGTTAGAATGTAGACGCACCACATTCAGGTTTTATATATGATCCTTAGATTTCCATGCTGTAGGAGAACCGTGCAGTTTATTTTTTTGTGATATTAAGTAATGTTGATGCTACTCATCTGTTCCCCCTACAGTAGGATATGGATAAATCTCAAGCGAGTTGGATTTTAGCAGGTGGATGATGAATGCGCTGCTTAGATGACACAGAACTGGGTGGTTCCTACATTTGCAGAAAATACGCATTGCCTTTTGCAAGAGTCAGTTTTTTCTTGATGCGAAACTGCCTTTCACAAGCATTTCAACATAAAAGACAATATCGACTGACTTTAATGTGAATATTTCTCACTTGATGAATTGTTTCTTTTGCAAGTGACTATTTCATCATAGTTTTGAGATGCTAAATTTATGAATGTGGATGTAATGATACCAAAATTGTTTTGGCACCTTCCTGAGCTAGGAGAATTTCAGGATTTTTCTCACAAACCATCTGTTGAAGAAAATTTTTCTATTACTGTAACAAACACCTCAGATAATCAGCTTATGAACTAAAATCCCATATTTTGGCTTTTTGTTCTAGGGGTCTTAATCACAAGTACTTGGCCCAGCGTGTTTTGTTACTTGAAAATATTTATGCATATGTGTACATTCAAGCATGCATACACATATGTGTGCACATGTATGTGTGCACATGCATGCACACCTCCTGTCTCTGCATGCTGATAGTTGGAATTGCAGGCAGAATTCCATGTCTACAGGGAATTCATAAGTTCTCTGGGCATCTTAACTATTGTTCTCATGTTAGTTCAGAAAACACTTCATCCATTAAGCCATCCTTCAGCTGCCAATATATTCTAGATGTGTAGGGAGGCAGTCTAGCATAGTGAGAGCATAGGGTAGAAAAAAAACAAAACAAAACACCTGTTCACCTCATAGTAACCGGGAAGCATCTAGGCAACGTCCTTTCTTGTCCATGGTCCTGTCACCTTTATGTATACCTAAACTCTGTGTCTCTGGGAAGTGTTTTGAAAAGCACATATGCACATCAGGATGGGTATTCAATAGATTGAAGGCGCCTGAAAGCCTAGCAGAGGGGTTAATTTCTCAGGAAGCTTATTATTGTCCCAGAAATGCTTGGCGAAGTGAGACTGCATGTTACTTTTGTGCCAACTTTCTCTTCTATACCTCCAGAAATATTATGGAGTTGGAAGAGTAAAGCACAGTGTCAGGCAGCCAGCTATCTCTTTCTTCCCATCACGTTTCTGCCTTGAGTAGAACCAAGAAAAGAGTGGATGAGAGATGGAGGATCTTTAAACCTTAATGAAGTTTAGGATTACTGCTACTTTGCATGAACATAGTTGTTTCGAGGATGAGTCTGGGTCCATTGGAGGGAATAATATGAGTAGGGACCATTGTAGAATCAGACATGGGCCGGGAGTTATGTGCTTGGAATGAGGAGAGGACAGAAAAGATATGGCAGGTCTGCAGTGCTAGTAGGAAGAAGGCAGAGATTGATTTTCTAGATGCGTCTCATTCGTTCTGGATATGTGACCTTTCACCTGACAAGTGTGTCTTGGAGTAAGTTAACCTACCTTTGCAACAAGAGAAAGAAGTTCATTTTATTTATGCCATTCAGGGCACATTGAGAAAAATGGACTTAATTCATACAGGATGGTGATTCTAAGTTCTGGCCTTAAGCATAGATACACAATTAGCTACTGTATGGTGGCACACTGCTAAGGCATACCTTCTTCTAAGCACTTTCTTAGGTAAATTTTGTCATTGTCTGAAATCTTTTCAGCTTAGATTTCCACTACATTTTAAAATACAACAGTTTGTTTGTGTATAAGATCTTTATATGTTTGGAATCTGAGAATTCGGGAAGTAATTTTCATTAAAATTGGTTTGTATTCATCCATAATTTAGGTCATAATTATGAGGCTCAAATGAGATAATAATGCATGTTATCATTTCTGGTAGCTAAAAAATAATGTTAGGTATCATGAATGCTACTATTACTACCCAAGTGCTAGCAATTTCTCTGTACTTGTGACAGTCAACAATACTTTTCCATTCAGTGCCTTTAAGAATAAGAAGTATCAAGATTAAGCAGTTATAAAACATCAGTGTAATGCACTGTATTTTTTCTGTTCTGAATATTAAAAGCCATTTGACTGCAGCTTTCATGTTTGAGTAAGTACAGAAATAGAACTCCGTATCAAATAAAGACCTGCATTTTTGCCATTACTTAGAATTTTAAATGTGAATATACAACATGAATATTGAACAGTCCATTATAAAGCAGTTTTTCAGTGTATAGCATATGAGTACACTGACTAGGACAGGGGACACACTACATGAGGAAAATACAAAGACTTTCTAATAATTCACCCCCTTCCTCAGGTGGCCCCTTTGTTGGAACATGCTTTCCTGAGTAACTCACTGCTTTCCTTAGAGCCTTTATTAGCATGAGCTCTGCTACTTGACCTTCACTGTATTTTATATTCTTTGATTACAGATAATAAGCATGTTTTATATCACTCACATCAATAATGAATATCTCTCCTTGGTACTGATTCATCAGCTCTGCCTCTTATTTCTTGATATTAACTTCTTAACCCCCCCCAAAGGACTTTCAACCCATAGTTTTCCAGTTGTTTTGATTTTTCCTAAAAGTGAAACTGTGTTGATTATAACAAACAGTTTGTGGTCTATGCCCATTCTACCACAGCATTACTGATGTTTCCATTTTGTGAAAAGAAAATTTAGAAAAAGGGAATGTTATAGACATTTTCCCAAACCACTTGATATTTTGTGAATGACTAACTTACAAAGGTATTATTTGTTTACTTTTATTTCTTTGACATTCTTGTTCATATGGCTTGCCTTTTCCTTAAAGAGATATTTCTTTTATATTATTAAATAACAGCATGTAAAGGAGCTTGAGTTCTCATAGGCTGAGTTCAGTCCCTGGGACCCAAATAATGCAACGAAAGAACCAACTCTTGCAAATTGTATTCTTGACTCCACAAGAGAGCTACAGTATATGTGAGCTTTGTTTGCCAGCACATACACACTGACACACACATGCACACATATATTTGAGAATGACATGATGTTTTCAATCAACTTGTGTGTGGGAGGGTCTCTGTAGTTTCTCATGCAGTTCCACATGCTCTTCACCTCTATGTTCCTTCCCTTCCTCATCTCTTCCTCTTTTTAACTGCTTCTTTCCCCACCTTGTAAAACATAGAATTACAGAATACATGCTTTGAATGCTGTTTTAGTTTGCCAAATCCAATTTTGAGAGGTCTAAAGGTCAACTTTCATTGCACTATTTTTCATCACATTAATCTAGAATTGGTAGCTAGTTATCTTTGGTGGATATCAACCTAATAGCGCTATGCTGTTTTTATAAACAAATCATACATATTACTTTAAATTTTACCCAGTCACAGCTTGTATCAATATTTTCTTCAGTCAAATTTTTGGAAGTTATGTTTATTACTCAATGGTGAACAAACATTAAAATTGTTCATATAGAAAGATTTCTAGGATGACAGCATTGACCACAAAACCACGGAAACCACAATCCAACAGCATAATGTATGCGTGATGTGTGTCTGTCATCACAACATTGACTAAGTCTAACAAGGAATCACTTTATATCTCTTAATATATAAACATATGAATAATATTTTTTCTTGCTGGAGAGATGGCTTAGCAATTAAGAGCTCTTGCTATTCTCTCACAATACCTGAATTCAGTTCCAAGTACCCATGTCAGGCAACAACACTATTTCACACATACCCATATACAGACATGCACATCTACATATAATACATATATTATGCATACATATATTATACATATACACATATACACCAAACACATACACGCATGCTTGCGCGCGCTGACACACACACACACACACACACACACATATTTTCTTACAAGTGAAATGTGGTGGTACATACATTCTGGGCAGATGAAGTAAACACACACACACATATATATTTTCTTACAAGTGAAACATGGTGGTACATACATTCTGGGTAGATGAAGTAAATCAACTAGTATCAATAAATTAATAATTGCTTAGGATGTGCTAGAGAACTTTGATGAGAATCAAGAAAGATTTAAAAACAGACATTAAGAAAGGAGTTTGATTTCTACAGATCTGAAGGTTGGTAGGAAAGAGATGATAATGATGTGGTGAATAATCTCATTATGTTATGACGAAGAATGACAGGATAGTACATTATTTGGGTTTCAGGGCTTACACTGCTCTCGTCAGATCAAGGTACATCGTTTCTCTGTTCTTCCGCTCTCATCTGTGAGATGGGAGTAGTAGCGACTGTAATTTATAGGGTTTCTGTGGGTAGTAACTGTATTTAATTCTGTGGCAGGATTAACATGTTCCTGGCATAGCATGTCAGGCTGGAGAATAAATGAATTTGAATTAATTAGAAAATAATACAGAGTTGGTGATGAGCTATGAAGTGAACACTATTACCATCGATATTAATGACACCTAACAGACAGTCAGGACCAACTTTGTTTTTCACACCCTACTAAACACTGTGAGGGCATTATCTGAAGTTCTATAGTACTTAACTAAGAAAGCCATCATTATCTTCATTTCATATGTAAGGAAATTAGTCTTTTAGAGTTAAGTAACTTAACAATAAGGCTGGAGTTTGAAACACATTTTATTTATTCATTTTGTAGCAAGATCATTATCACGTAGAATAGTCAATAGATTTCTCTGTCTCTCTCTGCCCCCTCTCTCCCCAACTCCTCTTTCTTCTTTCCTTATGTGTTTTCTGAGGGCTAACAATGTCACAGGCATGACTCAAGGCTTTGTAAGCCACACTAGGGTACATGAATCGGACAGCTGGGGACCTGAGGATAAAAGACAAAGTGTCCTCCCAAAGACAACATGAGCAAAAGATTTACACAAAGAGAGATTGTTGAGTAAGGACACAGGCCAGGTGTGACACGGATGTGTCAAATGGTGGTGTTTTGTTTTTCAATGGAACTTTTTTTTTTACATGTACTTTTTGGGAGAAAAATGTGATCTTATATAGTAAATTCATGTAAAGTAAATTTTTGATTTAGTTTTAGATTAAAAAAAGAAGAAACTGAGAAAATGAATTGAGACTTCCTCTGAATGATGGATCTCTTCAGGGACATTTTCCTTGTAAGCATCTTGCATACTCTTGTGCTGAGAGGGCCTTGGAGGCTTCTGGTCTCTCGTATTGCACTGCCATCTTCCCCATTGTCCTGCACTCAGATTCCACTTGCAGTCATTATCCAGTTATATGACAGATTCTGCTACACTGAGATGTGTCTTGAAGCGTTTTTTATTCATTATTTGTAATTGTGTGTGTGTGTGTGTGTGTGTGTGCGTGTGTGTGCACACACACATACATGAACACCTGCTTGTGGTTATACGCATGTGAGTGCAGATGCCTTTAAAGTCCAGACAAGTCATATCCCCTGGAGCTGGAGTTACAAGGTTACAGGTAGAGAGGAGCCAGAGGTAGGTGATGGGAGTAGAACTAAGGTCCTAGGGAACAATAATATGCACTCAACTGCTGAACTATGTCTCCCGTCCTGAAAAGTATCTTTGTATAGTCATTGAAAATCAGTGGTATTCCTACCAAGACAAGGATTATATCTTTGATACTCTTAGCCAAGGGACATAAGGTCCTTGTGTCACATAGAGTTTATGAGGCTCATGACACTGTATCAAGTCATTTCTTTTCACAGAAGGGAATGTTTTTTAAAAAAATATTTATTTACTATAATTTATTCATCTCACATCCTGATTGTTATCCCCTCTTTGTAGCTTCCCGTTTCCTGCCTCCCTCCCTCTTCTGTCCTATCCCCTCCCCTAGACCTCTGACAGGGGGCCCCTCCTCCCCTACTGTCTATGCATCCATGACACTGATGTGTGCTTATCCTCTGGGAAGCACACTGGTTGCTCAGAGATCACTGTTCTTTCCATTCTCCTAATTCTTTATCTCTTCTCCTGTCTTCCCAGTCATCACACTCCTCTGTAAACTTCAGAGGCCTGGGATGTTCAATTACTTGTCTCTCTGCTTGGACCCTCATCAAGACAGAGGCTGTTAATACTTGGTAGATAGGCTCTTCTAACTCCTAAACTTTACAAAAGGTAACATAAATTTTTATATAAAAGATAAATCCTGATTCTTTCTCTTTCTTTGCAATAGCAATTATTAAAGAGGAGATAATGTGCCATACAGTTATATTTTTCAGTTTCTGCATTGAAACCCTTTCCTGCATTTTCACACGCATAAATATATAACTATGTATACTACATTTAAAGTTGAATTATGTAATATTTAATGGAAATATCTTGAGTTTTTTCATGTTAGTTGCAGAAAAGTAAATGTCATGTAAAATGTTTCATTGTAAAGAACTGGGAAGTATTAAGAATTTGAATTTGGGATGTAAGTTCCTGCCTAATAGCACTGAAGCCCTGGCTTTGTGCCTTCAGCCATGGGAGGTGAGGACAGGAGTATCAGGAGCTCAAGACCGTTCTCAGCTCCAGGTGAGTCACAGGCTGGCTGGCGCTACCTGAAACCCTTATATTCAGAATTTACAAAATCTAACGTGCTTTGCATATATGCCTAGGGTTGAACGTTTCAGTGATGAAATCATAATGATCTCCTGTCTCTCTCATTCTTATCGCCATTTTCTAAACCGTATCCAGCAGACTTTTGCCTATTCGCTTATAACTGAAGTGGACAGAGGTTTCCCCCACAGAATGAAGCAGGGCAGTCCTGACCTGAAAGAACTCCGGAGAGTCCAACCACAGTCTCCTCTACCTTCTAAGCTCTATCTGTCTGTTTTCATCATGCTGCTTTCAGCTTCCGTGGAAGTAAGTGCTGACAGATTAAATACTTGCCCTCTATTTGCATCCCTGTTACCCAAAGATGCTCTTGTTAACATAGTTATTTTTTTTTTAAATCTTGGTGTATAATCATCCTGAGGAAGATAGGTACAAAGTAAATTGAATAGGGTGATTTAGACAAATTGGATCCTGCCAATTTGTCCATGTCTGTAGGAATCATCCTTTCTATGGCTACATGCAATGACTAATTCTCCAGGTTAATTTAACTGTAAGTGGAAAACTGCCGAGGACATTAGGACAAGATCACTTTTGAATTTAAATGTTAGAATTACACTTAAGTCTCTCTTCTGCTGTATTGCTTTATACCAAATCCTGCTGTGCTGTGTCAGCTCTACCTTCCTCCATTCCAGAATCCTGCAGAGCTCAAACATGGCATTATGATATCAGTGTTTTGCTAAAGGTTTTTAGGAAATTAGTATAAATCTCAGTGCAGTTGAAATACACATGAGGTTAGACCTTTGGTTGCCCTTTCTTGGAGACTTTGCTCTTCTAATGGTAAAGGAGTGGACTTGTCATTGGAATTTTGTATTTCAAAGTTATTAATCGTGCTTATACCTATAATAAAAAGCACACATTTTTACTTATTTGAAGTTATATTGAAATATTTGGAAAAGGTCAATGATTGATGGTCTCACCAGAAACTGAATGTCTATTATTTTCTCTAAGTCTTCTTTTTAAGTAGTTGGGATTCTGCCAGGAAACATAAGCATGGTCTTTGAATATAGCAGTTATTTAGAGCAATGCTTTATAGAACTGGTGATTTAGATGTGACTGTTGGTGGAATCATCACTGGGCTTCTATAAATACAATAGTGCAGAACAACTTTATGTATGTAATTTCTGAAAATGCAGCCAGTCATGGAAGAAGGCACATAGCAGTTCTGTAGATATTACCAATGCTGCTAAAAGGAATGGACTGTGCAGGACTATGCTGGAGTGTACTGGAATGTGCAGGGAAGTGCTAGAATGTGCAGGGGTGTACTGGGATGTGAAAGATTATAGTAGAATGTGCATGAATCTACTGGAATGTGCTGGAATGTACTGAAATGTGCTGGAATATGTAGAAATATACTGGATAGTGCAGGAATATACTAGAATTTTTAGGAATATGCTGAAATGTACAGGAATGCACTGAAATGTGGCAACAATTCCACAAAATTAGAAACTGTAGCTTGTTGTTTGTTTATCTGGTTTTATTTTTCATGTCTCTTAAAAAATTAACTCCAAAAATTCAGAGACAAAACTTTATACTATATCATCTTAACAGCACATACTTGCAAGCGTGGTTTTTAGAAAGCATTATCTGAGTTTTCTAAGGGTAAGAAAGTGAAGGTGATTTTCTGTTTATTCCTCAAGTACCTTATTTTTCATATTTATTTTGCTTGTGTCACAGATTCTGAGTAAAAAATTTCTTTATTGTATCAATAGAACAGATTTTGGTAATGAAATGGTCAAAGAAAATTTTCAGATAAAGTGAAAGTTAACTTTGGTCATTTCCTTAACTTACTATAACTTCTATAATTTCATCTAGAGTTGTGGAAAGGAAGCAATTCTTTTGAGAGCTTCAGAAGTCAATGCTGTTTTATCATTGGAAAATAATGAACCATGTCCTAAGGGGACCTGTGCATTTTATCTCAGAATGCCTTGTTGCCATGTCTGTACATTCTAGAGTTCTATATGCTGACAAGCAGAGGATTCAGTTCTTAATTTAGGTACCTCACTCTTCCAATTAATTCTGTGAAACTTTGTACTTCAAGTTTCATTTATTATAGGCACATACTTTGAATTGGGAGTAAAATTAATGACATTCTAACTAGAGAAATCCTAACATTGCCAAGTGAATTTTATGTAAATAAATGGCAGAGTTTGGTGGGAGATAGTCTGAAGGAGTGAATCTTGACTTTGCCATCAATATGCCTAGGATTTACACACAGATATAAGATAATGGGGCTGCAGAGTTATCCATGGCTTAGCATATTCTCAATTCCTCATGTATATTTGTTTAGACTTCATGCTACATTCATTTTTTTGTAGGTAAATCTCTTTATTTTTTTCTTTTTTTATTTAATTAATTTATTCTTGTTACATCTCAATGGTTATCCTATCCCTTGTATTCCCCCCATTCTTCCCTCCCTCCCATTTTCCCCTTATTCCCCTCCCCTATAACTGTTCCTGAGGGGGATTACCTCCCCCTGTATATGCTCATAGCGTATCAAGTCTCTTCTCGGTGACCTGCTGTCCTTCCTCTAAGTGCCACCAGGTCTCCCCCTCCAGGGGACATGGTCAAATGTGAGGCACCAGAGTACGTGAGAAAGTCATTTGTGGATAAATGGATTGAGCTAGAAATGATCATAATGAGTGAGTTAACTCAGAAGCAGAAAGACTCAAATGGTATATACTCACTTATATATGCATACTAGCTATAAGTGGGACTCTAGATGAGAGAACCATGGGAGAATAGCAATGTAGAAGGATCCAGTGGGTCCTAGAAACCTACAAGTAGAACATTATGATAGGCAGATTTTGGCCAAGGGGTCCCGCTCAAACTAAGGCAACAGCCAAAGACAATACAGGCGGTAAACTTTAAACCCCCACCCAGATCTAGCCAATGGTCAGTACATTCATTTTTTAATTTTATTTTGTTGATCTATAATACTGGGGATTATATTTCCTCCTTTTCCTTCCTCTTGTCCAAACTTTTCATATGTCACTTACCCACCTTTTACAAATGTAGGTAGATGGGTAAGATAAAATATAAATGCCTGGAAAAGCCTGAAAGAGTCATACTATTTATTATGTAAAAATCAACCACAATTAATAGAATTCAGTTACAGATAGACAGATATAGTGTTAATGAATTTTCTCATCTGGAATGATGGTTTCCGTCCAAGAATCAAAGATAATCTAGGAAAAATCAATACCAGACATGAGAAGCTCTGTTTTGAGTTGTTGGCCAGGGCAGTCTAAGGGACTCTAAAAGCATGAAGTCTATTGCTGTTCTGTTGATTACCTCTTAGAGGTGGAAGATAAGTTCCTATTGCTGAAGAAATCATGTCCTGAAGACTAGAGTCTAGAATGCCCCTTTCCCAAGGACTAGCTTTTATGATACCAGAAGCTATCTAACTGGACATAAGACCTGCTAAACAGGAGGGACAGCATGTCTGGTACTGGGAACCTGGGCAACTACTCAGTCTTAGCAAATCATGGTTATTGGAGGGGAATCTCTAACCACTACCTTACTAAGCCATCATAACTCCGAACAACAAAAATCTATAAACATTTGTTCTAATCAAGGAAGCTTTTTTTTGCATCAGACAGATATTGCTACAGAAAACCGTAACTGATCAAAATGCAGATGCTGAGCTCACTCCCAGTGGATACCTCCATAAAACACCCCAGCCCCTAAAAGCCAGGGAATACTGTAAAAAGGGCATGGTGGTGGGACTATTGTAAGAGCCAGATAATCAGGGTGTTTGCTGTGAGAATGTGTCTCTTGGGAATAGCAGAAGCTGCTATACAACCTATAAAATGTCACCAATGTGACCGCCCAAACATGAGCCGAACAAGTAGGACACCATGGAACATGGCAAAGTGTTTTATGAAAAGTACACAAGGTTTCAGCCCTACACAGAGAACTACAGGAAATCCGAGGAAGCTGGGAGTAGAGGAGCTGGCCCTCCCCCAGGATGTGCATGCCAATTGATGGTCCAATGCCAAACCGTCAGCCCTTAGTCTTAAGTGACATACAAGTAACATTATATGGACTCAGCAGGTTATGTTTAGGAATAACTGTATATACATACATACACATGTGTTAACAATAGATGAAGAAGAGCACATGAATTTGAAAGAGAGTTGGGGGAGAGTGTCTGGGAGGACATGGAGGGAGGTTGGAAAGGGATGTAAATGTTGTAACTAAATTACAATCTCAAAAATAAACAACAACAACACAAAAAAGAGAAATAAAAATTTACTAACGAAAGCTTTTGCAAATCTGAAAAAAGGGTTTAAATTATACGACATTGTGGGTGTTGAGTACATGAACTTGTCAGAATGATGCATTCTTTACAAGTGGCATGCTGGGAATTTAGTACTGGAATGATTTCATACATCTACAGAGCTTTATGATTATGTTTACCTGCTCTTCTCCTTTCTGATCTGAACTGTGCTGATTTTCTAACTAAGCCACAGTGAACAGTTGAATGCTGCTCACTGAAACATTATCATTAGAAAGATTTAAGTTCTGCTGGAGAGGATGTGGGGAGAGAGGAACACTCCATCATTGCTGGTGGGAATGCAAACTAGTAGAGCCACTTTGGAAATCTATCTGGTGCTATCTCAGAAAACTGGGAATAGGGCTTCCTCAAGACCCAGCTATTCCACTCCTTGGAATATACCCAGAAGATGCTCCAGCACACAACAAGAAAATTTGCTCAAGCATGTTCATAGCAGCCTTATTCATAATAGCCAGATCATGGAAACAGCCTAAATGTCCCTCAGTAGAAGAATGGATAAAGAAACTGTGGTACATATACATTATGGATACTACTCAGCTACTAAAAACAAGGAATTCCCGAAATTTGTGGACAAATGGATTGAGCTAGAGATAATCATAATGAGTGAGTTAACCCAGAAGCAGAAAGACTCAAATGGTATATACTCACTTATATCTGCATACTAGCCCAAGGGGCATGTCCCACGAAAGCCTTCACTTACCAGGAAACTGGGACAGAGGGGAGGACATCCTATTGGGACTCTAGATGAGAGAACCATGTGAGAATAGCAATGTAGAAGGATCCAGTGGGTCCTAGAAACCTACAAGTAGAACATTATGATAGTTAGATTTGGGCCCAGGGGTCCTGCTCAAACTAAGGCACCAGTCAAGGACAATACAGGCGCTAAACTTTAAACCCCTACCGAGATTTAGCCCATGGACAAGACAGTCTCCACACTTGAGTGGAGAGTGGGATATGACTTTCTCACGTACTCTGGTGCCTCACATTTAACTATGTCCCCTGGAGGGGGAGACCTGCTGGCACTCAGAAGAAGGACAGCAGGTCACCGAGAAGAGACTTGATACCCTATGAGCATATACAGGGGGAGGTAATCCCTCTGAGGAACAGTCATAGGGGAGGGGAATAAGGGGAAAATGGGAGGGAGGGAAGAATGGGAGGATACAAGGGATGGGATAACCATAGAGATGTAACAAGAATAAATTAATAAAAAAATGTTTCCCCCCAAAAAAAGTAAATAAATAAATAAATAAATAAATTTATTACATAATTAAAAAAAGAAAGATTTAAGTTATGTATTTGAGAATCCACCTCTGCTCTGATTGCCTACTGCCATATCTACCTATCTCGATGCCTACCAGCAGGGACAGCATCTGAGAAGACCCAGGTGACCAATGAATAGCTATTGAATAGCTATGGTGAAGGAAAGAGGAAAAGCAGTGAGCATTGCAATAGTGAGAGCAAGGGTTTGAAATGATGCATGGATCACTAGATGTTTGGGCAACAGTACTCAAAGCTAATTTATATGTTCTCAGTCCTGTTCTGGCATACTTGGAAGATTACATGCTTCTGTGAGAATTTTATGGGGGAAGGTTATTATAAACTTCATTTTACAGATGTGGAAGATGGATTTTAGAGAGTTCCAGTAAGAGAAGCAGCTAGAGGAGGGGTTTTATCTTTTTAGTCAGCATGATGATATTCAAGGTCAGGGCCTTTCTTATATAGCTCATCTTATTTAAGAATTGGTTATGACTCTTTGAACATGTGGATAGAAAATGAAAATATATATATATATATGTATATATATATATATAAGGCAATTAAATTCAGTGTTAAAGAAAAATGAAATAATGAAGTTTTCTGGTAAATAGGTGGACCTAGAAAAGATTATACTGAGTGACATAACCCAGTCCTAGAAGACAGACATATATTCTCTGCCGTCTGAAATTTCTAAGTCCTAGTCTTCAGATGTGTGTATACAACATGAAGTAACCACAAAAACCAGGAGAAAAGAAAAGAACCATGATAAGTGTTCTTGAGAGGGAAATAGCAGGATATAAGTGACATGAAGTTTCAGAAAGTTATGCCACATTGGCTGACAATGCTCCCTACATGAAACATAGATTAACAAAACCCTAAGTGTCAGTAATGAGAAACCTCCTCTCAAGTATTCAGAGTGGTGCAAATGATACAGGCTATTGATATTGCTCTTGAGTGCCTCCCAGAGAGTAAGACTCTACTGCCTAAGACACCACGCACTGAAGACTGGAGTTTTAGACCTGGATCTAAGCTGAATGGCTACTTTTTGAGGTCTATCTTCCATAACAGGAGAAAGTACAAGCTGTCAAGGGAAGGAAACAATTAAAAACCTACTCAGCTGTGACACCTGTGAATCACAGCAATTTCATATCAAATATAGGTGTAATAGTGACATTTCACATGTTGTTAAGCAACAGCTATTTAAATGAACTTAAAGTCCATTCACCAGGGCAAAAGTTATGCCTGGTATTATAAACATGCTTCATGTACATCTAATATGAAAATATGAATCCTTAATTACCAACTGTAGCGATACAGTTTTAGGTTTCAGTTTATCTGTACATTTCTCAGCTCTATGCTCTATTTTCTCACTTGGAAACATGCTAAAATATCTGATTATATATATATATATATATATATATATATATATATAGAGAGAGAGAGAGAGAGAGAGAGAGACAGAGAGAGACAGAGAGAGAGAAAGAGAGAGAGAAAGAGAGAGAGAGA
>OU015744.1:63917053-63934609 GCA_907169655.1 Acomys percivali
ACTCTGGTTAGCTTTTTCAGGTGACTTATTTCAGTTTGCTTTCATGAAAAAATATGTTTGACAAGACATTAGCCTTTTGCTCTGTTTGTGTTATATGCACTAGAAAATTGTTATACCCCTTTAGTGGTGTCACACATATCTATTCTTAAGCTACTACATGAGAAAACTTGATATCAGTTGCATCCTGCACACCCTAGTGATACTTACTGACACTCTGAATATATAATATACCACATTTAGATAGGAGAGCATAAATACCTCTTTTTTCCCCTAAGTTTCTCCAGGTGAATTTACAGTTCTTGCCACCAAACAATATTATCTTTTAATATCCTACTCTGGCTATGTACATTGAGATTTCTTACTTTATTTGGTGGGATACCAAAGATAAAAAGATTTCCTAGACAGTGCTTATAATCACAGTATTTTTTGAGGTTGAGGCAGGGAAAGTTCAAGGGTACAAGTTTACTATAGACTGTAAGCTAAGACCCATATCACATAAGAAAAATATTAAAAGTAAACCCCCTTTAAGCACAAAAGGACTGACAATGTGCTACTATACATGCAGTGAGTGCGTGTCTTGTAACTTTGCTATTGAAGAGACTGTGTCATGTTTTATTTGGCTTGCTGGCCTCAGGATGTCTAGAGATGTACTAAGTAGAGGTGCTTGTAAGCTCTTCTGTCCCAAATAGGTCGCATATAATAGCCTAGCTGCCAAATGCAGGGGAATCTAGTCTCTGAGTAAGATGTTTAGGAATAAAGTCCTCATTTTGACATGCCTTTTTTTGTGGCTATATAGAAATTTTCATTTGATATATATACTGACTTTCAAGTAGAATTTCAATAATGAAAAAAAAAGTCCTAAAATCTGAAGCATCAATTTTAGAATGGAATATGGTTGATATAGGAAGCTTACAAAATGGTACCTCAGATAATGTAGTCATGAAATCTAGTTAGTGGAACTGTCACACGTGATTACCCTGAGGGTGGTCATAGAATTGAATTAACCTGTGGATTGGATAAGATGGGTTCCAGGAAGTGCACAGAGGCAGGGATCGAACTCCATTTACCTGGATTGAATAAAGTAATAAAAAGGAGAGGGGAGGTCAGGAAGAGGCTACCCAGTTAGTAAGAATTGAAGAAGCAGTAGGAGGCATTCAAAATGTGCTGTGGTATGAGAGTTTCTTTTAAAAAAAATCTTCTGCCTTTCTAATCTTTCCATTCAGGAGGCATTATCAAATTAAGATATGGCCTTTCAGAAAAGACAACGACAAAATCCAAGGCCATTAAGATACAACTTAGAGATACAGAGCAGATCTAAGCACAATCTTACTCTACTTTGTGACCAAGTTTGAAAGAATGCATGTGGCTCCTCCTCCATCCTATCTGAGGATCACAGGACTTCCAGGAAGTATGTTCTCAACAGAACCTGGATAAATCAAGTCAGTCTTTTAAAATTATCCCAAACTTGTCACATGAACACACACACGCACGCACGCACACACACAATAGTTGATGGGAGTAGAATAAATAATAAAACCAAATCCAAATACTTAATAACTTTTGTAAATATGCTTCGTTGTTGTTGTACTCAAGTGCACAACTATTCAGAGTGTTTTTGGAGAAGCTCAGATCTATGGGTTGTTTAATATATAAAATGGCACACTCATCTTTGAGTTTTGCAAGTAGAAATTGTATCATCAAGCTACCTAGCTACCACTGATGGTACATTCTCTAAAACCCTCTTGAGAACTGGACAAGTTCATAAAACTGAGAAATTCCTCCCCAAATTGAGGCAATAGCCATGGAAAAATGGGAACCACTCTCTGGAAGCAGAACTAAGGCCTGATCAAAGAAAGCCCTGAGTTTCCCAAGTAAAAGTACATAAAACATACATATCAAGGCCTTAAAATGCCACTGATTGGGAAATAACAGTGTTGTGGGTTCCAGACATCTTTGCTTTTTCAAATGGTTGTTATCTTGTCTCTAATTCACAGCTATGTGATGTATTTACAAAGTAACAATTTGTACACTCCCTCAATACCCTCCTCCAGTCTCCATGTTCCTCCATCTGTCCCTATTTAAATACACAGTTGTATCTAAGTTGTATTTAAGAGGATGTATTGCCATGCTTGATATAAAAACACGTACTCCAGGATGTACCTGATACTATGATCAGATAAAGATTTGGAAATTTTTAGATGTGGTGGTAGTGAATATGTTTAGCAGGTGAAAGAAATATGTACCTATGAGCAGTGACATTCACACACTTTAAGGACTAATCATAGAATCTCTTAGGTTTGACCAAGCTCTGTACATAGTATATCTATGCTTAAAAATATTTTTTAATATGTTTGGCCTTTTAAAAGTATTTTATTTTAAGTGCATATACATATGTAAATGCACATATATTCACTAGGGTATGCATGTGGAAGTCACAGCAATGTGTTTTAGGAGTTGGTTCTGTCTGTTATTATACTGTATAATAGTAAAAAACAAAAAATAATAAAATACTAATAAAACCTCAGGTTGTCAGGTCTGTGCACTAGTGCCTCTACTTACTGAGCCATCTTTCTGGCTCTGGGTTTTATTTAAATTTAGGCTATGCCAAGTTGTACTAGGAGGATTGCAATATCTATCTATCTATCTATCTATCTATCTATCTATCTATCTATCTATCTATCTATTATCTATCTATCTATAATTGCAGCATATATGTACATATGTATATATTTCTAGATAAAGCTCTATGCTACCTGAAATATCATTTCAGCCTCATTTTTATTTTTTGGCAACATGGTATTGATGGGGAATTGAGCCTGGAGATATTAGTGTTTGCGTAGCTAGAGATGAATTCACTTTATAGAACAGTCCAAGTCACAAGTCAGGGTAGGGGCACTAGCCGCCCATTGTAAGATGGTGATGGAGTACTAATATTGCCATGAGCAGTTTAAAAGTGAAAATAGAAAAACGTTCTGTTTTTCTATTGCTCATGACATCCGCCTATTTGTATTCACATCACCTATTCTTTCTTAGGCTATTTATCAAGGTAAATAGCGTAGAAGACAGGATGTAGCTTCCAAGATTAAATCAGGGAAGTTCTGTCTAGCTATCTATCTACTTATTTAGAGATAAGCTCTCCTATGGCCAGGGTGGGTCATGGACTCAATATGCAGCCAAGGATGCCTATGAACTCCTGGTCTTCCTCCCTGCACCTCCCAAGTGCTAGGATTACAAATAAGCACACAACTCCCACACCTCATTTGTGTGATGCTATGGTTGGAATCCAGGTTATTTTTGTTTGTTTGTTTCATATTTTTTTGTTTTTGTTTCTTCTTTTTTATGAAGGAGAGAGAAAGGGCAACAAGTTGAGTAGGGGTGAAATTGGGAGAAGCTGGGAGGAATTGTAGGAGGGAAATGATAAAATACATTGTATGAAAAAATTTAATAAAAATATTACATTGAATATTATAAATCATGAAAATACTCCCGATTTGTATGGACATCACAAGCCTGTTATTCTAGTATAATTTCAAAATCCCTTGGGTCTAGGTAGCAAGACCTGCCCTCAAAACAACATCAACAGTGACAACAATGACATTGAAGCTCTGGACCCAGTTGGAATCAAACCACTTTTATAGACTCAGTCCTCATTAGGATTTCTAATCGGACTACCAGACTACTATGGTGATTGACCTCTTACTGTGGTGCTCTTGGACAGCTTGAAAAACTGTGAACAAAAATGTTGATTTCAGCCATGTTGGAATACTTTAATATAAAACCTGAGATATATACATTGCATTTATCTTTTTTATGGTTAAGATTTAGAAATTAAAAATATCCCAAACTGTAGCCCAACTCAACATGTTCCAATTTTAACTTTTCACGCATACTGCTGTTTTTAGATCTTGAAAAGCTTGACTCTCCAACTCCATTAATAGAACTGGATTTTGGTTGGGTTTTGGACGTCCAAGATTATCACTATGCCTTGATTCTGGCAATGCTGAAATTTGTTCTGATTAAGTTATGTGAATAAGGAAAACTATGAGTAGCTGAAGGAAATAATACCACTGTTATTCTTCTGAAATGTACTCTTTGTTTCCTCTGAGCCTCTTCTGGAGTGTTTAGGTTTTGTGTGACAAGAAATGCCCACAGGTATGCAAAATATGACTGCCAGTTGTAGAGCCTTTAAAATCCTTAACTCTGTATCGCATGAGACTCATATGTCTAAGCAAATGATAGTTGCTGAGAGCCTGGTGCCTGGGGTAAAAAAGCCTTTTCACTCAGTCATAACAATAAAGTGATTTATTCTCATAATCTGTATTTCTCTAAGCTATGTCCCTTCTGCTTATGGGTAAATACAATCAATGCTCATGTGTTTTTGCCTTACTTCACTTCACAAAGGACAGACTTCGATAGGTCAGTCATGTTTTCATGACTCATAGTTTTCCCTGTACCCACCTATGAGGAAATCTGTGCACGTATAACTACTGGGCCACCACTAAGTGCTAACAATGTGCCTTCACTCTTTAGCCCCATGAAAATATTTTCTTTAAGATTTATTACTTCTTCCTTTTCAAATTGGTCTGAGTTGTAAACTATAGTTGTAAAATTCCATTTCAACCTAGATGCAAATTCTGGTTTGTAATCAGAGGAATTATAGGCATAAATATTTAAAAGGAACAGAGTGGAGACTTATAAGATGAAGTTGACATGTCAGCACTCTTTCCATTCTAATAAAACTGAGAGAGTAATTATTGAGTGAATTTTTTTTCAACTTTCTCTTTTCCAGGGCATGGCAAGTTTAGATGGTACAGTGCATTATCCAAGGTTTTGGATAATTTTACATTTACTACTCAGTAGGGTTGGAAAGTGGGGCCCTGCGGCTGAGTTCAAGGCCCTCCTTTTGGATCCTGGATTCCCATATGGTGTCAGACTGTCATGAGAACATCAGTGTGCCACCCTGTCCACATTGTTCTGTCAGGACAGGAGAGCATCAGGCTACTGAGACTCTGTATGGGCTACTTTAATCTCGGCTGAGACCGTGGTGCAATTCTGAGCTCATTTGTATCCTTGGCAGAGTATTGACATGGAGGCGCTAAACTACTGGCAGTTTAGGGATGAAGATCATGGATATTTCTTATGAGCTCAATGTATCAGAGCTGTGTGGTTATGGTAAGACACATTTTACCATCTTGGAATTTTTCCAGCCTCTTGACATTCATTATTCCTTTTCTACACAAAGTATATATTGAGGAAAAGCTTGTCGCATTTTCTGCTTTTGCTCATGGGCTGTCAAAGTCCTTCATGTTTTGACATTCCTGTTTATGATTGAGGCAGGCAGTTTTTCCTTCCCTAGCATTCTTGGAAACTTCACCTTTTCAACTCTAGAAGAGGAAAACAATTTTTGGCCAATGTGTTTATTTCTAAGTGATTGTTTTCAGAGATCTGGAGTAGACAAAAAGAAAAAAAAAAAAGCAGATACAGATTTAAGAATGAAACCACCAGCCATGGAGGCCATACCATGGAGGCCACACCATGGAGGCCACGTCTGAATTCCCTAAACAAAGGTGATAGACACATGGTCAGCGTGTCTGTGTTTTATCCTGAGACCAAAGCACAAGACAGAACATAATCATAACCATCACCTCCGTGCCACAAATGATAGAATTTGACACCGCCCATACACTGGTTATATTGTGAAATGATTCTTCCACAAGTAAGCAAAATGCATAGTTCCCATATCCTAAACTGTCTTGAAAGATAGAATGTAAGTTTTGATCCTGTCTTATAGAAGTATTAATTTTGTTACCCATAACAAACAGTTGTCTTCTAATTTTTCTACAGTTAAAATACTCCCCAGAAAACAAAACAAACAAACAAACAAACAACCCCCCCAAAAAAACCCAAAACAAATAGTCACCCGTGCCTGTATTCTATACTAGAATTCTAAGTATTTTATATACACTCCTAACCCATATATCAAAACACCAGTTTGACTCATCTATAGGAATCTTCTGCTGTGACCCTATACACTCTGCCATCTTAGTTTGCTGCAATTGCTATGCCCTTTACTTTTACAAATTCTTTTCCTTTTTAAGATTATAATATAATTACATTATTTCCCCATTCCTTTCCTTCCCATATGCCTACCATCATTAATTGTTATCATATACATGCAATGTTAAATATAATATATGGAAACATAATTTCCTAAATATATAAGTACAACTTGCTCTGTATAAAGTTGCTTGTATGCGTGTTTTCAGGGCTGCCCATTTGGTACTGGATAAATTGTTGGTGTGCTTTCTCCTGGGTAGTACTATTATGGAATTATTTTAAACAAAAGTCTCCTAAGTGCAGTGAAAACCCAGAGAGATATACTATCCCCATCACTGCGATGTTAGTCTGAAATAAGTGAGCTAAGAACTTTATTTGGTTGAAGTTTGAGTTTTTCTAAAGTTGGCTTCATGGCAAAGAAATCTTAACTGCAGAAATAATGTTAGTTAAGAAAATAACTCATCAGTTGCATTTTCTCCTACAGTAGACAGCTCTTTTCAGAAAATTACTTTTGCTCACTCAGAAGGATGATCGTCAAATGGTACTTATTCTATCCATTTATTTTCTGAAATGCTCTCATTTGGAAGTGATTTTTTTCCTACTAACTATATCTTTTGAAGTATTATTTAGACTTTTCAAAGCTGCTGTGTTTCATGTATTTCTGTATGTTTAACTGTTGGACAGTTCTTCAGCTGGACTTCTGGGAGGAGCATGGGAAATACTGATTAATTTGTGAATAAATAGTCTTAAAATTCTTAAATGTCCTACTAATTCTGAAAAAGAGAAATCTAGAAGGCAAAACCGAACAGTAATAGAACAGTGTCATGGGGCTAAATGGCTATTGTTCTAAGTCATTTAGCAGGAAGTAAAGCACGTTTTCTTAAAAAGCATGATATAAAGTGTCCTGTGGTGTTTAAGGTGTGAAATCATGGGATGCTTTGCTCTAGGAGTCTAAAGAACCATAATTGGAACATTTTATAGAAGGGCCAGATGAAGCTGGTAGTGGTCCTGGGACACTCTTATTTAAATCCCAACACCGAGAGAGCACATTCCCAGGCATTTAGGCTATGAGACGCTACACTGAGGAAGAGGTGTTGGCTCTACTACTTGTTCAGTGTTTACTGGTGAGGGTGGAGGATGCGGGTGGTCTTACTAAGTAGCTCAGGAGCTTAGGAATTCTACTCTTTGCTTCCTCCCAAGTCCATGCTTTCAACAACCTGTGGACCCTTCGTAATGTGTATAAGTAAATGAGAAAATCAGTGTCCTCATATTCAAATATTATTTCACTTCATGATTTAAAATGCATTATGGTAAGTAGAATGCTTATCATAAAAAATAGTAAAATTGTAATTAACTCAATGAATACAGAATAAAATGAATATAAATATAAAATCTATGAATGATTTTTAAACCCAAAATTTTTAGAATAAAATAGTTGCTCACTGATTTATTTCATTTCCCATACTAGAATGGTGTTTGTCTGATTCACAATTATTATTACTAGCATTAGACTATTTGTTGATTGACTAAATGGATAAAAACTCAATGCCAATTTGATATTACATTTGACAATAATCTGTTTTTAAGTTGTACTTTGTCTAGAGTCCCAATAGGATGTCCTCCCCTCTGTCCCAGTTTCCTGGTAAGTGAAGATTTTCATGGGACATGCCCCTTGGGCTAGTATGCAGATATAAGTGAGTATATACCATTTGAGTCTTTCTGCTTCTGGGTTAACTCACTCATTATGATCATTTCTAGTTCAATCCATTTGCCCACAAGTTTCTGGAAAAATCCTACAAGAAGAACATTATGATAGGCAGATTTGGGCCCAGGGGTCCCGCTCAAACTATGGCACCAGCCAAAGACAATATAGGCTGTAAACTTCAAACCCTTACCCAGATCTAGCCGATGGACAGGGCATTCTCCACAGTTGAGTAGAGAGTGGGGTCTGACTTTCACATGTACTCTGGCGCCTCATATTTGACCACGTTCCCTGCATGGGGAGACCTGGTGGCACGCAGAGGAAGGATAGCAGGCTACCAAGAAGAGACTTGATAGGGATGAGCATATAAACGTGGAGGAAGTCCCCCTCAGTCACAGTCATAGGGGAGGGGAGTAAGGGGAAAATGGGAGGGAGGGAGGAATGGGAGGATACAAGGGATGGGATAACCATAGAGATGTAATATGAATAAATTAATAAAATAAAAAAATTAAAAAGGAAGAATATCTGTTTGTACCTAAAAAAAAAAGTTGTACTTTGTACCTTGTAGTGTGGAAAAATGTTCTCACTCATAACATTTAATGCTATTTTTATTTTATTTATTCTTTTAAAAACAGGGTTTTTCTGTGTCACTCTGGCTGTCCTGGGCTCAGTTTGTAGACTGGGCTGGCCTGGAACTCACAAAGATCCACTTGCCTCTGCCTCTCAAGGATGGGATTATAGGCATGCAATACAGGTGAATTAATACTATTCCCCACCCAGCAGTTTAAAAATAAGAAAAAAATGTAACCTAAGTTAAAAAATCTTAGGTTCTGTAAAATAGCTTATTTATCTCTTTCCTTTCCCTTTTCCTTTTTTTTTTTTTCTTCAGAGCTTAGAACCAGACCCAGGGACTTGTGCTTGTTAAACTAAATCTCCAACCCCTGCTTTTCTTTTTTCTAAAGAAATTTACTTGGACTTGCAAGAACATTCAAGTGTGATATAAAACTTATTAATCATATATTTACTGAATTATAAAACCTTTGGTCTGATAAGAAGACTTATTGCTTTCTATTATATTTATTTAAACCAAGTTTTAATGATGTTTTGCCTTGAGAGTAAGAAGGTTTTTAACTGAGCATGGTGGGACACACCTGTAATCCCAGCATTTGGGGAGGCAGAGGCAGAAAGTCTCTATGAGTTTGAGGCCAGCCTGGTCTATGAAGCATGTACAGGACAGCCAAGGCTACACAGGGAAACCCTGTCTTGAAAAACCAACAATAAACTAACAAACAAACAAAGAGATAACTTTAAAAAAATTAAGAATCAGGAAAAATACCAACAATACCATCTTGTTAAACAATGAATTATTGCTTAAAATTGTTCCAGTGCCAAAAATTAAATCTGTAACTAACATAACAATATGTTGTTTAATATAGTGTATATATTTTACTATGATTTATACATGCAATTAGGATATCTTTGACTTTCACTTCTTGATATAATTTATAGAAGGCATTTATTTTCAATGATTGAGCTACTTTGTTATTGGCAGGTAGTCAATGAGGTGATTGTCATTTGGCCATTTCACAGTGAAGAAAGAGTGTACACAAAGGGCTAATGTGTATTTAGTGGGCACACCATGTGATTTTAACCTCTATCTGATGTCATAGTGATTGACTTAAAATAATGAATTTAGCAAAAATAACTTTACTAATGTCCACTTAGAAAAAGTTATTACTACAAGAAACCTTTTGATTAAAAATATTGTTAATGTCTTCAAAGAGAAGGTGATGGTCAATACTAATGTGTTGGCACAATCTCTCATGCCAGGCATTTCTTCCCACAACAGTGGATTTCAGAAGGCAAGATTAAATAACCCATGCAATGCAGCTATACTAGGAGATAAATTTGAAGTCCCAATTATGTTTGGTGAGACAAGTAGTCCTCTGTAAGAATATGTCTCACTTGCTACAGAAAATATGTCTATAATTATATTTGGCCCAAGGGGACAGCAAACACCAATAACATTGGTTAGACAACACTAAACAATGTATTTATAGATATAATTGTACTAAAAAATGGAGCAGCTTTGGGGAGTAGTTGGGATACACTTATGTCATTCAATGCAAGCCTAGTGGTAAGAGTCATTTCAGAGATGCCTGAATAAGGTGTAATCAGGTACTGAGACTCGAGTTTGATCATATCATTCATTCCACATTAACAAATTACCATGGACACACGCTTTAACTTATCTGGGTCCTAGTGGTCTTCTCCTTGGGGTATCTATTGCACTTCTGACGATAAGAATATAGGTATTATAGTGATTTAAAATGATTTTTATGATTGGTGTTTGTAAAACACTCAGACATGTTAGCTATCATCTTCATCTCATCATCATAATCATCACTCTTTAATTAGTCTTTAATGAATTTCCATCAGATTCTAGAAACACACACATAATTCTAGAAACATGCACACACACACAGCCTCATACATGCTAGGCAAGTGCTCAAACATTGAACAATATATCAGTTCTCTTCTTAATTTTATTTTGAGACAGGGTCTCCCTAACATGCTTATCTTATCTTGAACATGTGATCCACTGTATCTGGGGTTAAAGGTCTATACTTCAGTGTAATAATCTGAAGCAGAAATCAAAGCAGAATACTACAATTTAACAGTTCCAAACCTACCCTCACTCACTAAACTTTCGGTTCCTCTTGCTTTCGTATGCTTTTTTCTAGTATGTTTTCAATATGTTCTCTCTCTTTATATATACAAGTGTATATAGAGAGAAAGAAAGTAGGGATTGGAGATAAAGGAAGGAACAAGAGACAAAGAAAAATGTTTTTTTCTTGATTAAATGCTTTCAGCAATTTAGCTAACTGCTGGACTTACAAATTATGTAATTTCCTTACTTTTTAAGAACAAAAATTTGGCTTCCTTTTTAAAGCAAAATGTTTTAATTTAGAGAAAGTGCAGTCAAATTGCTTGCTATCAATGTTGTACTTACTTTATTATCCCAATCAGTGTCCTCTTAAAGGACATATATTTTAATGGGAATAATAACCGTGTAGAAAGCTTGAATAGTCATGTGTTCATTACCATTAATTTTTACTTCTTACTGAAACAAAGCATGAATGAAGACTGAATGCTACCAGGTAGATGGCTTTACTAACTTGCCAGAAGCTATGAAGTCATCCAGCATAGAAAATGCTGAACTGTAGGGAATTTGCTATTGAGCTCATGTGTTGAGTAAACATGGCACACTTTTTTTTAACGTTATCTTAAGTGGCAATGGTTTAAGCACTGTAGAGACCAAATCAATAAAAAAATATTTCTACAATCAATCAAAACTTCTCTACAAAAATTTCAAGTCAGGAAAGAAAAGTTATATAGAGCAAGCATTAAAGCATTACTTCATTAGAAATTGTATGAGGTTGTAAAGAAAGAGAAATCTGTCAGCAAATAAGACACAACCCATTTATGAATATTCTCAAATGATAAATGGCTCTCAAATAAGAGAGTTCATTAGTGCCATTTATTAAAGCTAGTGTACCTAAACCTCACCTGGGATTGTGTTTCTTAATTGATATAAACATAGAGTTCACTATGTGCATCTTTATGAGAACAGAGAGTTGCTCAATACCCCCAAATAAGTACTTCCTGCCTTCTCACAGAAACTTAGAGATAAGGATCATATATTTTCCTTTTACAGGCCAACAATTCAATGGTATAACTTCCAGGTCCTGTGTCAAAATCTGGCAAAACCTTCCTCTAGATTTTAGAAACAATTTATGTGTTTTTTGTTTTTAATATATATCCTCTTTTTAATTTTCTTTACTTTTACATATACATTTATGTTATTCCACATATGTACGATGAACTACATACAGCAAGAAGAACTGTGAAACAATCAGGAATTATATAAATGTTGCATTCATAATATTTTGCCTATTTGTATTTGGTAACATTGGAGAAAACATCTTTCCTATCTTGGTGAGTCTACAGTTCTGAATGTAAATCAATATCTATCATATCTCATCTCTACCAACTGAAAATATCTCTCTAGACCTAAAGACATCTTAACTCCTAAACAACTAAGCTTAGTTGTAAAACTAAACTATCTGGTCATCAACCCCATCAGAGACTTGAAAAGGAATAAAATTAATTATCTGAGTAAACAAGAAGTGCAAGTTAGCAGCTTCCAAAATGAAAAAAATGACAGAGACGGTTGCCTAGACAGTCACCCAAAACTCTCTGTAACATTGTAGTATTGTATTCAGCTTTCTGGCCCAGTATATACGGCAGACATATTTGTGAAGCAGGAACTATTGAGGATTTGTTTACTTTGTGTTGGCAGAGTTTGTCTATCAACTCTGTAGAGACAGAATAAACAACGATACTATTTTCCCAAAGGAAGAATAGAAGCAAAACTCACTATTCATATTGTAGGCGAATTAAACCTTTTTTAAATGTATAATTTATTTGTTACAATTCATTCACATTACATTCCAAATTGTTACCCCCTCCCTTTTATCTTCCCATTCCCACCCTCCCTCCTTCTTCTGCCTATTCCCCTCCTCTAGGCTTCTGATGGGAGGACCCTCTTACCCCAACTGTCTGGTGATAGCCTATTAGGTCTCGTTAGGATAGCCTGCATCCCCTTCCTTTGTTTGCCTGCTATGCTGACTTGCCAAGGGGCAGTGACCAAATTGTGGGCACCAGAGTTCAAATCAGAGGTTCAGGAGCAGCCCCTCACCCCACTGTGGGGAATCGCAGTCCATTGATTACATCTGAAGAAAGAGTCTTGGTTCTCTGTGTGCAGTGCCCTTGGCTGGTGCATCAGTCTGTGCAGGTCCCCCTGTATCTAGGTCCACAGGCCTTGACGGTCTCCCTGTGGATTCCTACTCTCTCCAGGACTACAGGGACCACACTCTCCCCTACAACTCTCATCTCTCTGCTCAGATTCCAGCTTGAGTCCCAGTATCTGTCCTGATTCCCCACCAGGTTGAGTCTCTCAGAGGACATCCATGTTGGGCTAATGTCCACTTATAAGGGAGTGTATACCATGCCTGTCTTCTACGTCTGGGTTACCTCAACTAGGATGATCATTTCTAGTTATATTATCTTTTGCTTTTCAATAAAATTAGGACAAACTGCTTCTAATTTTGTAGTACCAAGGAATGAAGAAGATAATATAAAGATGTTCTCTTTTTTTTTTTTCTTCAGTCTAAGAGGTTTTACTTTTCCTTTCTCCCAACACATAAGTAATGTTACATTCACATGAACTGGAGTTACACTCCTTCTACTGTTGGGGAAAAATGGAGGGAAAGGTCTCAACTGTGCTGCACAGTGTGATTGGTGAGGTGTGGTTGCTTTAGATATAAGCATTTTATAAACCTCTACCATGGAAAATAATGGCGTAATAATAAAGTATCAATCCCTAAAATAGAAAATTTCCTATTCAGTGGTATCTACTTATTGTTTCCCTTAGAACAACTGCAGGAAAAGTGAAATGAAGTATCAAAAGCTATGTTAGAGTTGGGTCAGGGTGTCAGGCTCATATATCATCAGAATCTATTTGAAGTATTATATTTATTATCAATGACCTTAGGTGTAATTTTGGCAGTCAAACTTCAGCAAAAGCTCTCATGCTGAGTTACATTTTCTTCATGCCTAAATTTCTGCATCATTATGAAGAATAGTGTCTTATCACTTGGAGTACTGACAATTGAATTATGGTCATTGGTTCTTAGAAAGGTGAGGATAAATTCTCGCACATAACACACAGTGACAGGACCACAGACATTGAAACTAGAGGTCCAGTTTTGCTCTAGCTTTGCCATGAGCAGCTTGCTGTGTGATCCTGTCTACATCCACGCCTTGCTGTGCTGATTAAATAAAGTTCTGCAATGAATGCAGTGTCACTGTCAAGCAAAAGCAGGTTTCAGTGACACTGAGGGAATTCTGTTGAGTTAAAACAAGCTCAAAACCCAGACTTTCATGTTTTACTTATCCAGGGTTTCCGCTAATATTTTTGGATTTACTTGCTTTAATTTCAATTCTTTCCCACACATGCAATTTTAGGTTTTTATACTCAAATTAATTTTTTAAAAATTCATACTTATGAGAGCAAACAGACTAGTTAGTATCCATTGATGTCTCTGAGATTTATTTAAATTGGAAATGGGTTTATCAGGCACATCTGTCCTGAAGTAAAAAGGTAAAACCATGCTATCACCTTGGTGATATATTTGATTTTGATTTGACGAATGATATTTTTTTAGAATCTTAAGAGGATTCAATATAGGACAACAATAGTTCAGAAACCTGATATTACCTGCCAGGGAAGAGGTAATAAGCTGTGTTTGGATATTCATTATTATTATTATTTTTTAGCAGTCTTTCTGTAAAATTTGAAAACACCATGTGCAATGTCTGCTGCCATTACACACATGTAGTGGGGTCCCAGAAACAGTCTGTTTTCTAATGATGAATGGGAGGCCTTTCTACTCACCACAGTAACAGACATATTCAAAATGAAATTTGGACAGCAATCTAGTCTTTTAAAATGTAAATTTTACTTTTATTCATTTATTTTCTAGAAATATCTGTCCCAAGTAGAAAATCCAAGACTGTAGTCACTCATTACAACTACTGATATGAAGAATGTTCTGGTCAAAAATCAGGCTGATAAAATATGTTTATTAAAATATTAAAAAGACTCTTTTAAAAGTTTATTTATTTACTTTACATCCAAATCATAGCCCCTCTCTCCTCTCTCTCCCCTGACCCACTTTCCCACTCTCTTCCTTGTATCCCATAACTCCTTCTCATCAGAAACGGGGAGTCCTCTCTCACCATCCCACTCTAGCACATCAAGTTTCATCAGGACTGAGCTCATCGTCATCCACTGTGGCCAAACGAGGCAGCACAGCGAGGGGGAAGTGATCAAAAGCAGGCAAGGGAGTCAATGTCAGAAACAACACCGACTCCACTTACTGGGGGACCCACATGAAGATCAAGCTGTCCATTGGTTTCATATGTGTAGGGGGCCAAGATCCAGTCAATGCATGTTCTTTGGTTGGGTGCTTCCATCTCTGTAAGACAGCATGGGGCTAGGTTAGTTACTTTGTTCGTCTTCTTGTGGAGTTCTTATTCCCTCTGGGTCCTTCTATCTTTTCCCCCACTCTTCCTCAGGACTTCCCCAGCTCTGCCTAATGTTTGTCTGTGAGTCTCAGCATCAGTCTCAATCTCCAGTCTGGTGGAACCTCTCAGAGGACAGCTATGCTAGGCTTCTGTATGTAATCATAACAGAGTATCCTCAATGGTGTCAGGGGTTGGCTTTCTCCTGTGGCTTGGTCTCAGGTTGGGCTAAGCATTAATTGGGCATTCCCTCAGTCTCTGCTGTATCTTTATCTCTGTGTATCTTTTTAAAAATTTGTATTAATTTATTCATATTACATCTCAATGGTTATCTCATCCCTTGTATCCTCCCGGTCCTCCCTCCCTCCCATTTTCCCCTTACTTCCCTCCCCTATGACTGTGACTGAGGGGGACTTCCTCCCTCTGCGTATCTTATAGGCAGAGTAAATTTTGGGTCAATGCTTTTGTAGGTAGATTGGTATGCCCATCCTACAACTGTAGGTGCTACCTGGCTAGGAGGTGTCCTCCTCAGTCTCCACAAGCCCTGCTACTAAGAGTCTTAGCTAGAGATATACCTATATCCTCCCTGTAGCCTACTCTGTTACAGATCTCCAGCTGTCTAAGAGATGTCCCTGCCCTCCTTTTCTTTTTATAGTCGAGCCGTCTCATCTCTCCTTCCCACTCTCTCCACATCCGATCCTCATTAATTTCCCTCTCCACACCATCTCCTACCCAGTTCCATCTCTTCATCCGCTTCCTTTGTCTATTCTATTTCCCCAACTGAGAGAAATTCAAGCATCCTCTCTTGGACGCACCTTGTTGCTTAGCTTCATTGAGTGTATGAATTATAGTATGGCTATCCTGTACTATATAGCTAATATCTGCTTATAAGTGAGTACATTTCATGTGTGTCTATCTGAGTCTGGGTTATCTTACTCAGAATGATCTTTTCTAGTTCTATCTATTTGCCTGCAAGCTTTATGATTTCCTTGTTTTTAATAGCTGAGTCATATTCCACTGTGTAAACGAACCACGTTGTATTTATCAATTCTTCATTTGAGGTACATCTAGGTTGTTTCCAGTTTCTGGCTATTATAAATAAAGCTGCTTTGTACATAGCAAATGTCCTTGAGGGATGGTGAAGCATTTTTTGGGTATATGCCCAGAAGTGATGTAGCTGGTTCTTGAGTTAGAACTATTTCTAATTTCTGGAGAAAGTGCTAGATTATTTCCAAAGTGGTTGTACAAGTTTCCACTGCTAACAGCAAAGGAGGAATGTTCCTCTTTCTCCACATCTTTTCCTGCATGTGATATCACATGAGTTTTTTATCCCAGCTATTTTGACAGGTGTAAGACAGAATCTCAGAGTCATTTTGATTTGCCTTTCCTTGATAATGAAGGATGTTGAACATTTCTTTAAGTGCCTTTCAGGAATTAGATATTCCTTTTTGAGAATTCTTGGTTTAGTAGTTTACTTCAATTTTGTTGGTAGTATTTAATTTCTTGAGATCTTTATATATTTTGGATATTAGCCTCTGTCAAATGGAGGATTGGTGAGTATCTTTTTCCAATGTACAGGCTGCTGTTTTGTTTTATTGACATTATCCTTTGCCTTACAGAAGCTTTTCAGTTTCATGAAATCCTATTTTCTCTTCTAATAAATTCAGTATATCTGGTTTTATGTTGAAGTCTTTGATCCACTTGGACTTGAATTTTGTCCAGGATAGTAATTATGAATCTATTTGCATTTTTCTACATGTAGACATCCAGTTAGACCAGCACCATTTGTTGTAGATGCTATCTTTTTCCATTGTATAGTTTTTGTTTCTTTATCAAAAATCAAGCTTCCATAGAATTGTTTTTTCAAGGTTTGTAGAGAATTGTGTTGGCATTTTGATCAGAATTGCATTGTATCTGTAGATTGCTTTTGGTAAGATGGCCAATTTTACTATGTTAATCCTATGATCCATGAGCATGTGGGATCTTTCCATTTTCTGATGTCTTCTTCAATTTCTTTCTTCAGAGACTTGAAGTTCTTGTCATACAGGTGTTTTACTGGACTAGCTAGAGTTACACAAAACTACTTTATATAATTAGTGGCTATTTTGAAGGGTGTTTCTTCCCCAATTTCTTTCTTAGCCCATTTGTTCTTTCTATACAGGAGGTCTACTGATTTTGTGAGTTTATTTTCTATCTAGCCACTTTGCTAAAGTTGTTTATCAGCTGTAGGAGTTCCCTGGTAGAATTTTTGAGGTCACTTATGTACACTATCATCCATGCATTGTGATACTTTGACTTCTTCCTTTCCTATTTGTATCTCCTTGATCTCCTTTAGTTGTCCTACTGCTCTAGCTAGGGCTTTAAGTACTATACTGAAGAGATACAGAGAAAGTGGGCAGCCTTTTTTTTTTGTCCCAGTCATCAGTGTAATTGCTTCAGATTTCTCTCCATTTAGTTTGATGTTGGCTATAGGCTTGTTGTATACTACCGTTACTAAGTTTAGGTATGCACCTTATATCCCTGATCTCTCCAAGACCTTTAAAATGAATGAGTACTGGACTTTGTCAAATGCTTTTTTGGACATCTAATGAGATGATCGTGTGTGTGTGTGTGTGTGTGTGTGTGTGTGTGTGTGTGTGTGTGTGTGT
>OU015744.1:63934619-63948993 GCA_907169655.1 Acomys percivali
TGTGTGTGTGTGTGTGTGTGTGTGTGTGTGTGTGTGTGTGTGTGTGTATTTTCTTTCAGATTGTTTATACAGTGAATTACTTTGATGAATTTTGTGTTTTGACTCAGTACTGCATGCCTGGAATGAAGCCTGCATGTTAATTGTGGATGATATTCTTGGGTTCAGTTTTCCAGTATTTTATTGAGCATTTTTGCATTAATCAATGTTCATGACAAAAATTAACTCTGAATTTCTTTCTGTGTTGGGACTTTGTGTCCTTTAGGTATCATGGTGACTGTGGACTTATAGAGTGAGTTTGGCAATGTTTCTTCTGTTTCTATTTTGTGGAATATTTTGAGCTGTATTGGTACTAGCTCTTTCTTTGAAGGTCTGATGAAATTCTGCATTGTCCATGGACTTTTTTCTCCTTCTTGTTTGGTTGGGAGACTTTTCAAGACTGCCTCTATTTCCTTATGGGATATAGGACTATTTCACTTGTTTGCCTGATATTAATTTAACTTTGGTAAGCAAAATCTAACAAGAAAGTGCCAATTTTACTTAGATTTTTCCAATTTTGTGGCAATATAGACTTTTAAAATAAGACCTAATGATTTTTTTGGATTTCTTCAGTGTGTGTTGTTATGTCCTTCTTTCATTTCTGATTTTGTTGATTTGGATATTGTCTCTCCGCCTTTTAATTTGGCTAAGGGTTTGTATAGCTTAGTGATTTTGTCAAAGAATCAGCTTTTGGTTAATTCTTTGTATTGTTCTTTTTGTTTCTAATATTGGTTGCATCCTTCAGTTTGATAATTTCCTTCTGTCTATACCTTTTAGGTATGTTTGCCTCTCCCTTTTTTCTACAGATTTCAGTTGTGCTGTTAAGTTGCTAGAATGAGATCTCTCCATTTTTTTATGAAGGCACTTAGTGCTATGAAGTTTCCTTTTAGCACTGCTTTCATTTTGCCACATAAGTTCAAGTGTGTTTTGCTTTCATTTTCATTCAATTTTAGGAAGTCCTTAATTTTTTTCTTTATTTCTTTCCTGACCCAGTTGTTACTGCATAGAGAGGTTGTTCAGTTTCCATGAGTCTGTAGGCTTTTTGTCATATCTGTTATTGTTGAAATTCAGCTTTAATCTATGATGATCTGAGAAAACACAAGGGGTTATTTTAATTTTTTTGTATTAGTTGAGGCTTGCTTTGTAGCAGACTAAATTGTCAACTTTGGAGACAGTTGAGTACCCTTTCATGCACTTCATAAAATCAAACAAAGATTATCATAACAAAATATTGTTTTAGTAATATTTTTGGTTTTTGCTCTCACGATATTATTTGTCACATCCACGAGTTTTAGTACTTGCATTTTTGTGTCTCATTAGCACTCAAGAGTTTAAGAATATTTTTAAACTGAAATTAAAATAATAAAATTGAATAATTAATGAATATGAAAACATGATTAATAAGAAAATCAAAATATTTAAGATCGTGCAAATTAACAGAACAAGTAATAAAATGGAAGAAAGTTGGAAATAAAGGAACTGGTATTTTGTATTCAAGGTATTTGGTAGAAATGGCACAGTATGAGTTTTGATATCAGAGGTTCCATCTAAAGACTAAGCAAGAATTAGGTGCATCTCATTAAAAAGAGTATAGAAACCTGCTGTTCCCCATTATAGTGAAGAATGAGAAGTCACCAAGGAAAATTCACTAACCAGAGGCAAGAATCTATCTGAGAACAAACCTCTCTATCTCTTTAGACAGTATTGGGTTATTTGGCACTCAGCCAGTGCCTCTGAGGTGGAAACAATAGCACAAAGAGAGCCCCTGCATGAAGCAGGGCACAGGCAAGCATTATTGTTCTCCATCCCATAGTATCACATGCTGATCTCCAAGGTCCCTAAGTAGCTAGACCATTACTTGGCATCACACTGGGAAGATATGCATGTGTGAGGAAGCATGGAAATTCTCAAGACGTCAATTTGCCAGGAGCTAATAACCTTGTATCCTATTAAAGCAACCATTGGTAAAAATTAATTACTCTTTATAAGATCCCATTTGTAGGGGTTTAAAGTTTACTGCCTGTATTGTCCTTGGCTGGTGCCTTAGTTTGAGCGGGACCCCTGGGCTCAAATCTGCCTATCATAATGTTCTACTCATAGGCTTCTAGGACCCTCTGGATCCTTCTACTTTGCTATTCTCCCATGCTTCTCTCATCTAGAGTCCCAATAGGGTGTCCTCCCCTCTGACCCAGTTTCCTGGTAAGTGAAGGCTTTCATGGGACATGCCCATTGGGCTAGTATGCAGTATATAAGTGAGTATATACCATTTGAGTCTTATACAGGGGGAGGAAGTCCCCCTCAGGAACAGTCATAGGAGAGGGGAATAAGGGGAAAATGGGAGGGAGGGAAGAATGGGAGGATACAAGGGATAGGATAACCATTGAGATGTAACAAGAATAAATTAATAAAAGAAATTAAAAAAAGATCCCATTTGTATGTACAGATGAGGTCTCAACAAATCCAAAGGATTCTCTAGTAATGGACTGACTCTTCCCATATTCTAAAGAGAAAGGCTTGACAAGTTCTCATAATTGGCCCTTTGTTTCTATGCATGAACATCCCAGGTGCGGGAACAGGGAAGGCTGATACATGGTACAAACACTTGTCCTCTTTTGAGTTGGGTTGTCCTGGACAGTCTTGTGAAAAAGACTAAATCCTGAGCAATCAAAGAATACATATGGCTAACTGCTAATAGAGGTATGAACATCTACGTTACAGGGGATAAAGCTGCTGTTTAAATAAACAGTCTGTCAATATACCCTAAAAATTATCCTCTCTTGTTTTGGGGGAAGTTCTTTGGAGAATTTTTGAGGAATTTGGGGCCAAAGTGTCTGGGCCACAGTTTCACTCCTTTACAAAATAAGAATAAGCTTATCATTTCTTAATGCTGAACTGAGTGTGTCCAGAAGGGACCATGACCCTTCCAAATCATGATCTAATACATTTATGAATCATTATGAGGTACCCATAAATGCATCCATGTTCTATAGAATTAGACTTCTTAATGGAACTTAATAGTTCTTAAGTGATAACCCCTAGAAAAGGTCTATTGCCCAGATTTCATTGAAGCAAATATTTTAAAACAAGCCCTTTAGTGGAAAATAATTATTTTCTTCCTTATTTTTAAGTTACATTTTCTACAAGTCAGCTTGTAGTTTTCTTCTAGAGCAAATTTCTCATTATTAATGAAAAGAAATGTACTGGGAGAGATGCAGAGGCAAGGTGACTTTGTGCTTATGTTATCGGGAGCATCAGGAGAAGGAGGACAGGACGGTTCTGGCTACTCAGCTCAGCTGAGGCCCAGGGAAAGGGCTCTCACCACTCTAGTGTCGGTAGAGAAGGACTTAACAAGACTGGCAATGAGGCTGGTCAGTGGGATTTGCAGAGCACACTAATTCTAGCTATCATGTATTTCCCTTGGATTAGGTCAAGTGTTTGCTAATTGACCCTTTAAAGTTAATCTACTCCACACAGACAGTGAGATAAGGGTCTGTATCTATTGATATTTTGTTTTCAGGTTTTTTTTTTTTGTTCAAGAAAAAAAGTTACTTTATTGACCCCAGCTCACCCAAAATATCACACAAAACTACAAACATGTTATCAACCTACATACACATGTCACATCCAACATCTTGAATATTTTTTGTTTAAGTTTTCTGTTTGCTGCTTTCAGAAAATGATTATCACACACTCCAAAATTGTTTTCAGTTTTAAAGTGTAACTACTGTTTTTTTAACTTCAAAAATGTCTCATGGTTCTTCTTGCTATAGATAGCTTATTGTATACATGTGCAATAAATTGATATGTAAAAAATTAAAAATAAAAATGCATAAAAAACAAAACAAACATTTCAGCATTCTAAACTTACAAAAATAACAGTATGTTGCAAATTTTGTTAAGGTACACAGGTTCTTAAACTTTTATGGGTGCAGTAGTTTTTTGCTGACAACAGTGAGTTCTACACTTTGGTTGAAAACAGTTTAAAATCTGCCACACTTAACTAAAGAAAAAATAGAAACACTTCTCATGCTAGCTTACTCCTTCCCCTGTTACCACAACTAAGAGTATCAGCAGAATGCTGTGCCACTATGTACAAAAACAAGACAACTTGAAGTTGAATGGATGCCCACTGCAGTATCAACAGGTTCAACCCCACAGTGCAGGCCCTGAGCTACGCTCCATCCCAAAAGACATCTTCTCCTCACAGCCTCCACATCAAACAAGATGCATCAAAAATCTGTTTGGGTTGCTTTGTTCTCTTTACAAGATATGTTCAGGTAACAACTCAGGATTTCTAGCCAATAACCATATAGTTAACACTACCTTACGAGTTGAAAACAAAGTGCCAGAACATCTTCAAATGCCAACAGCAAAGTGAGCGGAGTGAGAACATGAGTGCCTTTTCTTTTAAAAATGTTTGGAGTTATGTACAACATTGATAAAATTTCAGGGTGCTCGGGACACCCATGGCCACTTCTGTAGGAACCAGGCCCGCCCGACTGGGCTGCCTGCCTGTCTTGCTGTTTCATGTCCTGTTTCTAACAGCTTCCATGTCTGTGTTTACCTTGGTTAGCTAGTCCTGTTTACTGCTCTGAGAACGCGCCCCTCCCTTTCTCCAGACTTTTCCTCCTGTATGAGATTACCTCTTAAGGGATTTCACCTGGGAGGAGGATTCCTGTTTGGCTGCCTATAAGAAGGCTCTTTGGAACTCTGGGATGATTAAAGAATAAACCGCTGCCACGGCTGCTGCTGCTGGGGCTGCTGCTCTCTTAGCACGAAGGACCGCTGTGTTATTGTGTGTGTATGTGTGCGTGTGTGTGTGTGTGTGCATGAGTTAAATCCGCAGCCCCTTGCCCTTAACTCGGTACTGCGGTGGCACGGGCGCCACACACTTTATGTAAACCATTGACACTTTGAGAAACTTCAATATGATTGTGATCAAATTTTGTAATTAAACCTAACAAGGGCAATAGACACAGCTCAAATAAGAGAGGTGTCAATCACGGTGCTCTCCTACTCTAAGGTATTCACAAGGAGACAGATTGTATTCCTCTTCCTCCTCTCCTTCCTCTTCTTCCTCCTCCTTCTCTTCTTCCACCTTTTTCTGGGCAACTTTATCAGGACCCTTGGCACCATCAAAGTTCCCTTTAGAGTCATGGTCAGCAGCATCCATCTCATACTTTGTTGCCTTGATAACGTACAGATGCTCTTCACTGTAACTCAAGTTATTCCACATCTCACCCAGTTTTTTAGCCACATCTTCAATGGAGATGCCAGGGTTTGTGGACTTGATCTTGGGGCAGATTTCAGAGCAGAGTAAGAAACATCCAGACGGAGGTCTTTTGGTGGTATTAGGGTCCTTCTTCTTGCCTCCTTTAGCTCATACCGAGTCTTTCATTTCCCCATCATAAAGAACTTTATATGCCTTTGCCATTTCACCAAACTTGGATTTCCCTTTGACAGCCATTGTCTTTCACCTCTCAGAGCACTTCTTGGAAAACTACACAGAGTTGACTGTGACCCTAGGGGTTTTCCTCTTATGTTCTTCCCTGCAAGTTTGAATGAAGAAGGTATAAGCAGACATCTTGCCCTTCGGTTAAATGGGATTACCTTTAGCCATCATAACTGTATTGTTTGCTAGTCTCAGCTATTGATATTTATATTTCTTTTTTATTAATTTATTCAGATTACATCTCAATAGTTATCCCCTTACTTGTCTCCTCCTGTTTCTCCTTCCTCTCACCTTCGTCCTAATGCCCTCCCATAGGTCTGTGACAGAAGGGGACCTCCTCCCCCACCATATGGTCACAGCCCATCAAGTCTCATCTTGGTAGCCTGCCTATTCTTTCTCTGCATGCCAACAGGCCTCCTCACTATGGGGAAGAGGTCAAATATGGGGCACCAGAGTTCATATCAGAGTCAGTCTCTACTCTCCACACAACTGTGGAAAATGTCCTGTGCATTGCCTAGATCTGAGTAGGGGCTTAATGTTTACTGCGTGCATTATTCTTGGTTGGTGCAGTAGTTTGAGCAGAGGCCCCTGGGTCCAGATCTTCCTGTCATGATGTTCTTCTTGTAGGTTTCAAGGACCTTCTGGATCCTTCTGTTTCCCTATTCCCCCATATTTCCCTTACCTAGAGTATCAATAGGAAGTCCCCGCATCTATCCCAATCTCCTGGTAAGTGAAGATTTTCATGGGACATCCCTTTTAGGCTAATGTCCAATTGTGAGTGAGTATATACCATGTGAAATTTTCTGCTTCTGCGTTAACTCACTCAGTATGATCATTTCTAGTTCAATCCATTTGTCCACAAATTTCAGGATTTCCTTGTCCTTAATAGCTGAATAGTATTGCACAGTGTAAATGTACCACAGTTTCTTTATCCATTCTTCAAATGAGGGACATTTAGGTTGTTTCTAGGTTCTGGCTATTACAAATAATGCTGCTATGAACATGGTTGAGCATATGTCCTTATTGTGTGGTGGAGCATCTTCTGGGTATATTCCAAGTAGTGGACTAGCTGTGTCTTGAGGTAGCCCTATCTTCAGTTTTCTAAGAAAGCACTAGATTGATTTCCAAAGTGGTTGTACAAGTTTGCACTCTCAATAGCAATGAAGGAGTGTTCCTCTTTCTCTACATCATCTCCAGCATGTGGTGGCACTTGAGTTTTTTTTTTTTTTTTATCTTATCCATTCTGATGGGTGTAAGATGGAATCTATAAGTAGTCTTTATTTGCATTTCTCTGTTGACTAAAGACATTGAGCATTTCTTTAAATGTTTCTCAGCCATTCAATATTCCTCTGTTGAGAATTCCCTGTTTAATTCTGAGCCCCATTTCTTAATTGGGTTATTTGGTTTCATGGTGTTTAATTTCTTGAGTTCTTTATATATTTAGGATATTAGACCTTTGCCAGATGTAAGGTTGGTGTAGATCTTTTCCAAATCTGTAGGCTGTTGCTTTGTTCTGTTGACAGTGTCTGCTTCCTTATAGAAGCTTCTCATGAGGTCCCATTTGTTAATTGTTAACTTTAACGCCTGGGGTGTTGGTGTTCTGTTCAGGATATTGTCTCCTGTGCCAATATGTTCCAGGCTCTTCCCCACTTTTTCTTCTAACCAATTTAGTGTCTCTGGTTTTATGTTGAGGTCTTTAAACCACTTGGACTTGAATTTTGTTCATGGTGATAAATATGGGTCTAATTCCATTTTTCAACATGTAGACATCCAGTTAGATCAGTACCATTTGTTGAAGATGCTATCCTTTTTCTGTTGAATAGATTTGGCTTCTTTGTCAAAATCAAGTGATCATATGTGTGTGGATTCATTTCTGGGTCTTCTATTTAATTCTGTTGATCAACCATCCTATTGCTATACTAGTAACATGCCATTTTAATTACTGTTGCTCTATAGTACAGCATGAGATCAGATATGGCGATTCCTCCAGAGGATATTTTATTGTATATGAATGTTTTTGCTATTCTGGGTTTTTTGTTTTTCCATATGAAGTTGAGAATTGATCTTTCAATGTCTTTAAAGAATTGTGTAAGTATTTTGATAGGGATTGCATTGAATGTATTAATTGCTTTTGGTAAGATGGCCATTTTTACTATGTTAATTCTCTCAATCTACAAACAAGGGAGAACTTTCCATGCTATGTTCTGATGTCATCTTCAATCTCATTCTTCAGAGATTTGAAGTTTCCTTTTCAAACAAGTCTTTCATTTGCTTGGTTAGAGTTACTTCTAGATATTTTATATTATGGCTATCCTAAAGGGTGTAGCTCCCCTAATTTCTTTCACTGTACAATTGTCATTTATATGTAGTAAGGCTACTGAATTTTTTGAGAAAATTTTGTATCCTGCCATTTTGCTGAAGGTGTTTATCAGCTGTAGGAGTTCCCTGGTGGAATTTTGGGGGTCACTTATGTACACTATCATATCATCTGCAAATAGGGATAATTTGACTTCCTCCTTTCCCATTTAAATGCCCTTGATCTTTTTGTTGTCTTATTTCTCTAGCTAGAACTTCAAGATCTATATTGAAAAGATATTGAGAGAGTGGGCAGCCTTGACTGCTCCCCGATTTTAGAGGGCTTTCCTTGAGAATCTCTTCATTTAATTTGATGTTGGCCCTTGGCTTGCTGTATATAGCCTTTATTATGTTTAGATATGTGCTTTGTATACCTGATCTCTCCAAAACTTTAAACATGAATGGGTGTTGTATTTTGTCAAATGCTTTTTCTGCATCTAAGGAAATGATCATCTGGTTTCTTTCCTTCAGTTTTTTTATATGGTGGATTACATTGATGGACTTCTATATATTAAACCATCCCTGCATGCCTGGAATGAAGCCTACCTGGTCATGGTGAAAGATAATTTTGATGTGTTCTTGTATTTGGTTTGCGAGTATTTTATTGAGTATTTTTGCATCAATGTTCATAAAAGAAATTGGGCTGAAATTCTCTTTCTTTGTTTGGTCTTTGTGAGGTTCAGGTATCAAAGTGACTTTGGCCTCATAGAATTAGTTTGGTAATGTTCCATCCATTTCTGTCTTTTGGAGTAGTTTGAAGAGTATGGGTATAAGCTTTTCTTTGAAGGTCTAGTAGAATTCTGCACTGAAACCACCTGGCCTTGGATTTTTGTTGTTGTTGTTTTGTTTTGTTTTTTGCTTTTGGTTAGGAGACTATGTCTGCTTCTATTTCAATATGGGAAATAGGACTATTTAGTTTGTTTATCTGATTTTGATTCAATTTTGGCAAGTGGAATCAATCAAGAAAATCGTCCATTTCTTTTAGATTTTCAAATTTTATGGCATATATGCCTTTAACGTAGGATCTTATAGTTCTTTGTATTTCTTCAGTGTCTGTTATTATGTCTCCCTTTACATTTCTGATTTTGTTGATTTGGGTAATGTCTCTCTGCCTTTTAGTTAGTTTGGCTAATGGTTTGTCTATCTTGTTGATTTTCCCAGAGAACCAGCTCTTGTTTTTGTTGATTCTTTGGACTGTTTTCTTAGTTTCTAATTTATTAATTTCAGCCCTGAGTTTGATTATTTCCAGTCTTCTACTCCTCCTGGGTGTTTCTGCTTCTTTTTTTCCTAGGGCTTCCAGCTGTGTCATTAAATTGCTTATGTGGGATGTTTCCAATTTCTTTTTAAAGGCACCTAGTGCTATGAATTTCCCTTTTAGCACTGCTTTCAATGTATCCCACAAAATTTTGTATGTTGTTTCTTCATTTTCATTGAATTCCAGGAAGTCCTTAATTTTTCCTTTATTTCTTCCTTGACCCAGGTGTCATTAAGTACAGAGTTGTTTAGTTTCCATATGTGAGTAGGCTCTTTGTTATTCCTGATGTTGTTGAAGTCCAGCTTTAGATCATGGTGATCTGATAAGATACAAGGTATTATTTCAATCTTCTTGTATCTATTGAGGCTTACTTTGTGACCTACTATATGATGAACATTGGAGAAGGTTCCATGGTGTGCTGAGAAGAAGGTATACTCCTCTGTGTTTGGGTGAAGTTATGTAGATATCTGTTAGATCCATTTGATTCGTGACATTGTTTAGTGTCATTATTTACCAGTTTATTTTCTGTTTCAATAATCCATCCTTTGGTGAAAGTGTGGTGTTGAGGTCTCCCAATATTTGTGTGCGGGGATCGGTGTGTGGTTTAAGTTTTGTTAATAGTTTTTTTACAAATGTGGGTGCCCTTGTATTGGGAGCATAGATGTTCAGAATTGTGATGTCTTCTTGGTTGACTTTACTTTTTATGAGTATGAAGTGTCCTTCCTCATCCCTTTTGATTAATTTTGGTTGAAAATTATTTTATTAGATATTAAAATGGCTACACCAGGTTGCTTCTTGTTTCTGTTTGCTTGGAATACCTTTTTCCAATTTTTTACCCTGAGGTAATGTCTATACTTGAGGCTGACATGTGTTTCTTATATGCAAAGGAATGTTGGGTCTTGTTAATGCATCCATTCAGTTAGTCGTATCTTTTTATTGGAGAATTGAGACTATTGATGTTGAGAGATATTAATAACCAGTGACTGTTAAGTCTCTTGATTTTGATGTTGGTTGCAGTAGAGTGTGTGGTTGTGTTTTTGCGAAGGTGTAGTTATATATTTCCCATGTAAATTTGGTTGTAGCTTGTCTCTTTGCGGTGGAGTTCTCCTTCTATAACTTCTGTAAGGCCATATTTGTGTATAGGTACTGTTTGACTTTTTTTTTTGTCATGGAATATCTTGTTTTCTCCATCAATGGTTATTGATAGTTTCACTGGATATAGTAGTCTGGCCTGGTATCTATGGTCTATTGGGGTTTGCAAGACCTCTGTCCCGGCCCTTCTGCCTTTTATGATCTCTGCTGAGAAGTCAGGTGTAATTATGATAGGTTTGCCATTATGTTACTTGGCCCTTTTCCCTTGCTGATTTTAATATTTTTTCTTTGTTCTGTATTATTTGTGTTTTTATTATTATGTGACAGGAAGATTTTCTTTTCTGGAAATTCTCTCTCTCTGATTCTTTGATCTGTTTTTACAGACCAACAAATATCCTAAATAGAGCCTGAGAAACATCTCTTTGAAATATAAATATCAGGGGGGCTCCAAGATGGCGGTGGAGAAGTTGGGCAGTGTTTGATCTGCAGGGAGGAGACGGGGATGCTACTGGGAGCCATGGACTGTGGGAGCTAGGGAAAACTGGTTGAGAAAAGTCTACACAGTGCAGACCACAGGTGGGTCTGGCCTCCAGTCATCCAGCCACCCACAGAGGATGGGAGTCTAGTCCCCAGAGTCTGGACTCGAGACCATCTGTGAGCTTTGAGCTGTGAGCTCTGACCTTGCTTTACAGCACAAACTCGGTATATAGCAATGAACTCCTGGCAGTGAAGCACCAGAGCTCCTGGTCTAGGGAAACCTTGGGGAAACAGTTGGATCTGTCCACAGACTCCAACTCACCCACCCAGTGCCAGTCCACAGAAAGCCCAAGTGTCATACAGGGGCCCAGATGGCAATGGCTGTGGACACTTTGTCCAGCCTCAGGGGCACAGTATGAGCAAGGCTCATGGTGATCTCATAGGATACAAGGTATTATTTCAGAGGCCAGTTGGTTACAGTGGACCCAGCCTAGCCGGGCTCCACAGCCTGGCAGGGTCTACCACACTCTTTGGAGAGGCTGGACAGTCCTCAGATGAAAGGACAGGAAATTACCCAGCCAGCCCAATGCAGTGGTATGAAAGTTCTGGGCCGAAACCTAGCTACTGGCCCCAGCAGACAGTCCCTGCACAATTGGCCAGAATGGATGCAGCCTAGCCCCAGGGCCCGAGGGCAAGGTACTCAAAGCCCAGCCAAAGACAGGATAACAGGCTCTACATACACTATCTCAAACTAATCCTGGAGCTGCAGAGCACCAGCACCTACCTCTGCTGACCAAGGAGGGAGCCTAGGGTGTGGAGCAGAGTCTCCAAGAGCTGAAATCAGCTCACCTGCCTGTGCCAGGGAAGAGTTCCCTGATCCCCACAGGCAAAGGTCCTCTGTTACCCTTCTGTTTCTTCACTGATCTGGAGACAGATACTTGGAAAAGCTTCTAATATCACTGTTCAGGCTAAGAGAAGTTCCAGCTCAGAGCTCTTCCACTCGCCCAGAGTTTTATTCTCATGATTCATTTTTGCTGCTTTTTATCAACTTCAGTATTTTGTGCTACATTTAACTCAGCCATGGCTTAGTTCTTGAGGCAGTATCTATTTTTACTCTAACACTGAAATAATGTTTCTATGACATAAAAAGAAAAAAAACTATTTTGCAAAGCACTAGTGAATAATGTAGAATTTAGCAAAGACTTATGTGGGGGGAAAACAAAATTTAGGTCATAGAAAAATAGAATTCTTCTACTTTCTGAGGTTCTCTGTTCTTTGTACCTTTATATCTTTTGTGAATATCTATGCTGAAACAAATAAAACATTTTCTCCCAGCTTTCTCAGACAAAACTGTCCTTGAAAAGGTGGAGACCTTCTATTCTGGAACTATCCAAATGCTCACCCCATTTTCTCACCACCCACCTACTCACAGTAACCTCATCTAGGATGTTTTACTCCTAAGATAGAGCTGTCTCCCTACCAACAAGTGTCTAGTCTTCTCCAAATGCCAACAGTACTTTTGTGACTGAGGAGTTTTTTTCAGATTTATGAACAGTCAAAAAAGAAAAGTGAAAAGAAGAAGCATGCCTACACAGCATCTCCATTTTAAGACCCTGAACCTTCCAGCCTAGAAAAATTCATGCCTCTCTCGACCTGGGAGTCTTTTGAGTTCAGGGTCACTCTTACTCATAGATAATTAAATTAATTCTGATAAACCTCTAAGGCACTTAACATTTTTAAAGAATCCTTTTATCAAGTGTGACTGAAGTTCAGTTTGGATCCCTTTAGCAAAAAAGGACCTGTAAAACAAAGCCACATTATACACAATTGAAAACACATCATAATGCTCTAGTGGCTTTATGGAACCTCCAAGCCTTTATTATCCTTTGGAAAGACAGTTGTAAAGAAGGCTTTCACTTTTTTTTTCATTCTAACCTGTATTTTATTTATTTATTTATTTTTTGCCTTTTTTATTTTTTTAAATTAATTTATTCTTGTTACATCTCAATGGTTATCCCATCCCCTGTATTCTCCCATTCTTCCCTCCCTCCCATTTTCCCCTTATTCCCCTCCCCTATGACTGTTCCTGAAGGGGATTATCTTCCCCTGTATATGCTCATAGGGTATCAAGTCTCTTCTTGGTAACCTGCTGTCCTTCTTCTGAGTGCCACCAGGTCTCCTCCTCCAGGGGACATGGTCAAATGTGAGGCACCAGAGTATGTGAGAAAGTCATATCCCACTCTCCACTCAAGTGTGGAGAGTGTTCTGACCATTGGCTAGATCTGGATAGGGATTTAAAGTTTACTGCCTGTATTGTCCTTGGCTGGTGCCTTCACTTTTTAAGACAAGTAATATTTGGTTATTGTTTTACTGAATAGCAATTACTATAGTACAATTATTCACTATTCCTACAGTGTCAGAAGATGCAATCCTAAGAAATACTTGGGGAATATATTACATGTAAAAAATTAACATGTATGATGGAAGACTGAAAGCTTGATACTACTATGCCATTAGCTTAGTGTTAGTAGAATCATGTTTAGAGAATGTGAGAAGGAACTGACATAGGTTGAGATATTCAGAACTTTAGTTTTCTTAGCAAGCAAAGTTTATAAGACACCCTGTTTCTCTTCACAACTTCCATGTAAGGAGGCTCACATCATAGAGTCTTGTACCTCCAGCTCCAGGAGGATCTGAAAACCTTCTTCTGCCTTCCCTAAGGATTGCACTCATGTGTACATACCCACAGACAAACACATATAATTAAATAATAAAATAAACATTTTGATAAAAGTTTCTAATGAGAGAAAGGAAGAAATCTTTCAAGGAAGGAGAAAGAGAATATTGATATTGGACCTATATCTGACATTGTCAATGGGGCCCAAAAACTGTGGCTAAGTGGCCAAGCCCCAGGGGAAAATGTCTATTAATTTCATGTTGCTAAATGACACTGCAACAAAATGACTCCTAGTGACTTATTGCCATCAGTGCATTGCTTAGCCTTCATCAGAGAAGATATTATAGTAATCGACAATACAGAGACTCACAACTAGTCAAGATGTATAGAATAAGACTTTGGAGTGTTCAGCCCTAAATGTGATATCTGTATCACACTGCACCTACGAAAAGTCAAGGAATCTATGTGAAAGCAGGAATAAAAACACTGTCAGAGTCAGAAGTGGATAGTGACAACAAAAAGTTGATTTTTCTGTATATGTTATGGATGATACACATTTGGACTCATAGTGACTGTGAAAATATTATAAAATCAGCATGAGCTCAAATTAGATATAATCTCAGCATCAAAAAAGGGAACAGGGCATGAAATCCCTTAGCTGAAGAACTATTATCATTTGATTATGGTTGGGAGAAGAAAGCTCCATATTTTCAATAGTGTGACATTTGGTAAATCAACCACAATCCAGGTCAGGCCCAATTCCCAGGAGTTGTTAACCAACATAAGCCAGAGGTAGAGGAAAGGACAGAGACAGACAGGAAGGGAGGGAGGGAGGGAGAGGAAGAATGAGAGACAGAAGAGAGAGAGAGACAGAGACAGAGTAAGAGGAGAGAGAGAGACAGAAGAGAGAGAGAGAGGAGAGAGAGAACAGAGAGGGAGAGAGAGGAGAGAGAGAGAGGAGAGAGAGGGAGAAAGAGAGAGAGGAGAGAGAGAGAGAGAGAGAGAGAGAGAGAGAGAGAGAGAGAGAGAG
>OU015744.1:63964325-63979579 GCA_907169655.1 Acomys percivali
AAAAGCCAGGACCCTTACGCTGAAACATGACACTTATTCTTCATTTGATAAAAGTATGTTTTAAGACAGATTTGGAGTAAATAAGGTCCAATGAACTGTTAAAATAATGGTGAATGAGTTGCATATGGAAATACAATTTTGGAAAATAATTCCAATAAAATGAACAAATCTTCTACACTTCAATGCCATGTAGTTAATGAAGCTTTAATATAAATCTAAGGAGATAGTTTGATACAGAATTCTCTTAGAACAAATCATGGAAATACGATTCCACAACACTTTCTATTTTGCCTTTTCTTGAAAAATAATCACAAATCTAATTTTAAAAAAACATTTGGCTAACAGCTAAGGTGCTCACTTAATCTCTACTCTTGGAACTAACCACTGCCTGAATAACAGCTAATTTCTCTGCTGTTATGATGCCATGCATTATAGATATCTCCCAGAGGAACAAATACTCTAATGATGAGCTATGTCGTGTTGACCTGAGACATCACTTCTGCTAACGAGTAGGAGAAGACAATTAACTGTGCAAAGTCTGTGCTGAGAAAGTCACAAAACAAGTTTTGCAGGAAACTGGTTGACCACACTCTTTTGTGCACAGACATTGAAAATGACAGCACCCTTCTTTCAGGACAACAGGATTCTAAATAGCACCTGATTGAGTTGCAGACCTGGGACGTGCTCGAAATGCTGCCAGCTGCCGTCTTGAGTGTCTCACATCATCAAGAACAAATGGATTGAATAAATTGAACAAGAAGGCGGCCAGTGTAGTCCGTGCTGATATCCACATTTTGTGGATCTCACTCAAATTATTTGCTTCACATTCTATTGACAGGTAGCAGTTGACTCAAAATTGTAGTTTCATCAGTTATCAACAATGAAAGTTAATTTTTTTAGTATTATAAGATTTATACCTCCACCTCCAAAACATGTGTTCCACACACCTTTCCATATATCAAAGAGCTATCACTCTACTGAATAAATATTTATTGCTACAACCCTTACCACATTTCTTATACAGAATTTTACATTTAAAGGTATAGAAAACCTTTTCATCTGCTCTATTAGTAAGTTCAGAGTAGAAACAAAATTTTAACTTGAAAATATAGAGCAACACTGAGAGGTTTCAAATAGACAAGAAAATGCTAGCAATTTGATTTTACTAATATAGGATTTATCATGCACAATGCAAAATAAGATGAATCAAAGTGAATGAATGTTCATTTAGACTAATTCAGTTTTTGAGAATTTAACAACTGCTAGAGTTTAAACAATACCGAAGGGAGAGTATCACACTTGTTAATAATAGGGATTTGCTTTTGTTGCACTACAGTTTTTTCTACCATATTCTGAATTATTGTAGAGAGTCAATCTATTAAAAATATTCCAAGACAAATACATATGAATAGTACAGCCACAAATAAGAAACAGATCTTTTCATATTTTTAAAATTCTGCATTCCTTTTTGTTAAAAGTGTATATTTTTCATGACTAGTTTTCAGTAAAGGACAGAAATAATACTGAGGTTCTACAAAATCTTGGTTGTTTTTTGAGCACCATCTAAGCTCCTGATAAGGAGAAGTAGTTTCCAGTGGTTGTTGTTGTTGTTGTTGGTGGTGGTGGTGGTGGTGGTGGCACTGGTGGTTTAATCCCAGCACTTAGGAAGCAGAGGCAGGCAGGTCTCTGTGAGTTTGAGGATAATCTCCTCTACAGAGTTCCAGGACAGCCAGGGCTATACGGAGAAATCCTGTCTCAAAAAGCAAACAGACCTAAAAAAAAATAAAAAATAAATAAAAGAGGCAGCTGTCATCACAATCAGCAAAGTGTTAAATTTAAATGAACTATCATTCTTATAAGAATTTGACAGACTAAAGTTTACTTGACCTAGTTGGAGGCAAGATATCCCATGTAAAATGCAGCCTAGAGGACAAGTAAACTCTGAGGCCTAGTGTCTCCTTCATGGTTTTATTGGACACTTCCTTTTTCTCCATGCCCTGTGTACTGCATAATATTTTACTACATTCACCTACTCAAAGGTTGGCTCTGTTCATTTAGAATGTCTCTTCTGAGGGCAACAAACAAATAATCAAACAAACAGACAAAAAACAAAAACAAAAACAAAAAAGTTCTTGGTTATTTTTGTGTGCAAAATACCAGGATTTGAATGTAAGGCCATTAAATTATTAAATGCTAGGTGGTATTGGCTTCAAATGATGGATGACAACAAAGAGATATGTACATGGGAATGATGGTTCTGTGTGTAAAGGTGCTTGACCTTCAAGCCTAGTTTTGACCTGTGTTTGATTCTCAGACCCAAAATAAAAGTGGGAAGGAGAGAGCCATCTCTGTGCAGTTTTCCTTTTATATCTACATGTGTCATGACACATGTCCTGATACAGGTACATCATGCAGGATACACTCCGCACACCTATATACAATGGGCATCACTAAGTTGACTCAGTGTGATATTAAAATAGACACCAGAATGGAAGGCATTATGTTGGAGGGATATAGAGAAAGTGGAGGGGTGAAATGGTACGTAGATGCGTCAATATATCATTGTATATCTATAAAAATTTAAATTAAGTTAAAAATCAAAGGGAAAGAGGTTCAGTTTCAAAAATAAGAATAGATTAGCCAAGATGCCCTATTTTGAGGATAGCATCAAAATGTGTAAATAGATTTAAAAAATAACAAATTAAGAAATATGAAAAAATTCAACAGAAACAGTTCTTTGCCCAATGCCCACTTCCTATAAATTATAAAAAGTGTTGGCTTCTTGGAGTTATTATTCCAGCTTACAGTCATTTTTTTTCTCTTGGTTTTAAAAAATGTTTTATTTTTGAGATTATAATTTCATAATTTCTCTATTATCCTTTCTCCCTCTGAAGCCTCACATATAGCTTTTCTTGTTATCTTAAAATATCATGGCTTCATGTTTTCACTAACTGTTGTTGCATATATGCCCTGTATCAGCTTCTTGGTTTTTTGTTTTTTTCAGCCTTGGGTGGTAACATCCCCTTTATTGAAACTAAGGGCTCTCTATCCAAAGCTAGTAAATACGTTTTACACAGGTGGGTCTTGATCTCAGGCATTCAATTTCATATTTGCACATTTCTGTTTTATCTTTTGGTCCTTTCCAGTCAAAGAGCGTATTCTCTACACTCTTAGTCCATTAGTCCAAATATGTCCAGTTAATGAGTTTTTCCTGCTTTTTACTGGCACTTTGTATTTTGTAATTGCCTTTACTTGAATACTCTCTTCCCTCTCTCTCTCATGTGTATATGTGTGTGTGTGTGTGCATGTTCATAAGTGTTCATGCATTTGTGCATGTGTCACCATACATGTGTGTGATTACATATGTGTATGATTACTCATGTGTGTATTTGTATGAGTGTGCCTATGTGTACATATTTCTCCCTCTCTCTCAGTATATGTGCATGTATTTTTCAAGAATCATTTCTTGTAGTTACTGTCTGCATTCATCCCATGCAACAAAAATATTCATTAATCATGTCACAGGATTTTTATTTTCATAGTACATAAGTGTTTCTCCGCTGTCTAACTTCTGAAGCATGGTGGATACATTGCCAAATGACCTACATCTTACTTGAAGGTATGATATTAATCATTGTGAGAAGGAGTTGACAAAATCACAAGTTGAGGCCGGTTTGTTAGAAAGTTACTATTGAGACTTTGTGTGTACCCTAGGAATAACTCTTAGTGCACACTGTGAACAAAATCTCACTCACAATAAGAAAAAAGAGTGACTGTAAATGGAGTGTGGAAGACAGAAATTCACAACTAACTGTAGAATTAAAATCATATGCTAGAAACAATTTTTTATGGGACAAATTATTTATTTTTATTACTTTAAAATTCTGGCTATGCTGTTTGTTTCACACTGACCTTGTCCTGAAAACCCTTTTCAAAATTATATTTATTTTTTACATATAGATTTATATTATTACATACAAATAAAATAAACTACATATGGCAAGAAGGACCATGAAATTATCAGGAATTATATAATTATTATATTCACAGTGTTGGGCTATTTGTATTTGGCAACATTGAAGAAAACATATTTCCTATTTTGGTGACTCTGAAATTTTGAATGCAAATCACAAGCTATCATATCTCATATCTACCAACTTAAAACATCTATCTAGACCTGAAAACATCTTAATCCTTAAACAACTAAGCTTAATTCTAAGACTAAACTATCTGGTCTTCAGCCCCATTAGAGTCTTGAGAAGGAATAAAACTCAGTTTCCTGAGTAAGCCAGAAGTACAGGTGAGCAGCTTTCAAAATGAAAAACAAATCGAAATGAAACAAAACAAAACAAAAAACAAACAAAAAAACCCTACAAAAAACAAAACAAACAAAAACCAAAAACGACAGAGACTTTTTGCTGTTTGAACAGTCACTGAAAATTCTCTGTGACATTGAAGCATCATTTTAAAGATTCATTGACAATGAGACAGGTTAACTTCTGGCAACACCTAGCCTACCCTTATTTTTTCATAGGATGTTGAGAATTGATCCTTCAAGGTCTGTAAAGAATTAAATAGGTATTTTGATAGGGATTGCTTTGAACTTGTAGATTGCTTTTGGTAAGATGGCTGTTTTTTCAATGTTGATCCTCCTAAGAGATCGTTTCATCTTCTGATATCTTCTTCAATTTCTTTCTTCAGAGACGTGAAGATTTTTTTTCATACAACTCTTTCACTTGCTTGGTTAGAGTTACACCAAGATACTTTATATTATTTATGGATATTGGGAAGTGTGTAGTATCCCTAATTGCTTTCTCTGCCTGTTTGTCATTTGTATAAAGGAGGGCTACTGATTTTTTAAAATTAATCTTGGATTAGGCCATGTTGCTGAAAGTATTTATTAGCTGTGGAAGTTCTTTGGTATAATTTCTGGGGTGACTTATGTATACTATGATATCATCTGTAAATAGTAATACTTTCACTTCTCCCTTTCCAATGTGGATTCCCTTTATCTACTTTTGTTGTCTTATTACTCTACTTAGAAGTTCAAGTACAGTATTGAAGAGATATGGAGAGAGTGGGCAGCCTTGTCTAGTCTGTGATTTTAGTGGAATGTCTTTGAGTTTATCTCCATTTAATTTGATGCTGGCTATCAGCTTGCTGTATATAGCCATTATTATGTTTAATTGTGTGCCTTGTATCCCTGATCTCTCCAAGACTTTAAACATGAATGGTTGTTGGATTTTGTCAAATGCTTTTTGGCATCTAAGGAAATGATAGTGTTTTTATTTCATTTTGTTCATATCATGGATCACAGTGATGGATTTCCATATATTGAACCATCCTTGCATGTCTGGGATGAAGCCTACTTGGTCATGGTGAATGATACTTTTTATGTGTTCTTGGAATTGGTTTATGAGTATTTTTCTATCAATGTTCATAAGAGAAATTTGTCTGAAATTCTCTTTTTCTGTTGGGTCTTTGTGTGGTTTAGGTATCAAGGTGACTGTGGCCTCATAGAGTGAGTTTGGTAATGATCCTGCCATTTCTATTTTGTGGACTAGTTTAAAGCAAATTGGCATTAGCTCTTATTTGAAGGTCTGGTAAAATTCTGCACTGAATCTATCTGGCTCTGGGCTTTTATTGTTTGGGAGACTTTTGCTAACTGCTTCTATTTCTGTAGGAAAATTAAGAATATTTAATTTGTTTGCCTGCTCCTGGTTCAACATTGGTAAGTGCAATATATCCAGAAAATTGCCCATTTCCTTTAGATTTTCAAATTTTGTGGCATATAGGCTTTTGAAGTAATCTTGATTCTTTGGATTTCCTAGGTGTACACTGTCTTCCTTCTCATTGCTGATTTTGTTGATTTGGATAGTGTCTCTCTATCTTTTGTTAGTTTGGCTAAGGGTTTGTCTATCTTTTTGATATTCTCAAAGAACCAGATTTTGGATTCCTTGATTCTTTGCATTGTTTTCTTTGTTTCTAAATTATTGGTTTCAGTCCTGAGTTTAATTATTTCCGGCCATCTACTCCTCTTGGGTATGTCTCCTTCTTTTTTTTTCCTAGGGCCTTAGGTGTGCCATCATGTTGCTTGTATGAGATGTTTCCAGTCTCTTTATGAAGGCACTTAGTGCTCTGAACTTAGTGCATTGAAGTAAGTGCTCTTAACACTGCTTTCATTGTTTCCTATGAGTTTAGGTATGCTGTATCTTCATTTTCATTGAATTTTAGAAGGCTTTAAATTTCATTTCTTCCCTGATCTATTTGTCCTTGAGTAGAGAGTTGTTCACTTTCCATGTATGTGGAGGCTTTTTGTTTTTTTCTATTATTGTTAAGGACCAACTTTAGTACATGGTGGTCTTTTAAGATACAAGGGATTATTTGAATCTTCTTGTATCTTCTGAGGCTTTTGTTGTGATCTATTATATGGTCAATTTTGGAGAAAGTTCAGAGAGGTGCTTAGAAGAAGGTATAATCTTTTATGTTTAGGTGAAAAGTACTGTACATGTCTGTTAGGTACATTTGATTCATGATATCTGTTAGTGTCATTGTTTCTTGGTTTAGCTTCTGTTTTGTTTAACTATCCTTTGGTGAGAAGGAGGTTGCAGTCTCTCTCTAGTAATGTGTGAGGATAAATGTGTGGTTTAAGCTTTATTAATGCATCTTTTACATATATAGGTACCCTTGTTTTGGGGGTACAGATGTTCAGAATTGTGATGTCATCTTGGTTGAGTTTTCCATTGATGACTGTGAAGCTTTCTTCCTCATCTCTTGATTAAATTTGCTTGAAAGTCTATTTTATTATATATTAGAATAGCTACTCCAACTTCCTTCTTGTGTGCATTTGCTTGGGTGACCTTCTTCCAGCCTTTTGTCCTGAGGTAATATCTATCTTTGTTGCTGAGGTGTGTTTCTTGTATGCAGCAGAATTTTGGTTCTTGTTTATCCATCCATTTTGTTAGTCTGTGTCTGATTATTGAAGAGTTAAAACAGTTGATATTGATCTAGTTTAATGGCAAGTGTCTGTTCAGTTCTTTGACTTTGATGTTGGTTGTGGTCGTATGTTTGTGTGCTTGTCTAATTTTTGTTTTGCTAATGTGAGGTTACATATTTCCTGTGTTTCCAAGGTGTTGTTATCCTCCGTGAGTTGGAGTTGTCCTTCTAGTTTCTTCTGTAGGTCTATATATGTGGGTAGGTACTGTTTAAATTTGTTTTCATCATGGAATATCTTGTTTTCTCCATCTATGGTTATTGAAAGTTTTGTTGCATGTAGTAGTCTTGAACTGGCATCTGTGGTCTCTTAGTGTTTTCAAGATCTCTGTACACACTTTTCATGGTCTCCGTGGAAAAGTGAGGTGTGAGTATGATAGATTTGCAATCGTATGTCACTTGGCCACTTTCTCTTGCTGCTTTTAATATTTTTCTTTGTTCTGAACATTTATTGTTTTGATTATTATGTGATAGGAGGATTATCTTTTCTGGTCTACTCTATTTAGTGTTCTGTAGGCCTCTTGTATATTTATAGGCACCTCTTTTTGTCAGCCACAGTTCTGTCTGATACACAGAGCAGAAGTGCTGTGGGCTAGTAGGTGAGTGGATTGGCTTTAGAGAGTGCACACAAACATTAAGGGGACTCCGGGAGTTTTCTATGATTATCTGGGTGGTGAAAGGCTGCACCCACCAATGCTCCACACCGTGTGGATTCCTCTCACCTGGAAAACACCAGCACTGGTATTTTGTAGCTCCCAGTTTGGAAAATATGTAGCTGTGCACTGCAATACCCCAGCTCAGACACACAGTGCAGTTGGCACTGCTATCATAGATCCTTCTCTGAAATAGTTAATTTATGAGTGATGAGAATCTCTAATGAGAATTTAAGTCTAATTGTTAATTTTGAATAACTTATTGTTCACTGTTCAGACTCGCTGCTGTTTCTTGGATAATGACATGTTCAGTGAGAGCTTGTAATCTACTAATTTAACATTAGAATTGTATTGGGAGGAGGTTATAAATATCACTGTTGTATATGAGGACTGAAAGAAAAGGGGAGGATTAACAAGCACACTGTAATGTCAACCAAAACTTGCTGGACTTTATCTTTAGTTAATTCTAGATGTGTTTTGGTTGTATATATTTATTCAGTGTTAAAAACATTGAGTTAATGTGGCTGGAGAAGTGGCTCAGCACTTACTACTCTAGCTGAGGACCTGCTTTCAGTTCCTATTGCTTACATGCTGTGTCATAACCATCTAGAATTCCAGTTGTTAGGAAGTCTATGTCCTCTTTTGGCCTCTGTTGGTACTGCACATAGTTGACACACTTAAATTTTGGCAAGATATTGGATATAAAATAAAAAAACAAGAGGCACTTCAGTCTCCAGAAGTGAGCCAACTCCCATCACCAACCATCCCAAGAAGGCCTGTGGTAAGCCCCAGCAACATTCAGCACAGAGCCCTCTCTGCCTATTCTCTACCTATCTCACCCACCTGTGTCATAGACAGCAGAGAAGAGCTGCACGATAGACCTGACCCCCATCACCCATCATCCCTGAGGAGGCTAGTGGTGGGCCCCAGGAACATTCAGGTCCTCCTGGAGCACAGCTGTCAGAGCTAACACTACAGACAGCCAAATGGCTAAAGGCCAGTATAAGAACACAAATAACAAGATTCAGGGCAATATGGCAGCACCGGAACCCAGCTATAATACTACAGAAAGCCTAGGACATCTGAACACAGATGAAGGACAAGAAAATGACCTTAATTGCAATCTTAAGAAGATGAAGAAGGACTTTAAAGAGGAAACAAATAAGTCTCTTAAAGAAATACCAGAATACACAATTAGAGAGGTTAAGGAAATCAATAAATTGATCAATCTGAAAAAGGAAGCAGAGGCAATAAAGAAAACAAAACTGGGGGAATCTGGGAGATGGAAAACCTAGGGAAGGGAACAGGAACAATAGACATAAGTGTTTTTAACAGAATTCAAGAGATGGAAGAGAGAATCTCAGGAGAAGATATAAGAAATCTCTACAACAGTCAAAGAAAGAGATGCCTATAAATATAAAAGAAACATACATAATACCAATTAGATTGGACTAGAAAAGAAAACTCTAATCATATAATAATGAAAACACTAAATCTACAAAACAAAGAAAGAATAGTAAAACTGCAAGGGAAATGGGACAGGTAACTTACAAAGGCAGACCCATCAGAATTACACTTGACTTCTCAACAGACTCTAAAAGATAGAAGAGCCTGTACAAATGTCTTGCAGCCTCTAAGAGATCACCAATGCCAATCTTGACTACTATCCACACCAAAACTCTCAATCACACTATATGGAGAAAACAATATATCCCATGACAGAATCAAATTTAAACAATATCTATCCACAAATCCAGATCTACAGAATATACTAGAAGGAAAATTCCAACTAAAGGACATTCAATACTTCCAAGAAGACATCGGAAATAAAAATTCCACACCAACCCCAGACCCAGAAAGACACATATGGCACATTCTCACTTATAGTAGATTTAAGCTATACAGCACAGAATAATCATACTACAACTTAGGGACCCAAAGAAGATAAATAACAAGGAGGAACCGAGGGAGGATATTTGAAACTCACCCAGAAGTGGAAATAGAATAGATAGCATAAGCAGTTGAAGAGAAGGAACAGGGTCGAAGATGAGTGCAGAGAGAAATGAGGGTGGAGATAAGGCCAGGGGAAAGTGGCCGTGGGAGGACAGAGGGCTTACATGTTTTTTGAATCTGATCCTGCTTAAACTCCTGGCCTACTTACATTACATTAAATAATGGACACATCAAGTCATGTATGCCAAATAAATTCTTTTCTTCCAACATTGATTTTTGTCAACCAAAATTTATCAAAAGAAATAGGAAGGGATACTTCATACTCATCAAAGAAAAATCCACCAAGATGATGTCTCAATTGTGAATGTATATGCCCCAAATTCAAGGGCACCTGCATTCATAAAAGAAACATTTCTAAAGCTTAAATCACACATAGAACCCCACACCTCTTTCATTGATGAGGAGGTCCGTGAGATAGAAACTAAATGGAGAAATAATGAAACTAATATATGCCATGAATCAAATGTACCTAACAGCCAACTACAGAACTTTTCACCCAAACACAAAATAATATACCTTCTTTTCATCACCTCGTGAGCCTCTTCCAAAATTGACCATATAGTTTGTCACAAAGCAAGACTCAGCAGATACAAGAAAATTGAAATAATTCCTTGTATCCTATAAGAGCACCATGGACTAAAGGTGAACTTCAACAACAATAGAAATAACAAAAAGCCTACACACTCATGGAAACTGAACAAATCTGTACTAAATGACAACTAGATCAGGGAGGACATAAAGGAAGAAATTAAAGACTTCCTAGAATTTAGAGAAAACAAAGGCACACCATCCCCAAACTTATGAGATTAAATGAGAGCAGGTCTAAGAGGGCATTTCATAGAAATAACTGCCTTCATAAAGAAATTGGAGTAATCTCATATTAACAATTTAAAAACACACCTGAAAGCTCTAGAACAAAAAGAGGCAAACACACCTGAGAGCCATAGATGGGAGGAAATAATCAAACCCAGGGCTGAAATCTACAAATTAGAAACAAAGAGAGCAATACAAAGAGTCAACAAATCTAAGTGCTGTTTTTTTTGAGACTATCAACAATATAAACAAACCCTTAGCCAAACTAATCAAAATGCAAAGAGACAGTATCCAAAATAAAAAAAAAATCAGAAATGAAAAAGGGACATAACAGAATTGAGGAAATCCAAAGAAATATTAGGTCTTTCTACAGAAACTTGTACTCCACAAAATTATAAAATATCAACGCAATGGATGATTTTCTGGATAGATTCCACTTACCAAAATTAAACCAAGATCAGGCTAACAGTCTAAATACCCTTATAACCCCTAAAAATAGAAGCAGTCATTAAGTCTCCCAACCAAAGGAGAAAAAACCCTGGCCAGATGGTTATAGAACAGAATTTTACCAGACTCTCTTTTTTTATTAAGTATTTTTTACTGTTTACATATATGTATATTATTACACATATATACAATAAACTACCTATCGCAAGAAGAAACATGAAACAATCAGGAATTATATAAATGTTACATTCTTAGTGTTTTCACCATTTGCACTTGGCAGCCTTGAAGAAAACAGCTTTCCCATCTTGGTGTGACTAAAATTCTGACTGTAAATCAATATCTACCATATCTTGTCATTAACAACTTAAAACATCTGTCTAGAGATAAAAACATCTTAACACATAAACAACTAAGCTTAACTGTGAAACTAAACTATCTGGTCTTCAACCCCATCAGAAACTTGAGAAGGAATAAAATTAATTACCTGAGTATACAAGAGAGTGCAGGTTAGTAGCTTCCCAAATGAGAAAATGACAGAGACAGTTTGCTGCCTGAACAGTCATCCAAAACTCTCTATAATATTGGAGCATCATTTTCAGTCTTCTGGACCAATATATCTGACAGGCATATTTGTGAGGCAGGAACTATTGAGGACTTGTTTACCCTGTCTTGGCTGAGTTTGACTGTCTGTTTGCTTCTAAGCTTGCCCATTTTCAGGCAGAATTCTGTCTGTGGTTGAAATGAGCACATTTTCCCCAGTGGCTAATTTGCCACATTTGAAACCATATCCATAAGGAGGCTCTTTGATATTACCTTCTTTGAAGTAGGCTGGCAATTGATAGAAGTTAACCTACTCATGGTCAATGAATCTTTAAAATAAAAAAGACATTTTAAAATACCATATTCTGTATGTCTCAGAGGTTTTTGAAAACCATCTCTAAGAAGAGCTAACACCAATATTATTCAAAGTATTCCACAAAATAGAAACTGAAAGAACATCTGCAAACATTTTATAGGGCCATAGTCACCCTGATACCTAAACATGAAGAATAAACAAGAAAATGGAATTTCAGACCAACCAACTTACGAACATTGATTGAATAATAGTTACAAAAATAAAATACCTGTAAACCCAATCCAAGAACACATCAAAACCATCATCCTTCACAATCAAGTAGGCTTGATCTCAGGGATGCAGGGACTGCTCAACATATGAAAATTCATCAAAGTAATCTATCATATAAATGAACTGAATGAAAAAATATGATTATCTAATTAGATACTGAAAATGCCTTTGAAAAAGTTCAGTACCCCTTTATGTTAAAAGTCTTGGAGAGAACAAGGTTAGAAGACATAGACCTAGTAACAATGAAGATACTATGCAGAAAGCCAAGAACCAATATCAAATTAAATGGAGAGAAACTTAACGCAATTTCACTAAAATCAGAGACAAGACAAGACCGCCAAACATCTCCTTATCTAGTCAGGATAGTACTTGAAGTCCTAGCTAGAGCAATGAGACAACTCAAGGAGATCAAGGGCATACAAATTAGAAAGAGAGAAGTCAAATTATCACTATTCACTGATGAGATGATAATATACATAAGTTACCCCTTATATTCTACAAGAGAACTCCTACAGCAGAAAAACACTTTAAACAAAATGTCTGGATACAAAATTATCTAAAAAACCAGAAGACCTCCTTTATACAAGTTATACATGGGATGAGAAATTAATTAGGGAAACAACGTTCTTCATAATAACCACAAAAATACACAGTATCTTGATGTAATTCTACCAAAGCAAGTAAAAGACTTATAGACAAGAAATTTAAGTCTTTGCAGACAGAAATTGAAGAATATATAAGAAGATGGAAAAATGTCCCATGCTCATGGATCAGTAGTGAAACATAGTGAAAATGATCATTTTACCAAAAGCACTCTACAAATTCAATGCAATTCCCTTCAAAATCCTAGCACATTTTTTTTACAAACATGGAAAGAACAATTCTAAACTTCATATGGAAAAACAAGCAATGCAATATAGCAAAAATAACACTATACAATGAAAGAACTTCTGGAGATATCATCATCCCTGACTTCAGGATGTACTAGAGAGCAGTAGTAATAGAAGGACCCAGAGGGTCCTAGAAATCCACAAGTAGAACTTCATGACAGGCAGATCTGGACCCAGGAGGGTCTGCTCAAACTACTGCACCAACCAAGGACAATACAAGCAGTAAACACTGAACCCCTACTCAGATCTAGCCAATGGACAGGACATTTTCCACAGTAATGTGGAGGGTGGGGACTGACTCAGACACGAACTCTGGTGCCCCATACTTGACCACTTTCCCATAGTGGGGAGGCCTGGTGGCACTCAAAGAAAGGATAAGCAGGCTACCAAGATGAGACTTGAGAGAAAGACTATGACCATATAGTAGGGAAGGAGGTCCCCCTCAGTCATAGAACTAGGGAAGGGGAATAGGGTGAAGGCAGGAGGGAGGGAGGAATGGGTGGGTACAAGTCAGGGGATAACAATTGAGATGTAATCTGAATAAATCAATTAAATAATAAAAATTGCATTATATTGACATAAAAACAGACAGATTGACCAATTGAATGGAATTGAAGACCTAGAAATAAACTGACATACCTATGGATAATTCATTTTTGACAAAGAAGCCAAAACCATACAATGAATAAGAGAAACTATCTTCAACCAATGGTGCTTATATAACTAGATGTCTGCAGGTAGAATAATGCAATAGATGCATATTTATTACCTTGTATAAAACTCAAGTCCAAGTGGATCTAAAACCTCAACATAAAACTGGATACACAAGATCTAATATGAGAGAAGGTGTGGAATAGCCTTGAACTCATTGGTACAACTTTCTGAACAGAACACCAGCAACTCTGGCACTAAGGTCAACAATTAATACAGAAGGTCATGAAACAGAAGGTCTGCAAAGCAAAGAACACTGTCAAAATGGCAGCCTACAGAAAGGAAAACGATCTTTATTAACCCTACATATGACAAAGGGCTAATATTCAAAGTATGTAATGAATTCAAGAAATTAAACACCAACAAACCAAATTGCATAATTAAAAATGGTGTACAGAGGTAAACTGGGAATTTCAAACAGTGGAATCTCTAATGGCTGAGAATATCTTAAAGAAATGTTCAACATCCTTAGTCATCAGGGAAATGCAAATCAGAATAACCCTGAGATTCCATCATACACCCTTCAGAATGGCTATAATCAAAAACTAAAATGAAAGCACATACTGGCCAGGATGTGGTCCAGAAGAACATTCCTCCATTGCTGGTGGGAGTAAGAACTTGGAAACCAATCTGGAGGTTTCTCAGAAAATTGGGAATAATTCTAACTCAAGACCCAGATATTTCACTCCTAAGCATGTACCCAAAAGATTATCCACCATACCACAAGGACACCTGCTCAACCATGTTCATCGTAGCTTTATTCATAATAGCCAGAAACGAGAAACAACATAGATGTCCCTCAACTGAAAAATGGCTAAAGAAAATGTGGTACATTTTCATAATGGACTATTACTCAGCTGTTAAAAACAAAGACACCATGCAATTTTCAGGTGGATGGATAGAACTAGAAAAGACCATTCTGAGTGTGATAACCCAGACCCAGAAAGACACACATGGTATATACTCAGTTATAAGTGGATATTTGCCATAAAGTACAGGATAAACATGTTACAATCCACAGACTCAAAGAAGGCAAGGAGGTTCCAACAGAGGATGCTATAATCTCACTCAGAAAGGGAAAGAAAATAAAAATTTAAGGTAGAATGGAAGGTGAGAACTTGCTGGGAGAGAGAGTAGGAAAAGTAATAGGGGCGGTGATCACATGTGGAGGGTGGGGAGGACTTGGAGAGAGAACAGAAATAAGTAGCAGAGATCTAGAAGAGGGGAGGCTCCTAGGAGTCTATGAGGGTGGCCATAGCTGAGATTACTATCAGCTGGTGTGGTCATGGTAAAGAACCTGAAGTTGCCACCTCCTGTAGCCAGATGGGACTTCTAGTGGAGGGAGGGAAACCCCAACCTACCCATAAACCCTTCAACACAAAATTTGTCTTGCCTACAAGGAGTGTAGGGATTAAGATAGAGCAGAAATGGTACATGGTGGTGGCACATATCTATAATCTATAATCCCAGCATTTGGGGAGGTAGAAACAGGTGGATTGAGGCCAACCTGGTCTACAGAGTAAGTTCCAGGGCATCCATGAGAAACATAGTCTCAAAAAACGAGAGAGAGAGAGAGAGAGAGAGAGAGAGAGAGAGAGAGAGAGAGAG
>OU015744.1:63979589-63998766 GCA_907169655.1 Acomys percivali
GAGAGAGAGAGAGAGAGAGAGAGAGAGAGAGAGAGAGAGAGAGAGAGAGAGAGAGAGAGAGAGAGAGAGAGAAAGAACAGGGATTGAGTGAATGGTAAATCAATGAGTGGCCCAAATTGAGACCCACCCTATGGTAGAGAGCCAAGCCCTGACACTACCAATGATACTCTGCTATGCTTGCGGACAGGAGCCTAGCATAATTGTTTTCTGAGAAGCTTTGCTCAACAGCTGATGGAAACAGATGCAGAGACCCACTGTCAAACAATAGGCCAAGCCCAGGCCGTTTCATGGAAGAGTGAGAGGAAGGATAGAGGGAGCCAAAAGGGTCAAGGACACTACAAGAAGACCTACAGAGCAAACCAGCCTGGGCCTATGGGGCCACAGAGAGACTTAATAACCAACAAAAAAGCATGCATGGGACAGACCTAGGTTCCCTATACATATGTGGCAGTTTTGCAGCTTGGTCATCATGTGGGTCCCATAACAATGGGAACAGGACCTGTCTTTGATTCTGTTGCCAGCTTCTGCATCCCTTTCCTCCAGCTGGGCTGCCTTGTCAGGCCTCAGTGGGAGAGGATGGCCTTAGTGCTAATTCAGCCTGAGGTACCAAGGTAGGTTGATACCCCTTGGTGGCCTCCCCTGATCTGAGAAGGAAGGGGAGTGAGAGAATGGGTACATGAGGGTCACACTCAGAGGAAAGGAGGTAGAGGGCTAGATTCAGGCTGTAAAATGGTTGAATGAATGAATGATATATTTTTTAAAAAGAAAAATAAGTCTATCAGATTGAAATGTATTATTAAGTGAGTGATTTTAAATGATATCAAGTATCTGAATATTTAATCAGATTTAGAAGTTTCCCCAGATCTAGGTAATGGACAGGACATTTGCCACAGTTGAGTGGAGAGTGGGGTCTGACTTTCACATGAACTCTGGTGCCCCATATTTGACCATGTCCCCTGGATGGGGAGGCCTGGTGTCACTCAGAGGAAGGACAGCAGACTACCAAGAAGAGACTTGATACTCTATGAGCATATACAGGGAGAGGAGGTCCCCCTCAGTCATAGTCATAGGGAAGGGAAGTAAGGGGAAAATGGGAGAGAGGGAGGAACGGGAGGATACAAGAGATGGGATAACAATTAAGATGTAATATGAGTAAATTAACAAAATACATTAAAAAACAAATGAATAATAAAAGAAGTTTCACATACATGAGTTTAATTTTTTTACAGAAAACTTACATTTTCTGGAGAGAGTAAAATGACATTATTTTGAATGATGTTAAATACAGATAGGATATGTCAAATTGTCAGTTACTTTACTTCTTTGCTGTATTGAATTTGTAGACTTTGCTTTATAAACTCTTAAATCTTATTTACTGGCTATAACATATGCTCAAAAGAACTAAGGTCAGCATAGTCTGAAAGCTTAGTTTTTCTCCATTACAACAAAAATCAAAAGACAAAAAAAAAAAAAAAAACCTGTGATATTTTTCATTCTTTCTTTGTATGACCTTCACTTGTCATTCTTGAAAATTAATGGAACTCAGTCAGCTGAACTTTTCTCAATTCACATTTCTCTATGTTGTGTTTTTTGACAAACAAAGGCATTGTATGATTTATCGGAAAGGGAAAAATGATCTCACATGTGGCATACATAACTACATGTCAGAGAACAAAAAAATCCCAGAAAAGATAAAATATATAGTATATGGTGTTAGCAAAGTCAGTGAAGGTCTGTTCAATGGGTGTCTGAACCACGTAGGACCAAGACTTAGATGCGGGGAACAGAGGCTACTTGCAATGCCTCAGGACTGTCAACTCCAGCTCTAGTTCTGCCTTTTCAATCACAGATGTGAATCTGGATTCACAGAAGCAATCCAGATTCCTTAGTGTTTCAGTTAGAAACTTGGATCATTCTGTTTTCCCATTCTCCCTTGCTTCTCTCACCTAGAGTAGAACATTATGATGGGCAGATCTGGGCCCAGGGGTCCTGCTCAAACTATGGCACCAATCAAGGACAATATGTGCAGTAAACTTTGAACCCCTACCCAGATCTACCCAACGTACAGGAAATTCTCCACAGTTGAGAGGAGAGTGGGGACTGATTTTCACACAAACTCTGGTGCCCCATATTTGACCACATTCCCAGAATGGGGAGGCCTGGCAGCACTCAGAGGAAGGATAGCTGGCTACCAAGAAGAGACTTGATACTCTATGAGCATATACAGGGGAAGGAGGTCCCCCTCAGTCATAGTCATAGGGGAGGGAGTAAGGGGAAAATGGGAGGGAGGGAGGAACGGGAGGATATAAGGGATGGGATAACAACTGAGCTGTAATATGAATAAATTAATATAATATATTATAAATAAATAAATAAAAACATTTTGACCATGTCCCCTGGATGGGGAGGCCTGGTGGCACTCAGATGAAGGATAGCAGGCTACCAAGAAGAGACTTGATACCCTATGAGCATATACAGGAGTGGAGGTCCCCCTCAGCCACAATCATAGGGGAGAGGAGTAAGGGGAAAATAGGAGGGAGGGAGGAATGGGAGGATAGAAGGGACAGGATGACAATTGAGATGTAATATGAATAAATTAATAAAATGTATTTTAAAAGATTATTATGATCATCAAATGAAATTAGTATTAACACACACAGAGACACACACAAAAGAAACCTGAGAAGTGCAAGATAATATTGGTCCACAGGTGTTATAGGCTGTGAGCATCCAGGATGTGGCTTCCAAGGACGATATGCATATTCAGGAAATGTATTGAGTTGGTTTTTGAATCAACACGTGAGAAATTATGGAGAAAAAGCTCTTTGAAGGCTATGGAAGCAGCTTAGTGGAAAAAGTCATCATTTGTCAAGGAGGACCTGAGTTCGGATCCCTCCAAAACCTACATAGAACTTGGATATGTCTGTGACCTCAGTGTTGGAGGGAGAGTCAGGTGGATTCCTGAAGTGTGTTGGCCAGCCAGCCTTCCTATAATGGCCAATTTAGTGATGAGAAACACTTTCTCTTCACTTCAAACAGTAAATAAATAAAAAGGAAGAGGGGACATCAAGGAAGATTTCTTGATGTCAACCCCAGGCCAGATGAATACTTTACTATCATCAAAACTTCAGAGAGCTCCCAGCCATTGCAATATGATGAATCAACTCCTGCATTAAACAACTGCTGAGAAATACTAACAGATGGAAAGGTGATTCATTCTGCTGGGAAATAAGAAAGTATAAAAAAATCATTACACTAATAGGTGTATTTCAAAGGAATGCAAAAGCAAACCACAGAGCTCTGATAAGTCAAACCTAGAACAGAGTGAGCAACAAACTAGAGTATAAAAGTAAGTAGCCATGAGTGTTATGCTAACACACATAATACATGTGTGAATGGTGGGGGACGGAAGCCAGCTTTGTGAGACTCTGCTCTCCATCAGGCTCTTTTGCCCTTAAATGTAGTCTGAACACAGTCACTCTTCTGAAGAATTAAGAATCAAAACAGGGATAAAAGATTGTTAAATTATGACTTGTGAGGCATCTGTGTGATCTTAGATGTGGGTAGGCAGGTTGTGTCAGTCCCATGTGCAATATGTTATCAACTACAAATGAAAACATGTTCCAAGTAAAAGACAAACTCTCTAGGAACACAATCAGCTTTTGATAGTAGCTATACTTTGGTGCTATGGTTCCAGTTACTTTTCTCCTACATTAATCTAATGATAAATTTTCTTTAATAATGTATTGATTTTAAAATAAAATAAAAAGGAAAGCAAGAGAATGTTTTATGAATCAAAGAGACAAGATATACATTTGTTCTAGGAGCAAGGACACAGAAAAGACATCTGGCAGGGCCTTTCAAACAAAGCATATTTAAAGGAACACACAACACTGGCAAAGTCATAAAAATGAAAACAGAACAAGAATACAACCAAAGCACAGTTATTTCTTCAACTATTGTCTATATTTACTACTCACCTCATAGCCCATTTTCAGTATCTCTGATAGTTTCAGGCTTACATAACAATTCCATCTGTGAATCAAAGCGTGGATTATGCACATATGGTATAGTGTGTGTGAACTCATCTGGATAACCACACTCAATGATTGGATGAATTTCCTGAAGTCAGAATACCCTATTTCTTTATATTTTTATGCAATACATTAAGACTATATGACATTAGCATGTGTGTATACATACATGTCTGTAAACATGCATGCATTTGTGTGTATATGAGTGTGTACACATCCCACCGCGATAAGTGTAGGTCAGAGGTCAGTCTTGGGTCTTGGTTCTCACCATTCACTTTGCTTGGGATAGGGCCTTTGTGTTGTTTAAGACTGCATACGTTAGGCTAGCTGACCTAAGAGCTTCTGGGGCTCCTTCTGTCAGCTCCTTCCATCTCTCCATTGGAGCACTGGGATTTGTTTCATTTTAAAATGTACACTGTGGGTAGTCAGACTCAGTTCCTCATGCCTGCATGACACACTATTTATGCATTGTGCCGTCCTCTCATGTCCGTAATAGTCTTCTTATTTTCTTGGTATTGAAGAGACCAGACTCTATGAAAGTATGAGTCTTAGAAATGATGCATAAATAACTCAGTACAAGAAATCTTGGGAGCACAATGATCTTTCCAATACAGGTCTCTAAGAAGCAATAAGCATATTGTAAGGTGTATAAGCTCAAACACGCCAGACTATAGTTAAATGCCTAGGTGCATATGATCATGCCATGTGTCAAATACCATAGCCTGACAAAAGTGTGAGAAAGTGATTAGAGCAGCATATGGATTACCAACAAGTCATGTCCTTTGATTGCTGAAAAGTAATTGACAAGTAGGATAAAGAATAAACTAAATCATATTTAGGTATGATGTTTAGTAGATAATACAAAGTTTATTTTATTAGTTTTCACATTACTTTGGAAATTGAAAAAATCCAATATCTTTCACCTCAACTCTACTTAGAAACTCACATGTTTTCAAATTAACGTGTGATTTTTCTCCATTTAAATCACTTCAATATAATCATTTTAAGTGTTATTTTTTTTAAACTGACAAATTCATTTTATCACTCAGGGTATTGCCTTAATAATGTAATAATGAGTACATCCTTGCTGCAATAAACAAGATAGTGTGGTAAGTGGTGTGTTCTTTTTAATCAAAGATGTCCAAAATGAGACAATTAGTTATCAAGTAAGAAAATAGATTGTTTCATTAGAAAGCTGGCACCAACACTAATTAGATTGTCGGTATATGGCTACATATGAAAGCACAGAAACACACATCATAAAATTCACAATAGCTGGGTGACCTTTCAGCATGATACGTTTTCTGCAGTCCAACTTTGACCTTTTCAGATAATACCCCTGAACTTGCAGCGTGGCACTGTTTGGCAAGTAAATGTCTCTAATGAAAGCAGCCGCTGGGTTGCCATGAACGGTTTCCCAACCAAGGGTGACAACCTCTTCAAGCCACTGAAAGCTTTAATGGAAACAAACCTGTTTACTTGTAGAAGCAAGGCTTCTTGCTTGAAGAGACTAATCAATTCTTTCACTTGATAAAAATTTTAATTGAAGACAACATCCAGAGGTGAAAGTAGCATGCAGCTAGCCGCTCTTCTTGCCAGGCTACAATATTAATTGGGACTGTCCTAATATTTTCATTGTTGAATTCACTTGACAGAAACACTAAATTACGTTAAGGTTGCTTAGGCATGAATTTTGTGAGAGGCAATCTTTCTAAATTTGAACATATGTAGGAAGCATAAAGCTGATCAATTAGGATAATTTCACAGTTTGCCCACAATGCAATATCATATCTGGTTTCCTTCACCAATGAGGTATAAAATTCACCTCATGCTCATATCAATAATATGGGTAATTTATTTTGAAGCAAGTATTTACTCTGAAGATATGATTTACCACTTGTTAACTATTTTCTTTTTCTTATTTCCCATGAGCATTGTAGGGTGCTTTTACAGCCTTTGTGTATGCTCAAATGTGTGGTTAAAAACACGTATCAGTTAATAGGTTACTGAAAAGTGTAGAATTAAAAAAATTAAAGGCAGTGTCAATGCAGAAAAGTAGCAGTAATCTGAACATTTGGCATTCTGTCCATTTTTTAATGCTTTCTAGAAAAGTAAGTTCATAGAGAAACCCTTCTGATGAGGCTGCCACACCCTCAAATGTCAGTGGAAGAGAATTTGAAGAGCCATTTTCACTTAGAAGGCTCAGCACCAAGGGAATATATGTTTCCTTATTTATTTTCTACCCACATACTTAAGAGAGGATCTTGAGTATCCTCAGAGAGCCATCTCCTACATCGTTGCCATTTGTCTCAGAAACATTTTCAAGCATGCCTTACATTTCCTGGTTTACTTCTGGCCCACCCACCATGTTTCAAGCATAGACCACACCCCAGCCATTCTAGAGTGATCCGTAGTTCCTTCACAGTGCCGTGACACATGCAGTGTAGGGCCATTTGTAACTTCTATAGCTGTTTCCTGTATAGTATCTGAAAGGTCTAATTCAGCTCTATGGTTTGGCTGCTGATGGCATCTAGCACCTGTTTCATTGTAATAGCTTCCCTGCCAGCCATCTTGCTTTGTTAGGCTTTGACCACATAAGTTCACCTTTCAGGGTGCATGTTTTCCTATAATTTCGTACTTGCTTAAAATGCCCCCAGAAGCCTATCTTAAGATTCAAAATACAACAACCTCTCAAGACAGTCTCCTCCTTCTGCTCCATTGAATTTCTTGTTTTCCCTGTGTTATAAGACAAGTGATGTTTTCCTCCTTTGTCTCCTTTATGACTAGGAACTGTTTAGTTCTATCACCGGTGACTTTCTTAAGGAGGACTAAGAACTATTCATCTTTGTACTTGACACACTTAGCACAGCGCCTGGCACATAGTATTACGTTAATGTAACTAATGAGCACATGTAGGTGTTAATGGTAACAATGCATTTCAGTTGCATACCAACACTTTCATTTTAATATTAGTGTGTGTGTGGTTATTGTTGTTCTTTTGTTTGTTTGTTTTGTTTTGAGATTTATCTATCTTTATATATGTTTTATTATTGTTTATCCACATTACGTCCCGATTGTAATCCCCTAGCTCTTATCTTACTGTTCCCACCCCTCCCTTTTCTACCCTATTCCCCTCCCCTAGAACTCTGACTGGTGGGGTCCTCCTCCCTCATCATCTGACCGCAGCCTATCAGGTCTCATCTGCACAGCCTGCATCCCTTTTCTCTGTGGTCCCACAGGGCTTCTCCTCCAAGGGGCAGTGATCAAGCCACAGGCACCAGAGTCCATGTCAGAGGCAGTCCCTCACTCTCCTCCCTTCTTCTCCATTGAGCTGCCCACTGGCTACAACTGAACATGGGGTCCATGTTCTTCGCTTGCCAGGTCCTTGCTTGGTGTATTGGTTTGTGTAGACAATAAGCCTAATAGATGTTTTCTTAGTCAAAAACGACCTTTGACAGAGTGGAAATGAGGATCTAGTTGGTGGCACACACCTTTAATCCCAGCACTTAGGAAGCAGAAGCAGGTGGAACCTTATGTATTGGTAGCCAGGTTGGTCTACATAGTGGGTTCCAGACCAGGCAAAATAATATAATAAAGTACTCAGAGCAAAATAGCTTTCACTTGCTTGTGAACATTCAAATGCACATCTGTATTTGAAAGAGCAGAGTTTTTGTTTTGTGTGCAGTATGTGTGTATGAGTATACTACAGGTCAACATTGGCCACCTTCCTTATTTACTCTCCATATTTATTTTTCTAATAAGTTAGTTTTTATATTTTTTAATATTTTGTGTGTATGCATGTGTGTGCATAAGCGTGTGTGTGTGTGTGTGTGTGTGTGTGTATGCATGTACACATGCAAGTGTGTGTGCACATGAATGCAGGTGCCCTAAGTGGTCAGAGGCATCATCTCTCCAGCTCCCTCCCTCCTTGTCTTTTGAGGCAGCCTTGAGGAGGTGATGATAGCTCTTGGGTGTTTGTGACACAGATGACCATGTCTTATACAGAATACAGTATTTTTTTTATAACACTCCCATGTCTCTGCTCACAGTCTTTCCTACCATCTTTCACAGTGTTCTCTGGAACTTGGAGGGTGGAAGGGGCTCCAGGGAAAATCTTCTACTGATGTTTTGGTAGGAGAACAGGGATTTAAAGTGTCTTCTAAATATTAAAGCCACATACTGGTTCATCTCTCTGCTAGTGGTTTCTGAAAGCAATGATCACGAACCTGTTCTCTGCTCTCAATGTGTTTGGGTTCCACTTAGCAACACCAGAGAAGATGGTCACTTAGCGGACAAGGGATTTGACATAGTTATGTAACAGACCACTTAGCCTTTTTTGACATTAGCCATCTAGTTAGAATTTGCCCATGTTCTGTCACAAAACAGGTATAGAATTCTTTTTAATGTCTAATTGCACTTGTACTTTTTACAGGCAAAAATATAAAATACCATAATTGTTTTCATTTTGATCTATATATTAGTATGCATACTCACACATGTAGACTGTGAACACTAATATGATTAACTAATTCACTTAAGCTTATTCCAGTTTTACCAGAGTACGATAGCTCTTACAAGAGTAAGAGGGACATGATGCTTGCTGTTTATCTCTTGCAAGCTTTCTTTATGTCTTTAAAAAAGTCATACATGGGGACAATGACTAATGTCTGTGACCTCTGAAAGATGTACATAACATAGATTTTTAGGCTTGAGGAGTTCACAGACTTTTATAGAGGATACTTATCCATAAAATATTTAGGAGGAAATGCCATACTTGCATAAAACAATATTTTGTGTTAACATCACAGAGTATAAAAAGTAAGGCTGCATAAAAACATAAGAAGGAAAAGACAGAGACAAAGGTTTCATCAGTAGACAAAGCCAGTCTATCTCTGAAAGCTATTTAAAGTTTAATTGCTTATAGAGGAGGCAGGGTGGATAGAACACCAGAAAAAATCACACAGTCAATGTTTCAGACATTTTTATCAGTTTTTTTCCTAGTATTCTTCCTGCTTCATCAGCTTCTTTATTAAGCAGGTTCTGAATTATAAACATCACTGGAAGATATTTACAAATATTTTCTCTTTATATCAAACCATGTTTTAAACTACACCTATTGATTCTCCAGATTTACTGGATACCAAAGAAGGATTGTTTTCCCTGATGGTGTTTGTAAGTATGAAGTGCTTTATGACCCAGTTCCTCACCATTGTGGATCCCAAATTCTACTGTCTTCCCACTTCTATGTTTACATACATTTTTCATCATTCCTTAAGCTGCATTCTAGTACTTTCTTTTTTCTGTATGATACCAGTGACATTTGTTCATGTATTTAAGTATGTAAATATGAAAGGAACAAAAGTTCTTTATATATTTTGGGTATTAGACCTTTGTCAGATGTGGGGTTGGTGAAGATCTTTTCCCAGTCTGTAGGCTCTCGCTTTGTTCTCTTGACAGTGTCTCCTGCCTAATGAGGTCCCATTTATTAATTGTTGACATTAAGGCCTGGGCTGTTGGTGTTCTGTTCAGGAAGTTTTCTCCTATGCCAATGTGTTCCAGGCTCTTCCACACTTTTTCGTCTAACTAACTTAGTGTCTCTGGTTTTATGTTGAGGTCTTTGATCCACTTGGATTTGAGTTTTGTGCATGGTGACAAATATGGGTACAATTGCATTTTTTTATACATAGAAGAAGGATAGCAGGCTACCAAGAAAAGACTTGATACCCTATGAGCATATACAGGGGGAAGAAGTCCCCCTCAGTCACAGTCATAGGGGAGAGGAGTAAGGAGAAAATGGGAGGGAGGAATGGGTGGATACAAGTGATGCGATAACCATTGAGATGTAATATGAATAAATTAATAAAATATATTTTAAAAAGAGAAATTAACAAAAGATGGTGTGTTTATTTTAGGGCACTGAAAAGAAATTGGGATGGGGACCATGCCAGAGTCTTTAAGGTGGGCCACGGATACCTCTGCTTCATAAGTGAACTGACCTTTTTGTTTGTTGTTGTTAAACATTTAATTTGTGTTCATTTATGTACACATGTGAAAGTCTGAATGATTGTGTGGTACATGTGTGCAGATGCCTGTGGAGACCAGAAATGGACACTGGAGGTCCTGAAGCTGTTATGAGCAATGGTGAACTGCCCAGCATGGGCTCTGGGAACTCACCTCAACTTCAATGGAAGAGCAGCAAGTGCTGTTAAGTATGAACCATCCCCGTTCTCTGAACAAAACCAGTTGCTGGGAGTATGCTTCTCTTATCTCTGCTGGATTACAAGGGTCTCTTTCCACAATCTACATAAAGACTGAATCTTCTATCACCTTTAACTTTCACTACCACCAATTACAATTCCTCACCAACAAGCGGTATGTTTTACAACTCCTTTAAGGGTCAAATCTATACACATAGGTGCTTCGCTTTAAAAAAATGTCAAAAACAGTTTCAGAACTTCTTGAATGTATTTGTTTTAACATAGTTGGGTAATATAATTATCTGTGTCCCTAAATAATGTGTTTTTATTCTTAGCTGCTACTTATTTCTGATATATCTAGATCCCTAATTTAATTAGGATTAAAGCCGTAATTCATTTACTTGTTTAATCTCCACAGTTTTGCTTAGGAGAGCTACTTGTTCAATACTTCAGTGCATTGAGGATTGGCTTGCTTCATTTTTTATTTTGTCTCTTTCAGTGATTGCTTTACCTCTTAGCAATGTAAGGAAGTCTTTAGGCATACTTCTATTACATATTGGGAAATTGAGATGCAAAACAACCGTGTAATTAGTTTAAGATCAAACAGGAACAAGTGGACACGAAATAATTCAGTTAGATTATTTTCCCCTAATAAATTTAGATTCCTCTTATCTTTTGTACTCATAGCTCTCAGGCATGGATGTGCCTAGTGTCTTGGCTGTATAAGAAAGTATGTTCCATATGCTTCTGGAGGGGGTAACTGTCATACCATTCTCATGTTTGCAATTTTTCTTTGTTTCTTGATCAAATTATTGTTATTGTTGTTGTTGTTTTATGATGGATAAGTGGATGAAAGGGTAACTAACAGTAATGTTTGTTCTGTTCTGATAGGCTGGTTTCCTCAGTACCCTTCTTTGTGGAATATGAACCAAAGTAGAGGATGTTAAAGGGGACCCACGACCACTGGTTGGAAGCAAAGAAGCTAAGGAAACCTATTGGGATAGGAATATGAAACAACTCTCTGAAGAGCCTCCTATGTTGAAGACTTTATATTTTGATTATAGCACTGTTGAAAGGAAGGAGATTCTCTGGGCTTTGCCTACAAATCATAGGTCAGTTCCTCAATGATTCTGTGACATCATAGTGATCCTGGGAAGTGGTAGAAAGTATGAGATGAGGCCAAACTCAAGGTAGTGGGTCAAAAGGGTCATGGCCTGTGAAATTATCTGTGGTTCTGTCCTGTTTCTCTCTCTGCTTTCCAATAATGATAAAATAAGAGGTTTCTCCCATCACATGCCCCTGTTTTGGTTTGCTATAGACCACACAGTAAAGCCATGAACAAACAGTCTGTCTTTGAAGTTGTTTCTCTCAGGAATTTGGTCACAGAGATAAAAAAAAAAAAAAAAAAAAAAAAAAAAAAAAGCTGATGCATACAATCCTGATGACAAAGTGCAGCAGGAGCTGACTGATTGGTCATTCCTCATCTGTCTATGTCTGAGGCAGGTTACTATGGAGACACCAGGAAGCAAAGCGTAGTAAGAACAGGTCTGATCCCACAGGGACGGTGTTCACTTCTGTGACTCAGTTCTGGAGTACAACAGCATTTGGGGGAAGCACCAGTTAGAAAGGTTACAAATAACTGAGTAGCATTGTATTTCTTTTCATGTCTCTCCCTCTTGTGAATTAATAGCTAACAATCAGTGGCAGAGTGAGGCACAAGCTTTCTTTTTTACTCTGACACTGCAAAAGCAAAGCAAAGCAAAACCAGAAAGGCAGCTTCCTATACCATTGCTCTTTTTTCTGTGTCCCAACACTGGGGTCTTTGGATGTCCACATTCTCATCTCTAATATATATGGATAGGATCTCTCACAAGAGCCTTTCCTTCCACTATCTTCTATTCCTCATTGTCCTTTTTGTTTATTCACTGATTGTGTCTGAAAATATACCCAGGAAACGCAATGGGATGGGCAAGAAAAGGTAACCAGTTAGATTGGTATTGCCTGGTGTGTGTTTTGCCAGTTTGTGGAAATAAGCTACAATCATGATAGTATTATAATTTTCATTATTCCATAGAAAGAAAAGGACTATGAACTCTCTAAAGAGCCAAGTAAATGCTGCACAGGGAAAAGCGGGCCATGGCGAAGAAGAGGAGCCATGCTGATGTGTGCTACTTTTTGAGGATATGCTGATGTGCAGTGATATTTGAGGTCAGGGCTTTAGATTTCATAGGGCAATCAAGGAGTTGCTTGGCAAATCAGTCTATAATAAGCGTGAAAATATTATTTAAAAAGCCAGAAATGATACTGGTTTGCATATCCACATATAATTTCTTGAATCATCGTTGAAATATAAAAGAGTCCTTGGTTTCCTATACTAGATTGTACCCTTAAGTAAAACTGTAAAAAAACAAAATAAAACAAACCTCCACCTCCACCCCCAATATTTCTGGTCAGGCATCCTTTACTCTAGAAGCGATCTTGAGCAGGACATCTGAAGTCTGAAGGCGCGCTAAATTACCTTCCTGCCTGAGGTACTTAGAGCACTCTCTCATCCTTTTGAAACTCTATTTTAGTTCCAGAAATAAATGGAGTAATTTTAGCTCTCCCAGTCAGGGAGATGGACAAAGGTTCTCTCCTAAGCAAGCAGCAACTACCTTGCAGCTGAATATGGATATGGTTGATACAAGGCAAGCAGACAGAACACTTAAGTACAGGTGAGAGAGCAGTGTGTGATGAGACAACAAATGACTGTTGTAAAAGTCTAATTACAGACACCTGACATCAAATGATTAGACTCATGTGTCAGGGGTTTTTGAATTTTTAAAGCAAAAGAAATAATAACAGTTGATTAATGTCCCTCTCATTTTTCTCCTTACAAAAACGATGGTGAAAAAGAAACACAAGGTCATTGAGTTCCAGGTCATAGCAATGTTCTTTATGAACAGTATATTCTTGCTCATTTAATTTTTTTGCTTCATGTGATGTTTTATTTTTAGCAAAGAAATATAAGTATATAGTTTAAAAACTCCAAATGATACTGTAAGGCTGGCAAATGGCTCAATAATCTCCTATTTATATCTTCATTCCCTAGAGGGTGTTTTTTTCTGAGATTTTTAATTATATGCCTATATTAGTTCTTGATTTTTGTCAAGGGTTGACATTATTATAGATTTTCTATTATTAGAACTGGTGATTTTTCCTCATCCCTTAGGCAACATCCTTTACAAACAAAACTTTATTTCATCTACCCTCTTAATATGGTCATACATTAATATGACTTTGTAAATACTATCCACAGTTGAAACAATAAAATACAACAATTGCATTTTGCCTCTGATATTTTTTTCTGCTTCTGGTAATTGCTACATATGTTTGCACACACACTATTCTTTCTTTCTTTAGCTATTTAGTTGCTCAACATTCACAGTGGACTGAAAATTCTCTCTGAAAACATTGATTTCAAAGGGCTATCTTTTTATTATTTTTAGCCATTTTCACATATGAATTGCATTATAGATACTGGCTGACCTTTCCATCTTTTTCTGTGTTTTTAGCTCCTATAACAGTACCGCTCATTCTTTGTACTAACCACATTTTGGGTTAACTACCTGGAGAATACCAGCCTTGAGATTAATGAAGCATTTGAATAAGCACCAATGGGTTTCTGCCTCTGTGATGAGACTATGCCTGGGTTAATCTGTCTCTGAGAAATAAGAGAAATATAAGGAAGAGTTGTCTGTGCAGAAGCAGTATGGAAGCTAGCTCCTGACCCCCACCAGCAGAGTATATACCTGAACAGCTCTCACCAAGGTTAATTTAGCCTAATCCAGATGTGCAGAACTGCTTAGCAGATGAGTACCATCTGGGAAAGAGCACAAAAGTTACAAACTCCAACTTTCAAGTATCTTTTCCTCCACAGGTCAACAGTGCAGAGCTACTCTTTTCAGAGCCCTCGTTTTTACCCAGTTATCCACTATTTTGAAGACTCTTTCTCTTGGGTCCAGGTGGGTCATTTGGTTTCCTTCTTTACTGCAGTGGAGCAAACCACCTAGGAGCATCTTAAGAATTGTGTTTTCCATGGACAAGGATATGGACTCATAAGACCAAATTTGGAAGTGCTGTTTTCCTAGTTTCCTCTAAAATTTCTTTCATTCCAGAAGAATATGAAGATTTCCTGACTTCTAGTCTTTAAGTTTGCTCCTTCCTTAAAATGTTTTAGCTCTTATTTTCAGTGATAAATTAGATAAGTGTGATTGAATGTTTTAGATTAATTTATTTATTGCAAAAAAACCACTTAATTGGTTGGAACCATCTAGAAACATGCTATCCTATAGAAGACACATTTCTATCACATTCTGTCTTCTGCTACCACTCTTAGCTATGACTTATATTATAGACTCCTAGTTTTCATTGTGAGGTTTTCCATTGAGGAAACATTGGGCACATGATGAAGATATTTTTGTAGATCAACGACATTTCTGAGGGCAACTTCTCCTTGCAAAGTTGTGCTCAAAAGTCAGTCAGTCAGGTTGGGTTATTTTCCCTTACACATCCAGGGCCCCGACGTTCAGTTTCTCTGCAGGAGTCTGCACTGATTCTGCCCACACATCTCTTCTTCTCTTGTCCACTGACCTGCCTTCTAGCTACTATTACTGCCCACCTGTGGTCCAACTTTATAGACAATAAAATCCTTTCATACTTCCTATTTTTGTCCCTCTTGGCCTTTCCATTATTTTTTAAATCTTAATGACTACTTTTAGAGAGCTTATGGAAATGCTGTGTGTTTATAATATGCCATAGTTAACTTAAAAACCTTGTGTTGAGGACTTTACTCTGCTAAGTTTAAAGAAAGCTACTGTAATTGTTATCTCGATTAGTATAGCTAATGACAGCAGGCTAAACATTATTTAAAATATATTTGAATTCTGCAGACCTTGGGAGTAGCAACATTTATTAACTTAAAGAATCACAAAAACACTAAAATTATCTTAAGTTATATAGCTTTGTGAGCCAGTGGAGCAATATAAGTAAAACCATATTTCCTTTGTCCTTGAAGAATGTATTCTAAACTGGTTAATGTGAGTTAATTGTAAAAAAAAATATAATGCAAACAAAACCTTACTTGTTAATCAATGTCAAACTTATCCTCTACAGAAGAAATATGATAGCTTTGTGTGAAAGCATTATTTCCTAGCAAATTTGAGAGTAGTGACTGTTTTAACCTACTATTATCTCTGTAAATAATGTTTTCTCAGAACCTAAGTTAATGGGTTAAGGCTTGGTGATCAGCTCATTAAAGTTCTAAAAATAAAGTGGGTGATAAATGTGGTGTCAGAACTCCTAGGCAGAAGCAGTGCCAGTAAAGCAAACAGTGATCAATGCACAGTTACAGCACCAGGACACTATGGTCATTTAATGATATCCTTATCTGCTAATTACTCCTTCCCTTGGATTAAGATTATTACACCTTAGGTGAGAGCCTGTGACAATATTGACATTTCTTTATGAGTATTTGTCTTTGCTTAATGCTTGGTTGATCTGACATGGAATCCAATTACCAAGTCTATAACAATTTTTTTCTTATAAGTAAAAAAAAAAGATGAGAACACATTTATCAAGGGAATTTGCTATAAAATTTTATCTTAACAAACGTTTTAATTCTTTTGGGTGAATTTAGTGTGGCACACTGGTGTCGAGAAGTTTTGTTCAGCAGTTCTGATTTTTTGACCAATGGAAAGTCAATCACTCTGAGATTTTGTATATGTGAAAAGCCAACCCTCTCTTCAAGGTTTAAATTTGTTTGTAGCAGTGCCCTCCTGGTCTACACAGAACAGTTTTATGTTTTCTACACAACATAGACTATCAGTCAGTGCTGTATTTTTATTTTTATTTTTTAATTAATTTATTCATATTACATCTCAGTTGTTAGCCCATCCCTGTATCCTCCCATTCCTCCCTTCCTCCCGCTTCCCCCCTAATCCCCTCCCCTATGTCTGTGACTGAGGGGGACCGCCTCCCCCTATATATGCTCATAGGGTATCAAGTCTCTCCTTGATGACCTATTATCCTTCCTCTGAGTACCACCAGGCATCTCCATCCAAGGGACATGGTCAAATATGGGGCACCAGAGTTTGTGTGAAAATCAGATCTCCTTCTCCACTCAACGGCTGAGAATGTCCTGTCCATTGGCTAGACTGGGTAGGGGTTTGAAGTTTACTGCCTATATTTTCCTTGGCTGGTGCCATAGTTTGTGGAGGACCCCAGGGCCCAGACCCGCCTGTAGTTTTCCAGGACCCACTGGATCTTTCTATTTCCTCATTCTCCCAGGCTTCTCACACCTAAAGTCTTAATAGGATTTTCTCCCCTCTGACCCACTTTCCTGGTAGGTATAGTTTTTCATGGGGACACTGCCAAAGAATCAGGGAAGATGAACCCATAAGGATATCAATCTTAGAAACAAAATCCTTAATTGGCCTGAATCACAATTCCACGTGACTGAACAGCAAATGCCCTTAGTTCTTGAGTCAAGCTGGGTCTAGAGAGTGTATAAATGTTCATGAGATTTTAAGGTCATAAGTGTTTAAATAATTTTTTTTCTCACTACCCAGCAGAGTGAGAGTGCATGTGTCAGAACCCACTACAGAACACATTCAACTCGTATCCTCTACAGTCTTGATCTAAGAGACACTGACAAGCCAGGCATCCCCAGTCAAAACTTCAGTTTCCAAAATGAAGGCTCTGACACTGAACCCTTTGAGACATTCCTGAAGTCACATGTCAGGAGTGTGAGGTGCTATGTAGCTGTACTTGCTTCTAATCATGTTTAAACAGATCAGTTTCTCTCACTAATTTCATGATTTTTGACATTATATACTATCATGAATAATTACTTAAGTTCAACATATCCATCTCAAGGCTGTAAAAAGTGCAAATTTCAAGCAGACAGAAAAGTGAAGGAAAAAAACTGCAACATTTTTATTTCGAAACTTAACATGGCAAGATACTTGAAACTTGATAGTTGAAAAAGTATCCTGTCTGCTCAGCATATTCAAATGACTTCACAATGCTAAAATAAATTGACTTCTTTTTCAGTGTATGAATCATAGAATTCTTGTTTAAAATTATTTTTGCTGCTGTTGTCCCTGCCCATTGTAGTGATGACAAAGCCACTCACTGAGCTGCTATTTCGTTTGAAGTTCAGTCTGAGATACCTGTATGATCTTATCCGATCCTTCTGTCAATTTGAGAGGGTTCCTCTTGACAAACACCTGACCAGGTTTAAGACCTACTCCATGAGATGGAAATGCGTTTCCAACATTGCTTGGGTGGTGAGGAACCTGAGACTACATGGCCCAGGGACATAGGGTCAGACCAAATACTACTGTTCTGCCAAGAGAGGGTGGAAGTAAATTGTCTCCTAATGGCATTCTGCTGTACTCATAGGTTAGTGCCTTGCTCAGCCATTATCAGAGAAGTTTTCTGCTATAGCAGATGGGAGCAAAGACAGAGACCCACAGTCAGACAATGAACAGAGACTTTGGAGTAACCAGTACTAAATGGGAAGCCTCTATCAAATCTCTTACTTCAGGGCTCAGAATCCCTGAAAAAAAAAGAGGTAGAAAATACCATCGGAGTCAGAAGAAATGGGGGACAGCAATGAAACAAGGCCTTCTAAACACTGCAAGAATAACACACATATGAAAGGTGGCAGCAAGTACAGGGTCTGCACGGATCTGGCACAGAAGGCATTCCTGCACTGAGAGAAGAGAACACAGGCTCTCATCCAAAACCCAGAACCCTTCTCAAATTGACAACTACTTGCAAGTGAGAAGTTAGTTTTCTCTGATAGAGTCTCATTGGGTTTACATTCCACCTAGGCCAGGTCCCTAGGTCATCAGTAGATAGGTAACACAAAACAAACTTAATGGCATCTTTGGAAGTTCTTTGTCTAATAATCAATCCTTTGCTTTAAAATAAATATAGATGTAAAAAAATCTCATGGGAAATCAGAATCCACAGGCAGCTGGTTGTTTGTTGATACTTGTGACTATTGTAACATTTTGTCAAGGGAAATCGTCGCCCTTTTTATTGTGCCTTTAAAATCTATTTGGTATGTGCCAATTATCATATCAATATTTTTGTTAAAAGGCTTTAGTTTTAACCTCAAGCTTCACAACATATTATTGTGTTTTTTGTTTCTTGTTTTTGATTTTCAAGACAGGATTTCTCTTTGTAGCCTTGGCTGTTCTGGTCTCACTTTGTAGACCAGGCTGACCTTGAACTCACAGCGATCTGCCTACCTCTGCCTCCCAAGTTCTAGGGTTAAACATGTGCACCACAATGTCCAGCAGTACAACATATTGTACAACATCTATGTATACTATAATTATAATGCACTCACACACAGATACTAAGTTGTTCCTAAGATTTCAAGCTTTAATCTTTGGAATATGTATGTTGCACTTACATTTACTGCATTCTATAGTTTATTCAGCTTTATTTCTACAAACGGACTTTGTACACTTTATTCACATCCTTAGGTTTTTAATTTTTTTCTGTGTTTTACTGTAGTTTTTAAAAAATTCACTATTTGTATCTTGTCTTGATAATTAACAGTACAATTCAATCATTCTAGTAGTATTTGAAGCATTTTTAAAATATAAAGTTAATTGGACAAAATAGAATTTGTTAGTTATATTTTCCATCTTTTGAATAAAGTCTATGAAGAATTAAAAAGTGCTTTGTCAGATGTTTTAAATTTTTTCCTACAGGTTCTTTGTATATATATTATGGTTTTCTGATTTTGTTTGTTTTATTGCATTTCTATTTGTGTTTCTGCATCTATATGTGCATTTTAGTAGGCTCCTTTTCTTCTTTTTTTAAGTCTTATTCTGGTTTGTATTATTATTATTATTATTATTATTATTATTATTATTATTATTATTA
>OU015744.1:64001345-64024154 GCA_907169655.1 Acomys percivali
CACACACACACACACACACACACACACACACACACACACACACACACACGCACACTGTCCAATTAGCACTGCCTAATTGTGCTTGAATGTAGGGTCATCTACTAGAACACTAAAAATTATTCACATCAATACCTTCAATAAAAACTGATTCTCTCTTCCGTAGCAACTAATCTACCATCAATATCTCCTCAGTGTGGTGTGGAGATTGAGATAATCTCATCTACACCATGCATGGCTGGACTTTCGATGGTCTGGTCTTCTGTAGATCTTGTGTACACAACCTCTGGTACTGTGACTTCTTCATAGTCATAGTCATAGCATATCTAGATATCCATCTTTCACAGCATTCATTCCTCTCAATGGTACACCTTTTCATTCTCTTTTTCTGTGATATCCTCAGAGCCTTAGTGGTAGTGGGTGTTAATATAGATTACCAGTTTAAAGTTGGACACACAATTTCTTATCTTCAGGAATTGGAAAAATTTTATATTTACATTTACATCTCTCTGTTGTCTGGTTTTCATGGTGAAAAGAAGCTTTTCTGACCAAGATTGAGAACAGATAAGTGATAAAGCCTATAGAAATCAGGGAAATGACTCCATTCACAATACACATACACACACGGGGGGGGGGAAGGAGGGAGGGAGATGCTGCAAATAAATATGACAAAGGAAACAAAAAGACTTCTACAATGAAACATTTAAGACCGTGAAGAAATATACTGAGGAAAACACTAAGAAATAGACAAACATCTCATACTCAAGGGCTGGATGCGATAATATTGTGAAAATGACTGTCCTGCCAAATGCTATCCTCAGATTGTAGGCTTTGAACTTTTTCAAACTGATTTTATTTGGAGTTCTTTAATGCCTATAACCCCCTTACAACCCACCTATCCTAAATGAGAGAGAAAAGAGGTTAATGGGAACAGGAGTAGACTTTTTTAGACTCAATTCCTTGGAGTGATCCATTCTTCATATTCAGGATTCAAGCAGACTCATTAAACAGACCACCAGCAATTCAGCAAAAGTTACTGTAACTGCAGTAGCCAGAACCTGGAGCAGCAGCCAGAATCTGGAACCTCAAAGCATTCTCTGGAGTGTTTCTCTCTAGCAATATCTCAAAGCAATGAACAACAGCCAAATGATGGAAAGCAATGCCAAAACCAAAAAGCCAAGCTTCTGGTTTTGGATATATATATATATATATATATATATATATATATATATATATATGTATATGTATGTATATCCTCTCAGAGTCTGTACTAGGATGTTTATCGGCTGGCAAAGACCATGGTCCCACAAAAGCATGTTCCTCTTCTAGTAAACAAACACCATGTATCCTCTCATAAGTCTGTTTCCACCATACAAACACTGAAACAGCCTCACACAAGTCTGTTTCACATTCCATACTTGGAATCAAAACCAAAACATGTTTACATCTACTACAACAGATATAATATAAACATCCACCCTTAAATAATATTTGATAAATATGCAAAATATACAAAAATTGTATACTAGAAAGAATCCAGAATCTTCAATGAATGGTGCTGGATTTTAACATACAGAAAAATGACTGAAACTCCACCTCTCACCATACAGAAACTTATTTCCAAATGGACTAAGGAGCTCAACATAAGATCAGATACTTTGAGATTGCTAGAGAAAGAAAAAGGGAGCACCTGCCAATTTATAAGCACAGTATGGGCTTTCTGTATAAAATCCTGGTAATACAGGGACACAACAAATAGGATCTTTTGAAAATAAAAGTCTTCAAAACAACAAAGGAAATGGAATGGAATGACTAGGCAGCCCATAGAATGAGACCTTTGCTAGCGATTCATTAAACAGAGGATGGGAGTGTATATCATACAAAGAAGTATAAAATCTACACATTTAAATGATAAGCAACTCAAGTAAAGAGTGAGGTTTGAACTGAATGGAAATTTCTCAGAAGATGAATGCCTCTTAAAAAGTCCAGACATTTGTAGCCATCAGGGAAATGCAAACTGATCCCACAGTAGGGTTCCACCTCACTCTAGTCAGAATGGCAGGGAAATAAATGACAGCACATGTTGGTGTGTAGATGTCATGAAAAGAGGAATTCATATACACTAAGGCTAAAAGTGTAAACAAGTATATCCACTTTTGAAATCAGTCTGGAAGTTTCTCATTAAGCTAAAAAGAGAACTGCTCTATGGATGATCTATGGCATTCCTGAGCTTGATACTCATTCAGGATTCAAGAATTGAGTTGAGAGGGAGGTATCGGGGAGAATGAGAGAAGCCATAGCAAATGCCTTAGCTAAAACTATGTAGCTATGTAAATGTCTTATGAAACCCCACTAGTCAGTAAACTGGTTTTAAAATTAAAAAAGTTTAAATGAATTAACACATATAGACAATGTTGCTCCCAGAAGCCATGAGACATTAAGTTATTCTCAATACAAGGAGTGAGACATATCCCTAGGAGTTATGGGTATAGGAGGTTCCAGAAGTCTTCATACAGCTAAAATATTACTGTTGATTATCCACCATAACTACTACATGTCAAGACTCTGTTGTTGAAGACACAACATACTTGTGTTGAAGGATACAGGGATATTAATTTCAAACTGACCTGGAACTGTAATTCTGGTCAAAAGTCCATAGTTATGGAAGTCATAGGACTCAGTGGAGGACCTGAAATCATTACTTGGCTAAATGGTCACACTGTCAAATTGCCTCCTAAATATTCAGATGTTTCTTATGTTTTTCCTATTTCTTAAAATTTCCAATTTTGATGCATTTATTAGCTTTCAGAGATTCTTTGGCTTTATTTTCAGTAATATGAGAATCAGTGTTGGTGAAATTAACAAACTCCTTAAATATTATTTGCTGATTGTCTCAATGCTCCTTTTTTTCTTTTTTCTTTGTATTAATTTATTCTTGTTACATCTCAATGGTTATCCTATCCCTTGTATCTTCCCATTCCTCTCTCCCTCCCATTTTCCCCTTACTCCCCTCCTCTATGACTGTGACTGAGGGGGACTTCTTCCCTCTTTATATGCTCATAGAGTATCAAGTCTCTTCTTGGTAGTGTCTCAATGTTCTTTATGCTTGTCCCTTTAGCGAAGAGCCTAAGATCATTTTACAAGCATTACCAAGTGTAGAGACAGTGTCCAGCTTAGAATACTGAAGGACTGGTGTTTCCTTCCCTCTGCTTTGCCTTGTTTCTTTTGCCTTGATATGTCTAGATATTTGGTAAGTTACTTCACCAAATTTTCACTGATGGACAGTCATATAAAATGTGTTTGGCATCGCATTAGTTTTGACCAACTTCCTAGAAGAACATCAGGAAGGATGTGTTATTACAGTATTGCTTCTTTTCATTAAGTGAACAGTACATAGCTTGGGAGAGCCTGAAAGGGTCTGTTAAGTGGAGGCAAAAAGAGAAATAGATGTATAGTAACAGTGCTAATGACTTCCTAAGTATATATTCATATAATAAAGGTGAAGAATTACCTTGATTTTGGAAAAGTAAGGGCATTCTCTTGAGCTGTCTTTTTATTGTTAATTGGCAATTGATAAAAGAGCAATACACAGAATTCCAGGTCTAGAAGGCAACTTAAGTGAAAAATTGAAGTACATAATTTTATGTAAAATACAGCTTGTAATGTGTCACCATGCTCAAGACTTACTCTTATTTGGTAACATCACCAAATGCCACTCAGGAAAACACAGATATTAATACTAGAGTGATCACCACATATTTCTAGGATGCAACTTTAGGAATTTTACATTATAACTATAAAAATAACAATTTATTTAAAAAACTATAAGGAAGAGAATTGCTAGATTATACTTCAGATAGGCCATATTATGAGTGCTGTGACCTGGAGGGGGATCTGGAGAAGGCAGAATAGAGGTAGGAAGAACATTTAGGACACCTCCTTACTAACCTAATGTGAGTTAAAGTTTAGAATGAATTGTACTGTTCAAATTTGAAGTTACTGAACATTTGCTTGTGTTAAGTAACTTTAGCTTGTCAAACATTGATTTACATGATTACTTTGTTAAACTATTTCCCCATCACACTGATATAAGATAATAAACATAGATACTGTGCTTGATTTTCCTTACCTTCTCGTCAGTGTTTGCTAAACTAAAGTTTTATAGCTAAGTATGGCCTGTGGCTTTGAAATACATTGACTGCTGTCCTCCCAAAAGGATGGTTTAAAGTTCTATGCCCAGTACTTGAGATAGTAGCTTTGTATTGTATGTGATCTTGATAGAGGTCATCTGTACCAACAATGTGCCCTTTGTCCTGATGAGAAGAGGGAACTTGTGTTGTGCCTGAAGTAATGTATCTATAACCTAAAAGAATATTGATGATTTCTTCCAAACACTAAAAGTTAGAAAAAGCCAGGAAGGAATTTTTTCTCTCTTTTTAAATGAGACTTTTGGCATGCTAGCACTAGAATTTTGAACCTACCTCCAACCACCCAATCCTGTGAGTCTATATACTTGTTCTTTTAAGAAACCAGTTTTTGGTCCTTTGTTTCAGTAGGTCTAGAAAATAATTAGACCTATTTTTCCTTTTTAGTAATATTGGAGCATGGAGACATTATTGAAAATATTTATAAATTATTGAATGTTAATAATAAAAGTTAGTGGAAGAAGAACTCCAAGCATATGGAGTAACATATATATATATCATCTGGAATTACTCTTTAAAAATATTATTTTATTTTATTTTTTATTTTATTCAGATTACAACTCAGTTTGATCTCCCATTACTTGTATCCTCACGTTCCTCCTATCCTCCCACCCCACCATATTACCCTCCCTTAGGTCCATGTCTGAGGGGGCTCTCCTCACCCACTTTATGGTTGCAGGTTAACAAGTCTCATCTTGGTAATCTGCCTATTCTTTTTTTGAGTGCCACCAGGGCTCCCCACCAAGGGGAGGTCATCAAATATGGGACACCAGAGCTCATATCAGAGTTAGTCCTGATTTTAGTGAAATACTTTCACAGATTTCTTTTATGTAGGCAGAGACTGTAGGGAGCAGAAGCCAGAAACTAGGTGGGTGAGTGAAATAGTGAAGAGCAAAAGACAACTGTATACTCTTAGAGTGGTTTGTTGGAGGCATGTGTGTGATGCTGTCTCCACCTCATGAAATTCTTCTTAGATTTTTCTCATATTTATGCAAAGTGGGAGGTGCAGAAACAGCATTGGCAAGAAGCACTATTCCATCTTTGGACACTTTTTTATCTGCACCATCAGTTGGAATGTACTGCCCAGTATGAGGGCAGGTCTCTATAATTTGGTCATTACTTTCTTGAATCCTCTTTAAGGACTCATACAGAGACATGCTTGTTAGTTGATTCCAAATTCCTTCAATAAAGGTTATCCATCATCCATATCAAGAATATTGTTCTGTATCTTCAGATCCCAAAGATGGAAAAACTGGGGGGAAAATGAATGTTGAAGTGTGGTACCCTTTTGTCAAAGTTGAAGTCTGGCATTTTTGGTTAGGCTCTGAGGTAGGTATAAGATGACAGACTTCCTTTTTCAGCTGTGTTCCCTCTCTGCCTGATCTGGGAAACCCCAGATGCTCTAAGGAAAACCACATAGCCCTTTGGGAGATTATGAACCTAATCCTTTCCTGATAATTAACCATTTATCAAACACCTGGGGATTTCTGGAAACACCGACCCTGTGCTAATTAGATATCTTGATGTCTTGGCTTTCAATCAGTGATCTTTAACTGTAACTAGAGTTTTTCCCTCATCATTGGATAATTAAGTACTGGTTTCCCCCTCTTATGATAGGGTTGTGACATGGGGATGAAGCATCCCTGGCTGCCCTAGCCCCAGTGAAACAAACACACTCATTTTCAAGACTCCTCAAAATGGCCAAGGTTTTTAAGTCCCCGTTTCACACAAAATAAGGACATCATCTGTTTTGCCACAGAGACTCATCCATTTATTCTGGGATGTTACTGGCTGCTCACAGAGTGGCCACCGATGGCCCCAAGTCATGCCAGGCCTTGGTTGACACCTGGCTCAGGTTTCAAAGCCCTATGCTCCTTTTGATCCGTGCGCTTCACCGTTTTCTAGAGTGTGTACTTCTGGTTTCATGCTCAGGTGCCAACATCCCCAGAGAGTACTGAACAATGCCCAGGCTCCCCCTGGATTTTGAATTTTCCTACTTTGCTTTTGGTCTGCATTTTCACGAGGGACTGGGTATGGTTTAGGGAGCAACTAAAGCCTCTCTGTCTAGGTACTCCCTGATATTGGCTGAAAATTCCCTTACCAACTTTCCACCCCTGACATCCCAAGATGGGTGTAGGCAATACCCTTTTAGAGTCTCAGAAAAACAACAACAACAACAACAAACATATCAAAATGCTGTGACCACTTCAGAGTCATTAGAATAGCTGCCAGCTTCTTAAATCTGCAGGTAGGCTTGTGTTTGTGGGGTGTGCCAACCCCTCCTGGAAAAATTGTCTCAAGAACGTAGGGAAGTATGTCAGCAATTGCCAGCAACACTCCCTATCTTTTACTGTTTGGGGAACAATTCATTGTATGAAAAAGCCACACAGGTTAGGGAGATATATACCCTCTTAAAATTGCATGGCACAAAACTCACCCAAAAGCAAATCTCCCCATTTTGAGATGAGATGCTCCGGATAGCACCTTGCAGGTCTGTGGGTAATATTTACAACCTGACTCCAGGACCCAAGTCACTTGTATCACCTGAAATAAAAACAGTCAGGGAGGAAAAACCTTTCTCTATTTTCTGCCCTTTTTAACAGCAGTCTGCCAATGCTTAGGACCCATTAAAATAGGCACCACTGAAAATCCTGCGTCTCCCAAGGCAGCTGAGTCTGAGAATCAGAGCTCTAAAGCCCACCCTACCTCAGACATCACAGCCCTCACTGAATTAATATGGGAAAACAAAACCATGTACTCACACTTAACCTCCTAAAACTTCTGGGAGGGTCCCAACCCCAGCCCCACCCACCCCTCTTCCTTCTACCCAACAACCCAGCTGCCCCCAGGACTCACGATAAAAATGGGTACCCATTCACCTTCATCCTCCCCCTCTTCCCCTACTCAACCTCCCTCCAAAAGGAAGGGAGTAGTCTCTGCTTCTCCTTCCCCTAGACAAAACAAAACAAACAAACAAACAAATAAAAAACCAAAACAAAACAAAATCCCCCACAGCCTTCAACAGTCTGCCCAAAAAACAAAAGAGAAGCTGAGTAACTCCATGGCCATTCACTCCCCACCCTTTACCAATGCAACAGCTTTGTAACCTCCAGGATTCTGTTACAAAAGCAAGGCAAAACAAGCAAACAAACAAAACCCCAAAAAACAACAAACAAAACAAAGCAAAAACCCTCAAATTAAAACCCTGGCAAACCCCACTTCTCCTTCTCAGGACTTCCACTCATAGCCAGAACTTCAGGATTCCAAAACATCACAATCAAACCTTTGGCCAGGGAACCTTTTCCACAGAAGCTCAGCAGCTGACATTACCAGAAGGTTGTTTTGACCAGATATATCTTTGTGCAATTCAAGTTTGGGATAGAATAACTCCTCATTGGGGCTCACAAGACCCCACTCTTCCTGAAGACCCATGGCAGTGAACGCCCTGTCTGCACTATCCCTGGCCTCACTCTGGGCCCTGACTGCTGCTGTGACACACACACACACACACACACACACACACACACACACACACACACACACACCACACATGCCTATCCTGCTACAGGCCGTGGTCAAAGCAGGAACCATGAGCATCCAGATGCAGAATGACATTGAAGAGTCACCATTAGCTTTAAATGTCCCCAGTTCCAGGAAACTTGACTCTAGCTATCATGTTGAGAGGAATTGGATGATGGAGATGGAAGTGGTAAACAGAAGAGAACTTTTAGAAAGCTTTCAAAGTCTCTGGTTGGGGGAAAATAAGGGCCCAGTATGCACAGGCATGGATGGAGCTGGAGATGATTAGATTTGGGAGATAGTGCATAGCAGGCCAAGGGAACCATTTGGTAATGTATTAGATATGCAACAGGACAGAGTAGTTAAAGAACGATATGTTGAGAATGGTGTGCAGGTGTTCATCTTGTGAAGATCGATAAATGTTTGTGTCAGTCATCAACAGGAAGACCAGGGAAAGACTCATATTTAACATGGAATTTTTAGATGCTTGTAAGATGTCTAAGTCACCAGCTATACAGGTAGGTGGGTCTGTTAATCAGAGGAGTAGAATGCATGGGAAAAGAGAAATGGAAATTTTCCATATTAAAAAAAAGGATTAAAACTGTATTTCAAGATAAAATTGGTGTACAGAAGGAGTAAGAATGTTTCCCAGGAAACTTCTGGAGATATTCTAATTTTGATGATGAAGGAGAGAACACTGAGTCTTCAAAATAAGTGTAAAAAACTCAAAGAGATAAGGTGTCAGTAGAATATATAAATCTTCCCAAAATTTATGAAATGGAAACAGTGGATTTTTTAAAAAGCTGGATAAAATTGAATTAAGCTTGAGAAAGGAAAAAATATAACTTCTGGTTTTCTAGTTTAGATAAATGGAAAGATGATGGCTGGGATGGTAAAGAAAATAGTGAGTTTCAGAGATTTAAAATTTAAGGTACTTATGAGGTACCTCAAGTATTATATTTAAGTATAAGCTTCTATAAATGGTCCAACAGACATCAGCTTTTCACAGAATCCTTTCATTGTGCCAGAAATGGTCACTATACACTGTTTGTTAATGTGTTCAGTCCATAGTAAAAGAAAACTTTGCACACAAGCCACACAAAAATAGCTTCAATTCTTTTTTTTTAAATTTTTTGTTAATTTATTCTTGTTACATCTCAATGGTTATCCCATCCCTTGTATCCTCCCATTCTTCCCTCCCTCCCATTTCCCCCTTATTCCTTTCCTCTATGACTGTTCCTGAGAGGGATTTCCTCCCTCTGTATATGCTCATAGGGTATCAAGTCTCTTCTTGGTAACCTGCTGCCCTTCCTCTGAGTGCCACCAGGTCTTCCCCTCCAGGGGACATGGTCAAATATGAGGCACCAGAGTATGTGTGAAAGTCATACCCCACTCTACACTCAACTGTGGAGACTGTCCTGTCCATTGGCTAGATCTGGGTAGGGGTTTAAAGTTTACCGCCTGTATTGTCCTTGGCTGGTGCCTTAGTTTGAGTGGGACCCCTTGACCCAAATCTGCCTATCATAATGTTCTACTTGTAGGTTTCTAGGACCCTCTGGATCCTTCTACTTTGCTATTCTCCCATGCTTCTCTCATCTAGAGTTCCAATAGGATGTCCTCCCCTCTGTCCAAAGGACAGCAATATCCCAAGCTTCTTGTGGGAAAATCTTGAACAGCTCAGGAAAGCCATTCAGCAGGTTTGGAGTCTTGACTCTGCAAGTCTCACTTCTTCCTAACAGGTACCTGAAAGGTGGCTGGTCCCAGGTTACTCACCTCAGCAAGGTGACAGGCAAATCCATGAAAGAGCTGTGCTTCTAAGAAACAAGCACAAAGCAAAGCCCTGACCTTTTGGGCCAATATCTCCTCATTTTGGCATGGTTTATACCAAAGATTCCTAACTGTATTCTTGGAAAGGACAAGAATTGCTTTCAAGTAAAGACACATAAACAATCCTGAACCCTAGGTCTTACTTCACACATTTCCTTGAAGCAAATTCACCAAAAAGATAAGAACACATACTACTGCTATCTCCATTGGAAATAGGAGGAAACAGGTTGGGAAATGTATATTAATTGACTGAGAATCACTGAGTTAGAAAATTGAGGGATGATAATGTGGGCCTAGACAGTGTAGATGGACAGTCACTGTGTTAAACTGATAGGCTAAAGCTGGCTCCTAGAGAATGTATTTTCCACAACAAACAAAGCTGGTTATAGTGGAAAGACACAACAGGATGAAATTTATACAGATAACAAGGACATAATTTATTATTGTTGTTTTCAAGGACAGGATGCTTACTAGAAGAACTCAAAGGAAATAGAAAAGTAAAATACAACTGATGTGAACCATGTGAAGAATATTTAGAAGGCAGTGATTAGGTATCACAAGTATTAACAGGGTTGAGTAGAAAGAAAGCTGTCTTCTGCTATGAGAATAAGGACATCTCTAGTGACCTTCAGAGGTTCTGTTTGGGGTATCTGGCAGCGATGAGGGCTGAACTGCTGGAGAGAATGAGAATAAGGTAAGAGCCTAGACACTGCAAGTGTGTTTGCATGTATTAGACATGTGATGTGGAATCAAAAGGTTGCTTCATTTCATGAAAGCAGAACATGGGAAAGAGATATGTGTTTCTTTTAAGATATTTTAATGTTATGACTGCAGAGGAAAAGCTGAAGAGGACAGGAGTGCAGAATAAAGCTCTCAGGGAAATGTGGCCAACATTTCTATCAAAGGCTGGTGAGTGAGCCTTGTCTGCTTGAAGATTATATTTCCCTTATATATTGCTCTTATATATTCAACAATAGATCAGGAGTAAGGATGGTAGCATCTAGTTAATATAGAAAAATATAGACTAGAAATTTGAGGTCTTCTGCCTTACATGGTTATTTTCCTTGTGGGTGTGACAAATACCAGACAGAAGAAAGTTAAGAAAGGAAATGTTTTCCTCAGCTCACAGTTTAATTCCACTGTGATTTGAAAGGCATGGCAGCTAAACCCAAGAAAGCCAAGGTGAATGACTGCTCATGTTCAGTTATCCTTTTCTTTCTCTGTTGTTCAGGACTCCATCCCTTGAAATAGTGTTGTGTTTGGAAATGTCCTTCCTACCTCACTTAAGTTACTCTAGGAAGTCCCTCATAGGTGTGGCAGTGGCTTGCCTCTTCAGTAATCCACAATCCTCTCAAGTTGACGGTAAAAATCAAGTATCATATCTCTGAAAAGTGATGCTTGTGTGGTTTAAATAGCTGGATGGATAAGGTATATTTTTGAATAATTAGAAGGAATGAAAGAGATTTAAGCATGTACATAACCAATGGGACCAGGTCTGAACTGCATTGGTCTAATCTGTGTGTTGATTTATTTCTAAGCTACAGAGACGCATTCAGCAACTTGGGGCTGCTATTAAAAGTATGAAATTGTACTGTTGACTTACAAGACTGCTGAGTGGAACTTTTCAAAAGGAAAAGAAACAATGAAGGTGATTTAAAGAGAATTCATGCTCTCATTGACAGGTTAGCTTCAACAGAAGGAAAAGAAATAGCTGCTGGAGGGTGTTTGTAGTCACCTTAAAAATATTCTGGAAATCAGCAGACTGAAACTTGTGAGTTTGATGAACGAAGTCTGATAATCAGCTGGCTACACTTGTACTGTTGCACTGAGAAAATGAGTCACAGAAGCAGTGTCTTCCAGAACATTTGTTCTTGGCCTTAACAGTTGGCAGAGAGACTGAGCATTTAATACTAAAGTAAGAAGATGTAGGCTTTGGAAATTTGGGTTTATTGTGGTTTTTGGAATCCTTTCTTTGACTGGAAATCACCATCAGCCACCCTCCTCAAAGACTCACTGAAGTGACATGTTTTTTTTACTGAAAGGATAACATCATTTTAATTTTTATTTATTTTTAAAACAATCTATACAACCAGTGCTAAAAATGAAGAGTCATATTCTTAAACATGAGATTAAGAATGATTATTTTTGCAATTAACCTGCTGGTATGAGGAAGGGAACAGTAGCTTAACTTCTTCCTTTTGGTCATTACCAACAATAATAGCACTCCAACCATGTGCAACATCAAAATCGTGATCTCATCTTGAACATCTTGAGTGGCTGCTTCCTCCAAAGACAGGGACTTAACATGGCTCTGTGAAAGCATGGATTTGACACGCACTCTGATTTAAATCACAGCTCCTTAGATTAATAGCTGTTTGACCTTGAACAAATTAATTAACCTTACAAATCCCAAGTTTCTGAAGTACCTCTCTTGGAATCACTGTTAGAATTAGACTTAATAAGCTAGGAGTTTAGCTTAGTGGCAGAATGCTGTCTTAGACATGGCGCAGTCCTATCAAATACTGCAGGCCTAAACCACTATCCTCAGTGAAGACATTTTTTTTATTAGAAACAGAAAACAATCATGTGTGATGGTATTTGTTTATTTTAATTTTGAAAGTATCATATAATTAAAATATTTCTTTCTTCCTTTTCTCCAAACATTCCCATATAGGCCCCCTTGTACAATTTTAAACTCTTGGCCTCGTTTTCACTATTGTTTTTGCACATCCATGTATCGGCCTATCTATCTATCTATCTATCTATCTATCTATCTATCTATCTACCTATCATCTATCTATCAATTATCTATATATCATCTGTCTATCTATGTATCATCTATCTATCTATCATTTATCATATCTATATCATCTTTATCTATCATCTTTATCTATCAATTATCTATATATCATCTATCTATCTATCTATCTATCTATCTATCTATCTATCATCTATCTATGTATCATCTCCTGTTCATCCATATAACGTCACTTGTATGCATGTTTTCTTTTTTATTAAAGTTATTAATTTATTCACAGCCCTCTCCCTTCCCTGTACCTGGTCCCACCCTACCACCCTTTTCCTGCTTTCCCTCCTTCCCTTCTACTCAGAAAAGGAGAGTCCTGGCCCCAACACAAACCAATCCCAGCTCATCAAGTCACATCAGGACTAAGTGGATCCTCTTTGAATAAAGCCAGAAAATGCAGCCCAGTTAGGGGAAAGTGATCCACGAGCAGGCAACAGAGTCCATGTCATAGACAGGCCCTGTTCACTTGCTGTGAGATCCACACGAAGAACAAGCTGCCCTTCGGTTACATATGTATTGAGTGCTTAAGTCCGGTTCATGAATGCTCTTTGATTGGTGCTTCAGTCTCTGTAAGCACCTATAGGCCTACTTAGTTTACTCTGTGATCTTCTTGAGAAGTTCTTGTTCCCTCCGGGACCCTCTATATTTCTCCCGACTCTCCTACAAGACTTCCAGAGCTCCACCTAATGATTGGCTGTAAGTCTCAACATATGTTTCAATCCCCTATTGGGTAGAACCTCTCAGAGGACACTAAACTCTTGTCTGTAAACATAGCAGAGTATCATCAACAGTGTCAGGGATTGGCTCTCTTTCTTCTATGGGGTAGGTCTCCGTTTGGACCAGTCATTGGTTGGCCATTCCCTCTATCCCTGCTCTATCTTTATTCTTGCATGTCTTATAGACTGGATAAAGTTTGGGTCAAGACTCCACTGGAAGTCCTGCCTGAGTAGAAGGTGGCCTATTCAGTCTCCATGTCCCCTACAGATAGGAGTCTCAGCTAGAATCACTCCCATATCCTCCTAGGAGCCTACCCAGATACAAATTTCCAGCTTTTCTCAGAGATGCCCACCCACCCTAGTTTCCCTTCTCTCTCCCTGTCATCTTGCCTCTCACTCCTGTTCCGCCTATATCTGAGTCTAATCCTCACTCCCTTCTCCAACCCTCTCCAATCCAATCCTTCTCTTCATCCAATTCCTATGTCTATTACATTTCCCCTTCTGAGTGATACAAGCATCCTCCCTTGGTTGAGGAACATCTAGGTCATTTCCAAATTCTGGTTATAATGAATAAAGCTGCTATGAACATGATTGAACAAGTGTCATTTTTGCCTGGTGGGGCATCTTTTGAGTATATGCCAAAGAGTGATATAGCTAGGTCTTGAGGTACATCTATTCCCAAATTTCTGAGAAAACTCCATATTGATTTCCAAAGTGATTGTACAAGTTTGTATTCCTACCCTAAATTGAGAAGAGTTCTCCTTGCTGCCCACTCTCTCCAGCATGTGGTGTCACTTGAATTTTTTATCTTAGCTATTCTGATGATGATGTAAGATGGAATCTCAGAGTCATTTTGATTTGCATTTCTCTGATGACTAAGGCTGTTGAGCATTTCTTTTAGTGCTTCTCGGCCATTAGAATTCTCTTTAGAAGTCTCAGTTTAGCTCTGTACCATTATTTAATTGGATTATTTGGTTTGTTTGTATTTAAATTCTTGAGCTCTGTATATAGTTTAGATATTAGCTCTCTGTCAGACATAGGGTTGGTGAAGATCTTCCCAATCTGTAGGCTGTTGTAGGCTGCTCCATCTACTTAGATGAACCTGGGTTCTGGCAGTTCTCTTCCAGAGGGCAGGTAGAATGTGGACTGCAGTCTGAGACTGTGTGTCCCTTAGGCCTGGGAGTCCTCCTTGGTTAGGCAGGCAGCACCTGGGATGGGCACTGGGTGATCTTAGAGCGCAGGAGCCCTTGCCAGGAAGGTGTATAGTCCCAGTTGTTGCTGGGGAAACATGGCCTCAAAATCCTGTTTTGCAGTCACTAGGGGCACCTCACGATTGCCCTGCAGTGATCGAGTTTAACCTCCAGCTACCCAGACACTGAGCATGTTGGGAGCTGCCATCTTGGAGAGTCTGTTTTCAAAGCTAACCTGCTAGCACTGACCAACACATTGGTGTGCTCTTCCTTGGAGAAAGACTACCTCTCCTGCTCTCATTTTTCTTCAGTTGCCTATGGTTCTTTGTGTATGGTTGAGGTCTATAAAGCTTTTCCTCAAGGACTTTGGCATATCCCTTGGTGTTGTCCTTATTTAGGAAATGTTTGGGCAGTCATATTGGTGACACCTTATGGGTGTAGCTCCTGATGTTATAGGAGACACAATGCCACAACTCTGATCCTATGGCTCTTTTACTCTTTCTGCCCTCTCTTCAATGTTCACTGGGTCTTTGGTGTGGACATGTTTTGTAGATGCACCGGGACTGGTTACACAACTTTGCACTTTGAGTGCTTGTAGTTTTCTCTAGTGTCCTCTGTCTGTTGCAGAAGTTTCCTCAATGTAGAGTGAAGACTATACTTATCTACCAAGATTTACCTTGGAAATAATTCTCTGAACACACTAGTAGAGGGTTATCTTCACTACATTTTTTGTTGAAACCCCTGGTCAGGGGATCCTAGACTGTATGAAACGGAAAAAAGGAGTTCAGCAAGAGTGTGTATGTATTCTTCCTGCCTGTTCTGGATGGTAGGTGCCATGTTACCAGCTACATAGAGCTCCTGGGGCTTTGGTGTCACTGCCATGATGGGCAATAACTTGAAATCTTAAATTTCTTTGATCATGGCAGCCAACAGGAAAAGAAAATAAGGCAACTTTGCCTTAGGTTATTATTCAAGATATAGCATATATAACTGATATAGCCTTTCCTCGTAGTTATCAGTTTAAGATTTGTTCATTTTTTTGAGTTCTGGCTATACATTCCAGATATTCAGTATGCCCATCAATCCCCTATGCTTCCAAGAGTCAGCTAGGTCTAAAAAAATAATGGGATAATATTTTCTAGAATTATCCTAACGTGGTGATAAGATGGTTAAGTGGTGACAATATAAAAATGAAATATTCTAAGCTTCCATAAATTCTGGTCAGCCTGTATTGTTGTCCATGAAGGACACTCCAGGTGTGCTTCCTGGTTGTTTAGGAAGATCACAAGCTGTGCCTGCATAGAATTGGGAAATCTGGCTATATCTATTTTTCATCTTGCTTCTAAATTTCTTTTTCAAATACCTAATCATTCTTTTTTCACTTTCAATTATTAAAGAATATATTCCATTCTTTAATAGTTTCTTCTCTGACAAGTGAAGTTTGCACTACAAAAGATTAAACTTAGAAAGTCATAAATATTTATTTTTCTCCTTTCACATGCATTTAACCCTATATAAAAACCATAAATTCTACAGTACAAACACAAATACCCATTCAGATTCTTAGATGAGAAAGGGATGGCACTTTACTCTTTAATTTTTTTCACCCTGAGGTATCTCCATGTTATTAGTGTGAATATGAATGATGGAGTCTGGTTGCAATGTCTCTCTGAAGGTCACCTTCTGTAGGACCTCATCAGGAACTATGGACTCATAAGTTTGAGTCCAAATTTCATGATGAATTTTCTTACATTTCATCCCAAGGAGAATATTGTTCTAAGATACTGAAAGACAAATGTAGTCTACTCAGAATTACAGAACTTTTAAGGTGTATCTTTTTACCTCTAATTGAAGGTATAAAATATCCCTTAGGAAATATTACATGGAACTTTGTCGTGATGTTAACATAATTTAAAGTCTTCCAACACAAGAGTGATTTAGTCTGATCAGCTCCATGGAGCTGTTTTGAGCAGACATTCTGGCTTTCTCTCAAGAAATATGGAGGGAGAAATGAGCCCTACTTTGTATCATCTTGGGGTGACATGGTCCAAGCCTTAGCTCGTCATTTGAGTGCACGTACTGAAAAAAGGCAATGCAAGCTGTGTTTATTATAACCCAGCAAGGAAGCTAAAAAGCAAGACTCAATCAAGCAATCAGGTTCAATCAGTTCAAAAAAGATTTATAGCCAGAAGTCAATGAAAATGCCTTACTTTTTAGATCAGATAAAATTATGTTAAACATAATCATTGTTCAATATTTTCAATGTCGTGTATGTGTGTGTGTGTGTGTGTGTGTATGTATGTGTGACTTGGGCAGGGGTACAGGTGCGTAGGAAGAGGGCGGGCATTTCAGAATTGTCCGTGTGCCAAGTTCACCCAGAGTAGAATTTCTGCCAACTGGGAAGCCTTAAAGCACTGTCAAGGACTCAAAGAAGAGGGACAATCTCAGCCTGGGATCTGGAGACAGGGTTTGACCAGGGGCTCGTTTTTTTGTGTTTATACATTTATTTTATTACACATGTATAAAACAAACTACATACAGCAGGGAGAACCATGTGGCAATCATGAGAATAATGAGTTCTATACATGTTACATTCATAGTGAATTTGCCATCTGCATTCGACCTGTTTGAAGTAAATATCTTTCCTGTCTTTTTGGGTCTAAATTTCTCAATGAAATTCAATATCTATCCTATCTCAACTCTAATAGCTTAACTTCTTTATCTTGATCTAAAATGATCTTATCCACTAACCAACTAAACTTGGTTGTAAAACTATACTATCTTGTCTTGAATGGCCCTCAGAGACTTGAGAAGGAATAAAACTTAAATTTCTGAGTGAGCCAGCAGTGCAGGTTAGCAGCTTCCAAAATTTACAAATTGACTTAAGACAGTTTACTTCCTGACCAGTCACCCAAAACACTTTACAATGTTGGAGCCTCATCTTCAACTTTCTGGCCTAATATCTCTGCCAGGCTTGATCGCAGGGCACGAACTATTGAGGACTTGCTTACCCTGACTTGGCAGAGTGCGGCCGTTGACTCTGCCTGCATCTAAGTTGTCCATTTTTAGGCTGATTCTGTTTATGGCAGGAATGAGGACATTTTGCCCAGTGGCTAGTTTGCCATCTTTGAAGCCATGTCCATAAGGAGGCTCTTTGATGCACATCATCTTCTTTGAGGTCAGCTGGGTGTTGTCAGGAGTTAACTTGTCTTGTTGTCGAAGAAATTTAGGATTGTAAGAACAACTTTAAATGCTGTATTCTGTTAATCCCAGCACTTGGGAGGCAGAGGCAGGTGGATCACTGTGAGTTCGAGGCTAGCCTGGTCTACAAAACGAGTCTGGGACAGCCAAGGCTACACAGAGAGACCTTGTCTCGAAAAACCAGAAATAAATAAATAAATGCCATATTCTGTGTGTCTCTGAGGCTTTTGAAGACCTTAGTCAACTATTTTACTTCATATATCAATAGAGTCATATCTATCTGTTAGACTTAGGCTATATATTCTTGTGTTAAAATCTGCCAAGTATTTGACATGCCCATGTTTTGTATCAATATACTAAATTCTATAGCAATGACTTAGACATAACCTTCATTATAAGTAACAATTAAGTCATTATCTTTAAATTGCGTAATAAGGATGAAGGAAAAAAAACCAGATTGAGCATTGCTGTGCTTCGATTTCCTGAGATATAGGCAGGATAAATGGAGAGATTTGATCATTTTGAAAACAGTAACCCTTTATTCTTTACAACAATTTAAAAAGAATATTCCTGCATATATTCTTTCTTTTTAGGTTCTGAATAGAAACTGGGTAAATCAAAAGCTGCAAAGTTTTCAAACTTTATCCCATATGACTCAGACTCTGAATTCTAAATTAGAACATATTCAGTAAATTAAAACAGATATAAAATTCAAGAAAGAGAACTCTGGTTGTTCCAAGGGCATTCACGTGACATTAAAAAGTCACCTCCAAATCTTGAAAATACTCATTTTCTTATTACTCTCAAGTTAGCTAAAGCAGCATATGCAATCACTTTATACTAATTATGTCTATTAATAACATTCTAGTTGTTTTATGTTTTAATTGATGGATACTTTATTCGTAAAAGCAAAACAAGAAATCTAGATATTTACTTTTGTCCTTTCTTTAAAGCAAAGAAAAAAAAAGACAAAACAAAACAAACCTACTCTCTGTTTTTCTCTGGAAATGCTTGCTTTCTATTGAAATATTCTTTTAAAACTTTATTTTTAACATATTCTTTGAAAAATTTATATACTCATACAATTAATTTGGTTATATCCATTCATGACTACTTGCATCCAATTACATCTCTGGTGGTGGTGAGAGCCCTAACACAGGTGACAACAAACAAGACGTGGGGTTCTCTAAAGGTTGCAGGTAGAAGTGGAGGATGGGACCATTAGGGCAAGGGGAGGGTAGAGGGTGGGTTAGAAAATACTAAAGCTACATTCATAGTAGTTTGGCTATTTGTATTGGGAAAACTTGTAGTAAACCTCTTTCCTATCTTGTTGGCTCTAAGTTTCTGAATGAAATTCACTATCTATCATATCTTATCTCTATTAACTTAAATCCTTTATTTTGCTCTTAAAAGATCTTATCCCCTAACCAACTAAACTTGATTGTAAAACTAAACTATCTGGTATTCAACCTCCCCACCCCACCCCAGAGACTTGGGAAGGAATAAAACTTAAATGCCTGAGTGAATGGGTTGTGCAGCTTCCAAAATGAACAAATGACTGAGATAGTTTACTCAACATTCTCTAAAATGTTGAAGCCTCTTCTTCAGCCTTCTAGCCCAATATCTCTGCCAGACTTATCTGCGAGGCAGGGACTTGATTACCCTGTCTTGGCAGAGTTTGGCTGTCAACTCTGCCTGCATCTAAGCTTGTCTATTTTTAAGCAGAATTCTGTCTGTGGCAGAAACGAGGACATTTTGCCTGATAGCTTGTTTGCCACATTTGAGGCCAGCTTCATAAGGAGGTTCTTTGATACTCATCACCTTCTTTGAGGCAGGCAACATGTTGCCAGGAGTTAACGTCTTGTTGTCAAAGAATCTTTAAAATATTAAAAACATCTTTAAATGCCATATTCAGTAGGTCTCCGAGCCGTTTATACAATATCTGTTCATCCCCTGGTTCTTCCTTTTGTATATAATTTATTTTATTCTTGTGCAATAATATAAAGGTATGTGTCAAAAAAGAAACATAATAAAAATAAAAAATGTGAATTCTCACCATTTTGCTTTTGTCTGTGGCATTTTCTTTTATGCCAGTGTCTCCTATGCCATATCCATTTTGTTAATTGTCCATTTCTGAAAAAGTTGAAAACTAAATAGAAATTTTTCTCTATCCACTTTTCATTTCAGATCCTTAGTTGGTGTCTTGCTAATTTAATTAATAAATATTTTGGTTGATTTATTCTCACTGAGCGTGTTTCTTAACTTTTTAGTTCCCTATCTATTCTCAGGTTATCAACAATTATTTATATAATATTAATGCTGTAATGCTTTGATGAATTGTATTTGTATTTTCAACTTCATTTTTTCATGTTTTTCCAGAATCATAATGCTTTATTCCATTCAACAGAGGTGTGAAATTGAGACAAGATCTTACAAAATAGCCTGGATAACATAGAACTTACATTAAAGCCAGGATAGCCTTGACATCATGGCAGTCCATCCACTCTTAGTTTCCTCAATGCATATGTCACCATGCTTGACTTTCTACTGGATCTAACTAGGAATTTTCTGTGATATTCATCAGAATTTTCTTGTTTCTCTTTTTTAATGCATTTTTCTAATTGTTATGGCACTGTCACTTTAGATGTCTGACCATATTTTACCCTAACTTTTTCTCAAGATACAGATTCAAATTTTTTTGTCTTTCACAAAACACTGGTTGACTTTTCTTAAGTAGTAGAGAAGTATGGATGATGTATATTAGATACATTATAGAATTTATATTAAAGAGGAAAGGACCAAGAAGAATTTTTAAAAATTGAATAAATGTGAAAAAAAGAAAATATTAAGGCTACGTGGAGGAGCCTAAGGAAATCCACAGTTTGTAAGCCAATTAAAAATATTATATAGATACTTGAAACATAGCTCGGCTCAATTTCTAAAAACATGTACTAGTAGTCCTCCAGAGAACCAGAGTTTCGTTCACTTACATTAAGTGGATCATCATATTCACCTGTAATTCCAGCAGCAGGGTATCTGATGCTTTATTTGGTCACTAGGGGAAACACAAGTGTGCATGCATGCCTGCATGAATGTGTGCATGTGTGCGTGCGCGCGCGCGCGCGCGCGCGTGTGTGTGTGTGTGTGTGTGTGTATGTGTGTGTGTGTGTAAGAGTTTGAGCAGAAGCACCCTGAATATATTGATAGTTAACACTGCTTCTAGAAAACATGGGGTGTTCATGAGACTCTCATTGCCAGACACAGGATACTTCAATATGAGTTAAAGTATCTCTTAATTTTTTGTTTTGCATTTGTCCCTAGATTAGCTGAATGGATATCCATTGGCTTTCATTGACTATTACTACCATTGGCTAATCAGCCAATGACTTGACTCCACTAAATCAGACACAGCATATCCAAGGATTTCATGTCTTGGAGACATATTTGTGTAAGAAGGTGTGTCTTAATGCTTCATTGCCAACCATTTTCTCTACGTGGGTACAGTTTTCTCAGAAATCAAAGCTGTGTTTGTATCTATATCTGCTAAGTGTGCTTTGATGGAAAGAGTAATCATAGCAAGGTTATAGAGGAGTAAATATAAATAATCCATTCAAATACTATCAAGTAGAAAAGAAAAGTAATGGTGGGGATTCCTAATGTTCCCTCCAGTAAGAAAGCATTATTCTAGTAAAGACCAAGCAAACAATCATTTTGAAGTTAGTGAACATATTATAATACAATAAATTATTAAAATATGCTTGTGCACTTAGCAATTGGCATATCCTCTATGTCGTTCATAAGTACTATCAAAGATCAGAGGTCATAGTACTTCCAAAGATCTGAGCCCATATATTTTTTTTTCTTTAAACTGTCTGTGACTTCCAAAATAAAAAGAATTAAGCAACATAAATAAATCATCTGGGATCATAGATGGTATGAATAATAGATTTCAATAATAGAAAGATGAATAAGGAAGTTAAGGAAGGATAACTGTGACATGGAACAAGACCAAAGTAATTAAGATGGCATGTACTCAAGAAAATACTATGGAGCTAGCCAACTCTTTTTATTGGCTATTCTCTTAATTTTAACAAGCTGAAGCCCTAAATTCAAAACATGGTAATGCCTATTGGGATCTCTAGGATGTACAGTAATAGAGACATCTGAGACTGGATGATTTAATACTAAGAAATCTTTACTCAGTTTTATACACAATTCAAGTATACTAGAAAGGAGAGTTGGGGAAACAAATACTACCTGACAAGTTACACAGGCATCTAACCTGGTAAAGACGGCCAGTGTCACTTCATCATGTGCCCAGGAAGTTTAAACTGAGACAAAAACAAGAGCGAGGGACAGTGTGGCTGAGACAGGAAGGGGCATTCAAAACTTCTGCCTATTATTACTGCACCATTCCTAATCACAAGGTCATACCTAACTGCATACGAAAAATACATTCTCTTGCTGTGTCCAAAAATAAATCAAGTTGTGTAAAATAAATCATTAATATTTAATGCTCCTAGTAATTAATATGGTAGCAGTCTTCTTTAACCTACTAGTTCCCCAAAGATTGACACAGAGAGACTATGGTTTATTTATAGTTTAAGAGGACATTAGCGAGGCATTGGAAATCTATTCTATTCCTCATGACTGTCTGGGTACCTCCTAGCCAAAATCTCCATAACACTTGCAATTTTGCCCTTCTCTGCTCAGGCTATCTTCTCTTGAAATCCTCCTCTTGATGGCCTAATTCACTTCCTCTCTCTTTCTCCTCCCCTCGCTGGAAACAAATGTCCCATCCTATATTCTCTAACTCCCAGGTACAGCATGGCCAACTTTTACTGGCAAAACAGAGAACAAATGGTGAACATGTGTAGAATGATCATGACAAAGCCATGTCTGGATTAAAACCAGACAGTGGGATAGGGAAACCAACATTTGAATAGTACAAAGGTACACTATACACAGTGCACAATAACATTATGCCAACAAAATTTCATAAATCATTCCCTGGTATCTGGGACACACATGACTAAAGAACTGGTTTTAATCCTTACACATTCCTTCAGGGTTCAATGAAAGGCTACATCATTTGTCCACCTTATTATGATTTAGAAGTTTTGGTAAAAAGTCTAATTTCTAATAGATTTCCAGATGCCGTTAATTCTGTTGGTGCACAGGCACCAAGACTTCAATAGTACTCAATCTGGCAATTATATAAAAACAAATACCCAAACTAACATGAAAAATCAGATTCCATTAAGTGAAGAAGTGAAACACACACACATACACATCTCTCTTTCTCTCTCTCTCTCTCTCTCTCTCTCTCTCTCTCTCTCTCTCTCTCT
>OU015744.1:64024164-64040303 GCA_907169655.1 Acomys percivali
TCTCTCTCTCTCTCTCTCTCTCTCTCTCTCTCTCTCTCTCTCTCTGTGTGTGTGTGTGTGTGTGTGTGTGTGTGTGTTTTGGTAATCCAGTCTACAATCTGCTGCAGGCAAAGCATAGCTATCATACTATCAATAGGATTTTTGGTCTCAGAAATACTCCTATGATTGCAGACCATGACCACTTCGTGAAGATATTATTGTCGATTACACTTAAGTTCTCTCTATCTCTAGCTTGTCATAAATCCATATCCCTTCTCATTTAATGTAACACATATACACAGAGAGGGAAGGGTTTCCTGCATTATATATTCCATTTTTGCTATTTGACTCTGAAATTTCACTAAGCAAAGTAAGTGCAGCAATGCCAAACTGCACCAAGCTCACAAGAGTGTGCAGATTTATGAGATAATATCTACAAAGTGCTTTTGTCTCATTTGGAGAGGGGTATTGGAAATACATTGTGAATTATATAGCTGTCATTGGGTGGAGGGGAGGCCTGTTCTATTGGAAAGGAAATATTACAGTCTTCTCTAAAACTCTTAACAACCTGGGCAAGGAAGAGGGATTTCATATCACACAGGATATTTCTACCCTCATTGTTTCCATTATTCCGTCTTGAAATTTTATGCTGGGGCAACTAAAAACCTAGGCACAGTATGTACACATACTGTGTGTGCTAGCAACACACAGTTATAATTAAGCCTCAAAGCACAGTCACATAGAATTGTATGTAAATGTATGTATGTATTTAGACAGGTACGTCCTTACTCACATATACAGTCCAGTCTACAATCTGCTGCAGCCAAAGCATGGCTGGTGTACGATCAATACGATTTCTGCCCTCAGAGACACTGCTGTGATTGCAGGCCATGACTTCATGAGGATATTCTTGTCTATTGCATTTGATTTCTCTCAGTCTCTAGCTTGTAATAAATCCATATGCCTTTTCATTTCATGTCTGTAGCTTAAGCCATAAAGCCAGAGTTAGCCCAGGCTCTGTTGATTCTGATTTATCCATTTACTCCTTTAAGACTTAAAACTGGTTAGAGAAATTAATTAAGAATGAAGAAAAGGAAAAGTAGAGGAAATACATACAGCCTTCTTTTATGGTCCACTACTGTTTAATTTTGGAAGCCATATGGGACAACCTTCCCAAATCAAGGACTGATAGATAGAGTCCTTCTCCTATAAGAAAAACACACATCCCCTTCTCCACTTAACGGTGGAGAATGTCCTGTCCATCGGCTAGACTGGGTAGGGGTTCGAAGTTTACTGCTATATTTTCCTTGGCTGGTGCCATAGTTTGAGGAGGACTAGAGGGCCCAGACCCGCCTGTATTTTTCCAGGACCCACTGGATCCTTCTATTTCCTCATTCTTCCAGGCTTCTCACCCCTAAAGTCTCAATAGGATTTTCTCCCCTCTGACCCATTTTCTTGGTAGGTAAAGTTTCACAAACTCTGGTGCCTCATATTGGACCATGTCCCTTGGATGGGGAGGCCTGGTGGCACTCAGAGGAAAGATAATAAGTCACCAAGAAGAGACTTGATACCCTAGGAGCATATACAGGGGGAGGAGGTCCCCCTCAGTCACAGACATAGGGGGAGGGAGTAGAGGGGGAAATGGGAGGGAGGAAAGAAAGGGAGGATACAAGGGATGGGCTAATAATTGAGATGTAATATGAATAAATAAATAAATTAATTAATTAAAAAAAAAAGAAAAAAGAAAAACACACATCGCAAATGGGCAAAATAAAGATTTCATGCATGTACATATCCTTACTCTTTCACTGAATTTTCTGATGAGTTAAACAATACAGGCAGTAAACTTTAAACCCCTACCCAGATCTAGCCAATGGTCAGAACAGTCTCCACACTTGAGTGGAGAGTGGGATATGACTTTCTCACGTACTCTGGTGCCTCACATTTGACCATGTCCCCTGGAGGGGGAAACCTGGTGGCACTCAGAGGAAGGACAGCAGGTTACCAAGAAGAGACTTGATACCCTATGAGCATATACAGGGGGAGGTAATCCCTCTGAGGAACAGTCATAGGGTAGGGGAATAAGGGGAAAGTGGGAGGGAGGGGAGAATGGGAGGATACAAGGGATGGGATAACCATAGAGATGTAACAAGAATAAATTAATAAAATTTTAAAAAAAGTACTAAGTGGCAGAAATATCAGATATGAGGCTTTGAGTAAAGCTATCAAATGAACAATACGTTTTCTTACACTTTTATTCTAAAATATCAGTTATTACAAAGTACACATATTATGTAACATTGTCAGTGGGTAGCTCATGGGGACGATATAGGTCTCATATTTTGAATTGATTCCAATTTTGGTAGCATTTCCTAAATTATTCACAGAGACATACACAAAACTATCCCTACACCTGGGCAGCCAGGTACAAGTTACTAGTGTAATAACACTAATGAACCTGGGTAATAATGCTCATGAAATTTTGTGCACAGCCTCCCTTTGAAAGGTATAGGAGTGTGTTTATATTTTTTCCAATTTCATTGATGAAGAAGAATGCTAATTTAGTTTTTTAACTCATTCAACACTATTAGCCAATCAGTCAAAGAGAGAACCTCAGTTTGGTTTCCTGATTCTTAAGTCAAAAATACTCTGAAAAGATTAGATTAAAAATTTTGAATCCAATTTTTTGGTTAAGGTAAATGTTATTTAATTTTATAAAGTGATCTATGTTTAGAATTTTACAACACAGAGTAAGGGAAGATAATTTATAAATATGGGAAATGTATGTCAAATTTTCTCCTGTCTCATTTCCCCTACAAACTTAAATTTTATTCTACCCCCTAAAGGCATGAATTATTAACATTTTCATCTCTAACTCCAAGAATTTTCTGTGCTTACCCTAAGGAAGAAATATCTTAAATTAACTTCTTAGTAATCAATCCTGTTTGCTGTTGTACATATGATGTAACTTTCTGAGGTGGATGGATAGTCATGGGAATAAAAAGTCCTACTAATTTTTTTAATTGAACTGGACTTATTTGATATTTGTTATCTATAGAGAATTTTTCATTTGGATTGTTTTGGAAAAGCTTCATTTTAAGTTCTTATATCTCCCACAGAGCAGCATGGTTAGAGTTATTCTTCCATCATCTGCAGAAACACACCTACACTTATTCCCGTGTCTCCGTAGGAACTGGTCTCATTTCAGCTCTTTAAAATCAGAAAAGCTGCTGGGCGAATTCCCTTAATCACAGTGCTCTTCTCTGCTTTGCTGCTGAAAGGCAGCAGATGCTGAGCACATCGTCCAAATTACACCAGCCGCTGTACGTAGTGCTGTGTAGAGTGCAGTCACAATGAATTCAAATCCCATCCAAGTACATCCTGAAAATGTTGGTTTGACCCCTAATTATCTGGTGCATGTCCGTGAGCCACCCAGCGAGGCTGCAGGGGTGGCAGGGAGGCATTATTCTTTCTCAGCCAGCATTTCCCCACCTTCTCAGCAGACAGATGAGTCCCTTATCAGACAGAGCAGATGGTAGCGTGAGCCTGTTTGAAATTTCAGACATACACTCGGAGAACAGTTCATGGAATTTTCCTGTTAGCGTTTGCTACAAGGGTGGGCAATTGGAGTGAGAAATCTGGGATAAAACTTTTGAATTTTGGCTGAAAATACGCCTAGCATAATGGACGAAGAGTTCTGCAATGCTGATGTAAAGTGAGACAGAACATTGACCTTTGGCATTCTGATATGTAGAATGCTGATAATCATCTCACATTTAAGGATTCCTGAATTTTATATAATGAATAGTAGTAGAATAAAGAATGAATTCATGATTTTAATAGTTTTTGCAAATTATTTTATATGCAGGATCTTATTTAATTCTCAAGATCAACTTATTTTTTTTAAAAGACTTGTTTTTTTACAGATAGAGTATCAGATTTTTTAAAAAAGCAAAACAGTTTATTCTAGAATATAAAATTAATAGAAAATTCACATATTAAAGGTACTACTCAAAATGACCCTAATAGGCATTCATGGGGTGCTTAATTCCCCTATGTCAATCATCATCATAGGTGCTTAATTGTATAATACTGGCTTAATGACATGAGTAGGATGTATTCCTCTGCTTCTATTTCCTGGAAGAAATGCAGAGAACTGGTACACTATCTCCCTTAAAGGTCAGATAGATAGAGAAGTCATTTGAGTCTCACCCTTTTTATCTGATAAGATTTGAAATTACAATTTCTTCTTGTTTGTGACTTGGGGGTGCATGCTTTTGTAAAAGTGTATGTATGTACGTATGTATGTATGCATTATGTATGTAGGTATATATTTGAGCACATGCACATTTGTGGTTGTTTAGTAACATGTATATGCTAAGAGTCAGGCAGGAACATGGCATTTTTATAAGAAAGGGAAACAAAGTAAGGGTTGGAGGTTTTCAGAGTCGGGAAAATCATCATGAATAACCAATGGTCTTGACTCTTTTTTTTTTCAAATTTTGGGAAATGTTTATCATAGTTATCATCGTCAGGGAGTCTTCTGTTCCTCATAAGAGATTGTTTCTGCTCTGCAATGCTCCCTCAGTTCCAATCAAGGGTGATTGCACCAGGGGTGATCTTGTTTGTTTTTTTCAAAGTTACTTGTCATAAAAATGCCCAATGACCAGTCGAGTTATTCTTGGAGCCCAAGGCAACTATTGGAGAGAGAGTCTGTGAAGGAAAATATCAAAGGAATGTGATACAGCCCAGAAGGGTCAAATATATTTATTTAGACTAATGGACTAAATTACGTATTTATTAATGCTCCCTTTATCTCCAACACTGAAGTTAGCAAATGCTTTTATTTATTTGTTGTTCATAGTTTGTTTGGGTCTATACATTGACTCTCTAGATTTTTGTTTGTTTATTTTTGGGGAGGTTTTAAGACAGGTTTTTTTTCCTGTGTAGCCTTGGCTGTCCTGGACTCACTTTATAAATCAGGCTGGCCTTGAACTCACAGAGATCCACCTGCCTCTGCTGCCCCAAGTGTTGCGATTATAAGTGTGTGTCACTTTGCCCAGCTAGACTTTTTAATGCCTATTCTTTTTTTTTCTCTTTTTTCTTTTTTACTTTTTACTTTAAATTTCTTCTCTCATGTATTACATCCTGACTGTGGTTTTTCTTCCGTCTCCCGCAGTATCTACTCCTCCCATCCCCTCCCCTCCAGATCACATGCCTCCACCTCCTCTCAGAACAAAGCCAGGCCTCCCAGCCAGGAACATCAACCAAACACGCCATAACAAGCTACTATAAGACCAGGCACAAACCACAGCATCAAGGCAACTTAGTAGGAGGAAAACAGTCCCACAAGTGTGCAAAATATTCAGAATGGCCCCCACATCCACTTCCTAGAATCCAATGAAAATGAAGGCATAGCATACCCAAACTTATGTGACATAATGAAAGAGGTGCTAAGAGAAAAGTTCAGAGCACTAAGTGCCTTCCCTGCATAAAGAATAGGCAGATCTCAAACTAGCAACTTAACAGTACATCTGAAGGCTCTGGAACAAAAATAAGCAAACACACCCAAGAAGAGTAGATGGCAAGAAATATTCAAATTAAGGGCTGAAATTAATAAAATAGAAACAAAGAGAAATATACAAAATTCAATGAAACAGTGAATCTTTAAATTTTCAATGTATAAAGTGAAACTATATCAAATTTTATTTATTTATGTATTATAGGTATCACCCATCTTTGATTCTTCACCATCAATTTTTCTTTTTTCAGATAGGAGCCTTCAATGCTATCCCCCCTATAGAACTGGTCTCCACATCAAAGATGAGGAGATTTAGGGATGCACCACACAATTCCACTCTTTCTGGTGCATATTTCTGTGATACCTAAAATAAGTTGGTGTTTGGGCCGGCCTGTGTGAATGCTTCACAGGAATATGAGCTAGTATCAATTACTCTTAATTTTTTTCATCTTCAGAATATCATCTCACTATCTTTCTGAATTTCTCTGTGCTTGTTAATGTGACTTATTCTCCTTCTTCCTTTTTGTTGTAATTTATGGTAATTATAAAAGATATTTTACTCTCCATTTATTATTCTAATAATTTAAAAAACACAGCTGTTTTCAGAGACTTCTTTTCTCCTGTCTTTCTGTTTAATTGTAACAATCCCTTTGCTTTTCTGAATGTGTAGTTACTTTTATACACTGACTTAAAAGTCACAGTGAAGGAATGTTCTAGATGGTCTTATTCTCTGTGTTTACTCTGAGGTACATGCTCTTAATGTTCTTGGACTGCTGGTTTCCTTAAAGACTTATTTTAGACATTTCAGGGCATGTCTGTTTTGGTTCTGCAATAGTTTGGGGGTATCTCTGGTTTTTTCATGGATGTGGGAAATGTGGAAATTTTAATAAGTCCTGATGATTGTGGGATGGGTTGCTCTTCTTTTTTTTGCGTTTATTTTTTTAAAATTTTTTATTAATTTATTCTTGTTACATCTCAATGGTTATCCCATCACTTGTATCCTCCCATTCTTCCCTCCCTCCAATTTTCCCCTTATTCCCCTCCCCTATGACTGTTCCTGAGGGGGATTTCTTCCCCCTGTATATGCTCATAGGGTTGCTCTTTTTAAGCTGTCTTCCTGATCCAGTATCAAAATCCTTTGAACCAAAGGTTTTAGGAATCTCTCCCCCTCCTTCTTTTAGAACTATCCTAGTTCCTTTCCATGAAATGTAGCATCACCCGGCTGAGTCTGCTGTTCTTCAAGCCAGTGGAACTGTTATTGACTGCTTGAGATCTCTCTCTGGTTCACTCAACCCACATCTAGAGTGTTCTCTCAGGTGAAACTGGTCTCACTGAGTGTCATCCTCTTCTCTTAAGGATCACTTCCCTTCAGGTTTTGCCACTTTGGTCATTCACCAATAGCTGCAAGAGATTGCTTTTTATAACATGGAACAGCTACTGTCTCTGATAAGGAGGAGGGCTTGTTCAGCACAGTTTATTCCACCCTAATCCTAACTTTCTTAAACTATTTGCCCCTTTACTGGTAAACACAAGAAACATAATCCTGATATTTGCCTTCAGTTCCTCATCCCTCCCTGGCTCAGCCACCATATGGAATAATACTGAGTAATACTGTTGGTTATGATCAATATATATTTATATATCTTTTTATTTCATCAATATTTATTTTAACAAAACATTTAACAATAAATCTTTTACATAAGAATTATTTGATTCACAGATTCCTGGTCTTACTCTCTCTTCTTCCTTGACTATATTTTTGCTACATTTATTTGTCGACTCTCTGTATATACATGTGGGCACTGCACACGCTACCTCGTATGTGGAGGTCAGAGGACAAGTTTCAGAGGTTGCTGCCCTCCATCTACCATGTAGGTCCCAAAGGACAAATATGACACCATCAAACTTAGTGACAAGAACTTTTAGATGCTGAGCCATCTTACTGGACTTATGAATATATTTTAATAAATGTTCTTTTGAGAGTTTTTCTTATTTTGAGAATATCATAAAATTGAACTTATAATAGCTATATACCTTTATTGTCCTGAATAAATTATTTCTGTACTATTTCATAAATTCAGTATTGTTGAAAGTTCTGGTGCTAATCTCATTATTGGGGTATGTGTGTGTTATATTTCTTCCTTCCAGCTCTTTAATGATTAAACATTTCAACAGCAGTGGTACCAGGCCCACAGGATCAGGATTTTTTCATGTGAGAATATGCTTTTCATAGTCATTGTGGCTCTGGAGTACTGATTTTTTTCAAAGGCAAAAGACTTATTTTTCAGTACTAATGACTTGGATTCACAGGTAAATGCGCATGTCCATACTTCCTTTTTATTTTTTTACTCCCTTTGTAAACACTGCTCTGGAAAAGGCAAAGAGACACTGCAGTTTTCTCTTTCCCTAATTCTGCTTAAAATTAATATATCCACATCCTCTCACCATTCCTATACCCTTGAGTTTCAGCAAAATGATGAGCAACATTTTATATTTGAATGACAATGGATTATTTCTTTCACTCCTATTGCTAACAGCTTTCCACCCAAGTTAATATTTTATCTTGTTTTCTGCATACATTAGTGTCTTAGTGAGGGTTACTGTTGCTATGATGAAACATCGTAACAAAAAATAGGGAGAAAAGCTTTTTTTTATTTAAAAGATTTCTCTCTCTCACAGTTCCCTGTAACAGTTCATCATCAAAAGCAGTGAGGATGAGAACTGAAGCAAAAAAGGAACCTGGAGGCAGGAACTGATGCAGAGCCCATGGAGGCTGCAGATTAATGGCTTGCCTCTCATTGTTTGCTGAGCTAGCCAGAACCTAGGACCACAAGCCCAGGGATGGGGATGGAAATGCCCTCCAGGCTTGCCTACAATTCCATCTTAAGAAGGGATTGTGTCTTTCTTTCTACAGATGACTCTAGCTTTTGTCAAAGTGACTTAAAATGTAGCACAATTAGTCTTATTTTTTCTGTGTATCTTCACATTTCTTTCTTTTTAATGAAATTCTTTTACTTCTCTCTCTGTGAAAGACTACTTTCTTTATCATTATTCTTCTGGTATTTCTCATTGCGTCTTTAAAATATTCTTTCTGATACTTATCCCCATTGATTCTTATGTGCTTAACATCCTTATTTTCTAAAGCAGATTTCTCTTCTTCATTTTTCTAATATAGTATTTATTTTTCAAGATAAACACATCTATGTTTCAAAGTCTTATCTGACTGCTCCATTTGTTCTATCAAAATGGCTATATGTTTTGGCTTTAGTTAGGCATCATTTGGGTTGCAGATGTCTCAAATTTCCCCTAAAAACTTATTGTTTATTATATTGGGACTACTTTCCACCTTGTTTATTATAGGTTCTCACAAGATAGAAACATTAGACTGTGGTTTTCTATTGAATTGATGGATGAAATTTAGGAGTGAAAAAGCATAGTCAATGTACCTAAGTGTTTAATTACTCCCCCACTGTCTATTCATCTCAACTTCAGCTCAACGTCTGCACTGCATCATTTAAATGTTGAAAATATTATTGTACATAATTGAAGTGACTTCTCTTCTTTGTCAATTAATCCTTATCCATTTGAGTTGCATCTTATGAACGTATCTTGATCAAGGCTACAGTTCTAAATAATAAGGAACATGATGAGTTGTCAATCAACGAGATATTGTCTCCTATAAACCAAGCACTCCTTTAATAATTATCTCCTAATTTCTTAAATTATCTTGAAGTATCATAAAAGTCTCTCAGTCTTCATGTTTAAGATATTTGGAGAGATAATAACTATTAAATGTGAATTCTGTTAATAAAAGAATACTCTTATTCCTTTATATTACTGTTAAGGGAACATTAGTTTAATGTTATCTCAGATGTATAGCGATGGCCCAAGGTAGCAGCTTCCCCTTTGAGAAGTTTTAAATTATGCTTTTAATGTTTTGGTATGGGAGGTTAATTTGTAAAATAAACGTACTTAAACTGAACAAGATTGTTGATGCCTTTATATTCATGCAACAAGATGCATCTTGATCCTTAAGTTTAAAATCTAAAATGCCAAAAATTGTATAGATCTAAATGAGATATTTACAATAGAGTGGAGGAATAAAATATTGTCTTATCATATTATAATGGAGGCAAATGCTATGTATGTATGTATGTATCTATCTATCTATCTATCTGTCTGTCTATCTATCTATCGCTGTGTATCTATCAACAGTCTATCTGTTTATCTAGTTCATGTGTGTGTGTGTGTGTGTGTGTGTGTGTGTGTGTGTGTGTGTGTGTATACATATGCTTATAGGTGTCAAGAGATGCCACAGGGGGCATAGGATCTCTGTAGTTGGAATTAGATATAGTTGTTTCAGCTGTCAGTGTGAGTGTTTGAGCTGAACTCTGGTAAGAGTGGCAAGTGCTATTAACTGTTGAGCAATCTTTATGGCTCTGAGACTCCATCATACAACACAAATTTACTAAATGTTCTCTTACATTTTACCTTTTATGAGTCTAAAAATTCAGTCTAGATAAATACCTTAAGTTGATAATGATGAGATATGACATATATATTAATTTACATCAGAATTTTAGATGCACCAAGAGAGGAAAGATGTTTTCTTCAAGGCTGCCAAATGCAAACAACACTATGAATGTAACATTTATATAATTCCTGATTGTTGCGTGGTTCTTCTTGCTGTAGTAGTTTATTGTATATATGTTTAATAATATAAATGTATGTGAAAATATTTAATAAAAATTGTAGCATGGTATAAATATTGCTACTAAAATAACTGTGTGTTTGAGACCAGGATATAAAGATGTGTGAATTTACCTTTAATCCAGAAAAATTAGCTAAATGATTGCCACTGTTAGTCATGGAAACAAAGACTGCACTTAAAATGCTTCTAGTTTGATAACTATTAGTAGAAATTTTTAGCACATAAATAAAACATCTTTGTACTTTATAAGTTTTAACAATTACGTATTATTTTGCTTTAAGTATTTTGGAATATACCAAGCACTCAACCTCTTACCTCACTTCAATGTCACAGCATCTGTAAATATTTTTCTTTCCAACAAGAAAATATGTAAAATTACTAAATGGATGATATGTAGGACATGAAAATATTTGTAATTTGCAAGTTGCTGTTTATTTGATGTCTGGTTTAATTTCAACTTTGTGGCGGCCAAGTGATTGTTCTTGTCAGCAGATGGATACGTGGAAGCAAAATAGTACTCATAAGCTTTTACAAAGACATATGGATCAAACATGGCTTCTGCTCCAAAGCAAGCTCTATCAAAGCCCATTGCATTTCCTTTTGTGTGACAGTGCAGTCCCGCATGGTGCCTGGCAGAGTCCAGGTGACTGAACATTATTTGCTGATCAGAAAATCAATAAAAAGTTGAGAAGTGCAGAGCCTTTTCCTTTGCACAGTGACAAGAGAAGGAAATAATAAACAGCATGTGTAATTTTCTTAGAGATCAGGCCTTGGGCTATATTCTGAAATGTTTTTAATCCTTTAAATAATGCCTAACAATTTTGTTTCTATTTCCCAAATGAAAAATGACATTTAAATGAGAAATTAACTTGTTTCATCTACATAGTCTGAACAGCAAAGCCTGATCTTTAAGCTGCATTATCTTATATTAAAAATGGAGACCATTTCCATTGTCATCATCTATATGTCATAAAAATATTTTAAGTGTCCTGTCCATTGGCTAGATCTGGGTAGAGTAGGGTATGACTTTCACACGTACTCTGGTGCCTCATATTTGACCACGTCCGCTGGATGGGGAGACTTGGTGGCACTCAGAGGAAGGATAGCAGGCTACCAAGAAGAGACTTGATACCCTATGAGCATATAAAGGGTAAGGAAGTACCCTTCAGTCACAGTCATAGGGGAAGGGAGTAAGGGGAAAATGGGAGTGAAGGAGGAATGGGAGGATACAAGAACTGGGATAACCATTGAGATGTAATATGAATAAATTAATTAAAAATATATAAAAATAAAAAATATTTTAAGTGGGTAAAGGCAATATTTCTAACTAAAATGTTTTTTATTTAGTTCTAAAATGATATTGAAATATACAGAAATTAAAATGTTGTCTCAACTGAGACTAAGGGACAACTTTTAAAATTTACACTCTTTGTAGTAGAGACAAGACTAAAGTTGAGCATGGTAATTAAATAGAAAGCATTTTAAGATGTCAATAATTCTTTTGGTGACCAAATTAAAGCCAATATCTCTTAATGGGAAAGAATACTGAGTCAATTTATAAATCCTTTTTTCTCAGTTGGAATCTTGTATTCATTTTTTAAACACATCTTTGTCTCTAATATTAGATGCGGTGAAAGTGGTGTTTATTTTATGTGGGCACTCTGTGGGCTCTTATTCATAAATATGTGTGTTTGTATTTGAGACAAAGGTGTGTGTGTGTGTGTGTTTGTGTGTGTGTGTGTGTTGGTTGCTTATGTTCTCATTTATTTCTTAGAATTTTCGGCTTGGTTGCATTTTTTGTTATTTACATTATCTTTGTGATATCTTTCCCATTGTAACACAGAAACACTGAGAGTGAAGACGGCTTCTTTCTCTTCTTCTCTGTTGTTGATATAGGACATTGTATAGATGTGATAAGGTTGAGATGTACATTATAAAAGGATATTTCTAAATGAAGCATCATGCAGGACTGCCACAGCCTTAGGGTAACATTTGCAGATAATGCTCCTGGTAACAGGAGATCTGGAGTCAATAATGCTTTGTTCCAGAAGAACAGGAGGAGAGTTCAATTTGATCAAGTTAAAGATGGTTACCTGTGTCTGAAACTGCTTCAGGCTAGCCATAAATAAATAGCGATCTATACTAGTTAGACAGAGCTCTGACTTGTAGCTAGTTTGGGATGTGTTCTAGCTGCTTCTCCATCTGATATGTAACAGGAATAATAGCATGGGCTGAATTCTCAGCATATCTCATATTATCCAGTTAAATCAGGACAATGATCTATCTGAGGTTGTGAACTGAGACCCCCAAATAACAAGGGGAGCTGACCCACTAAAATGACATCAATATCATGAAAAGCAGGCAAGAAACCAGAATGAAATAGTAGTCTATTTGACATTTGAACTTCCTGATATTGTTCAATCTGTAATAGAAAATATCCTGCTCCAAATTTTTGTTTATCAGGGCCAGTCTCAGAAATCTAATAGAGCATCTTGCAAGTGATTTAGTCTAGAAGGTTCTGTTTTCCATGGCTTTTGCGCAGAGAATTGAATTTATGAACTCTTCACGCAGCAGTGGCTATTACATGCAAGGTGCCAATGACTACTTGATTATCTCAGAAGGCCCTCAAAGCTAGTTGGGCATGAAATAGAGGACCTCTTCAAATGAAAGGGATCAGCATATTCAACACAGTTTATAAAGTGTGACAATTCTATTATGTAAGTTTGAACAGCAGCCACCGCTGGAAAAAAATACATGAGAATATCCAAAGGAAAAATAGCTTGGCAGAGTTTAGTGTCCATGAAAAAATATAGGCTTCATTACCAGCAGGAGAAAAATGTTATATTTTTCACATGGATGCTCGGTCCTGAAAACATAAATTGTGCTGCACAGACTATATGATAGTCTCCAATAATGTGAACCTATTATGCAATAGAGAATCTTCATAATGGATGGCTTCCCACATAACATAAAATTATTTCTCCATGATTAGTTTGTAAAATTATTGATAATATCTAGGCATCTTAAAATTAGATCTATTGTGACTTTTTCCTATTACCAATAAGAAACAGTCATGATTGTGAAGTAACAAAGGTATTTGAACATTAATCTACTCTTTCTTAAGGGAACCAATGCTGTCTTTAACTTTGAAAGTTAGAGTAGCTTGTGGTTTGTAGAATTGTCGTGAAAACAGTTCAAAGTTACCAGGCCTGTAACGCTCAGTTTTAGCAATTATAAACATCTTATATTAGATTTCCTTGCCTGGGGTCTTTTTACTGGTCATGCAGGACACTGCATTTTATTTATTTGCCATGCTTCCGTAGCCTCCTCTTTTCCTTTATAGCAGCTCCTTTGTGTGCTGTGTCTTGGTTTGCCAGACCTTGACAATATGTGGAATGCTGGTCAGCTAATCTGTTTAACTGGCATTTGGAACTGAGTAGTGAATTTGAGGAGAAATATATGGGTAACAAGGTAATTTTTTTTCATGTTGTGTAAAGGGCATTTGCTGTCAATGTGACATATCAATGTTGAGCATGATGCTCATTATGTGATTGGAGATAAGTGTCTGCTCCCATCTTTCTAACATATTCTCACCAAAGTCACCATATGCTCTATTCAACAAACAGCCACACCAGCCATTTGGAATTCCTTTGCATGTCCTTCTCACCTTCATTTCAATTAAAGTGGTTAATTTAAAAAAAAATAATGGATAGGCTCATGGATATCACACTTGTATGCCGCAGTATAATTCGACATAATTTTGAAATCAATTTAGGTTTGGCTATATTTGTTAGTTCTGTTAGTTGCCTTTTATATACTCCATGTGTAGTTTATGTTGCTCTTTATTTGCTTTTCCCATATGCTAGTGATGCAAGGTAATCCAGACCAACTTGTTTACTTCCTTATTTATTTCTTGGAAATATTTTGGAAAGGGTTCTGAACCTGTTTGTTTTTTACAGATAACATTTTTCTATGCAGCCTGGTTGGTCTCTGTCTCCTTATGTAGACCATGTTGGCCTCAAGCTCACAGATATCTACCTGCCCTTGCCTCCCAAGTGCTGACATCAATGTTTCATTACATGGTGTCTGGCTTCTGAGCCCTTTTAAAGGAGAACAAAATTAGAAAGCAAGGTATTGGTGGCACCTATGTTTGTGATAAATATAATATAATTTATTCAAGATTCTCTCAGCTGACAAAGGAAAATGTTACTTGCATGTATCTGTATAAGTGCTCCACCCAGCCATAATTCTATATTCAATAATCTCCATCACTTTTGGTTTAGTTTAAATATTAGTTTTTACTGTTTTCTTCATCCATTGCTTCATAGAATATTCTGTGTTCTCATCTAGATATGGTTTTACAAATGTGTGTATGCCGCATTGTTTTGCAGTTTTGTTAAAAGCAAAACAGAAATGTTTTCTTCCTGACTAATAAGTATTTTCATTCTAAGTACACTTGTTTTTGTTTTTTTACAGTTAATTGAAGGGTTAAGAAAATGACCTTCACCTTCCGGTGGTCTGAAACATCTGTTTTGGTTTGCTTTTTCTTCATCTAGGAGTGGATGGTTGTTGAACCACTCACGTGCACTTTCTCACTGTGGTCTTTATCTGCAGAAATCAAACTGTTCTTTTATTGTTCCTATTAACTTTGCAGAGTTGTTACTGATATGTGGATTACACACCTGACTGGATGTTCTATTGCCTGAGAAACTGTTTGTAAAAAGAACTAACAGGATCCCCGTACCACAGGCAGAATGGAGTTTTATGTGGTAAGACTCTGAAGTGAAACTTTTTAAAAAGCTCCCTAGTTGATTATATTGTGAGCTTGAGTTGGGGCTCGAGTGTCAATACAGATGATCTTCAACATCCTTTCCATCCTAAGATTCACTGATTATCTAATTTTCATTAATATGAGCTTCCTGTCTTGTATTCCCATTAAGATGCAATACAACTAAATAACCAGTTTTAAAACTTACGTGGTACCTTAACAACTACATTAAAAAGAATTTGTTTTGTTTGCTATCGGCCTTTTTGTTATCTTGGCTATTTACAAATCCAATTTTAAACAACAATGTTCGTAGCAGTTTGAGAAAATAAAATTGAACTAGGCCAGTCTAACTGTGTTATTCCACAGTTCAAAGCTCAGATCTACCATGGGTGATGTGAAATGCCTCCCATATTGGTGAATTACACACTCTTCCTTGACCTACTTTGAAACAGAAAGATGCAGCCCTTAGAAACAGAGTGCTCGTCTATATTTTAGGGAGGATTATGAGAAGCAATGCAGCCAAGTGGGCTGTTCTTAAGCTCGTTGGGGAAGACTTTATAGAATATGTGAATAATTTATTTTGATACTGTGCAAAGACTATTTCCAAGGCCAAGGAGCACAGCAAAGTAGTCATTACAATTATTAAATTGAAAACCTTGGTACTTGGATTCTCATTCTGAGATTTTTTAAAAGCTCTTTTGATGGGAAGGAGGTCCTCACAGTTGTGTGGTAATTGGGTTCTCCATCTTCAAACAAGGTTTCTCTTTAGGATGCTGAGGGATGTGTGAGGTAATGAAAAGCAGGATGTTACCCTGGACTCCATAGTATGACGCCCCGTAAAGTACACCTGTATTTAAGTTATACTGAACTCCATAGTGTGAAAGCACCAATACAATACACTGCTATGAGAGGTTGTTGCTCTTCTGCTTAACACACTTCTACAAAATTTGGCCAGTGTTTTGAATATTATCCACTGCTTGCTTACTTTTAAACAAAACTTATATTTGATTATCATTATTATATGACAGATTTTGATTGTATTCTTTTTCTCTTCCAACTCCTCCTAGATCATCCCCACCTCCCTCTCCCTACTCCAAATTTCATGCCTTGTATTCTCTCTCTCTCTCTCTCTCTCTCTCTCTCTCTCTCTCTCTCTCTCT
>OU015744.1:64040313-64059996 GCA_907169655.1 Acomys percivali
TCTCTCTCTCTCTCTCTCTCTCTCTCTCTCTCTCTCTCTCTCTCTCTCTCTCTCTCTCTCTCTCCACTCTCTCTTTCTCTCTTTCTCAAAAACAAACAAGAAATAAAACTTAAAATACCAAAACATGAAATGAAACCCAAAACAAACAAATGGAAAATAAATATCAAAGCAAAGTAAAAAGCACACAAGAAAACATGTATTCTGTTTATGTCGAACAGTTACCCCAGGGCATGGTGCTTGTTATAGAATGTGGTTCTTATGACCAGTGATATTCCTTTGGAAAAATAAAACTGATTTTCCTCTTTCAAGGTTATATAAATTACAAATAATTTCGTGGTTAGGAGTGAGGCTCTGTGTCCCCTTTCTCTTCTCAGGGACTGTAATTTGTCTGGTTTCATTCAGTGTAGTTCATGCTATTATGCTATCATGTGCTGCTGTGGTTAGGTGACATTATTTCCTTGGAGTCACCTATTACATCTGGCTCTCACAGTTGTTCTGCCTCCTCTTCTACATAGACCCCAGAGTCTTGATGGGAGAAATTTGATAAACGTACCCCATTTACATTCACAGATTTGAAATAATCCATTCTGTGCATGTTTCCCAGTTGTGAGACTTTATGTTAACTACTTCATACATTAAGAAGAAACTTCCCTTATGAAGGTTGAGTTATGTACTGCTCTATAAATATAGCAATGTGTCATTTAGAGTGATTTTATTGCTATGTTGTTTTGGGACAGTAATACCATATTTACCCTTAGGCCCATGACTTATCTAATATCAGGTCACTTAAGTAATGTCAGGTATGGGTTCAGTTTCATGGACCATGACTTATCTAATCTCAGGTCACGTTAGTAATGTCAGGTATGAGTTCAATTTCATGGAGTGGATCTTAAATACAGTTCTAAAAAGGGATTTGTTATTCCTACAACAATGTTGCCACTATTGCACTAACTAATATATCTTGCATGTAGATCTCTGTTGTGGGGACTGTAGCTGTAGGCTATTGGTCATCTTCCGTCACCAACAGTGTGAAGAGTAGCTTCCAGCACCATAGTTCTAGTTGATAAGAATGAAGCACCAGCTTGATTTCCCCAAGTTTAATGATGTAAGTTACTGGGGTCTTCAGCAGTAAGATCTTACCACCATGTTGCAGAAGGTAAACAGTAGTCTTGACAATAAATAGCCAGCAATACCCAGAGAGCAAGGAGGCTATATGCAGCCATCTGCCCATGATTCAAGATACAACCTATTCCTGGTATGAAAGTTTTACTCAGGGGTAGAAATTGTCTAGTAAGGACAGTCTCTATTATATGATGACTCCATTTGAAATTAATTTTTTTCTAGATTTTTTCACAAGTCCTTTAGAGTTTGTTATCTCTCATTATAATCCTTCTTTACCCCACCTTCTAATCCTTTCCTCATTTAATCCTCCTATTCTAGTTTCTACTTTATCTCTCTTTATTTATTCATTCATTCATTCATTCATTCACATTACACTCTAATTGTAACCCCCTACCTTCTCTTATCCTGTTCCCATCCTCTCTCCCTCTTCTGCTTGTCTCCCCTCCCCTACTCCTCAAAAAAAGGGAACTCCCCAATCTCATCAGGACTGAGTGCATTCTTTTACCCTGTGGTTTGGGTAGGCACACCCACAGTTCTAAAAACAGGCAACAGAGTACATATCAGAGACAGCCCCTGACCCCTTTCTATGGCACCAACATAAAGATCGAGCAGCCCATGGACTACATCAGTGGAGCGAGACTAGGTACAATGCATCCATGGCCCATAGTTAGTGGTTCAGTCTCAGCAAGACCCCTTAGGCCCTGGTTAGTTGGCTCTAGTGTTCTTTTTGTGGAGCTCCTGTCCACTCCAGGTCTTTCTGTCCTTTCCACCCATTCTTCCACAAGACCTCCTGCACGCTGCCCAGTGTTTGGTTCTGAGTCTCTGCATCTGTCTCTGTCAGCAGCTGGATGGAGTCTTTCAGAGGACAGCTATGCTAGGCTCCCATCTGAAAGCATATTAAGAGTATTTTTAATAGTCTCAGGGCTTGGATCTCTCCCATGGGGTGTGTCTCAGGTTGGGTCAAGCATTGGTTGGACATTCTCCCATTCTGCTCTGTTTTTATCCCTGCCCATTTTGTAGGCTGGGTAAATTTGGGTCAAAGTTTTCATGAGTGGCTTTGTGTTTTCCTCTTTCCATTAGGAGTGTTGTCTAGTTAGAGGGTACCACGTCAGTCTCCATGACCCTTGCTACTAGGAGTCTCAGCTACAATCAGCACCGTATTCTCCCAGGAGTCTATCTGGTCACAGATCTCCAGGTTGCCACGGAGATGCCCCCATACACAGTTTCTCTTCTCACACAAGCCCTCTGTCCTCTTGCCCTTGCTCAACTTTATCTGTTTACAACACTATATTTTATTCCCTCTTTTGGAACATCATCTTCCCCCATGTGAGGTTTTAAATACGTGATCTCTCAAGGGTTTTTTGTTGTTTTGTAGATATGTAGTGTTATGAACTTATTTCTTAGATCTCTTTTTATCATATCCCAGAGAATTGGGTCCATTGTTTTTATTTTCATTCAATTCTAAAAGGTTTTAGTTTTGTTTTTGATTTCCTTCTTTACCCAGTGTTCATTCAGGAGTGAGTTACGCTTCTAACCATGCATTTCTCATTTGTGTTGTTGTTGATATATAACTTTAACCCATTATCTTCAGATAGGATTTAGCGTATTATTTAAACTTTCTCATCACTGTTGAGACCTGCTTTGTGTCCTAATGCCTGAAATGTTGAAGAACACTCCATGAGCTGAGAAGTAGTTCTAGTCTGTAGTGTTTGAGTGCAATGACCCCGTTGATGCTACTTATTGCCACAAGCTTTTAGATGTTACTTATCTCCTGTGTTTATATGTTTGTATATTTGTGAATCTAGATGTCTTCTCAACTTAGTGATAATAGTGTATTGGAGTCACCACTATCACTACATGAAGCTAATATATAGTTTTAGCTCGTGTATAGGTTCTTTTATGATCTTAGGAGTTCTTGTGTTTGGTGAATAAATATTGGCATTGAAATATCCTTTTGGTAGATTTTTTCTTTAAGAAAGATGTTGTGTCTTTCTCTATTTTTCTGATATTTTAAATTTTTGATTTAAAGTATCTCATCTGATAGTCCCAATAGGGTGTCCACCCCTCTGTCCCAGTTTCCTGGTAAGTGAAGGCTTTCGTGGGACATGCCCCTTGGGCTAGTATGCAGATATAAGTGAGTATATACCATTTGAGTCTTTCTGCTTCTGGGTTAATTCATTCATTATGATAATTTCTAGCTCAATCCATTTATCCACAAATTTCGGGAATTCCTTGTTTTTAATAGCTGAGTAGTATCCCATAGTGTATATGTACCACAGTTTCTTTATCCATTCTTCTACTGAGGGACATTTAGGCTGTTTCCATGATCTGGATATTATGAATAAGGCTGCTATGAACATGGTCTCCCTTTTCATTTCTGATTTTGTTGATTTCAATACTGTCTCTCTGCCTTTTAGTTAGTTTGGCTAACGGTCTGTCTAGCTTGTTGATTTTCACAAAGAACCAGCTTTTGGTTTTGTTGATTCTTTGGACTGTTTTCTTAGTTTCTAATTTGTTAATTTCAGCCCTGAGTTTGATTAATTCCAGACGTCTACTCCTTTTGGGTGTTTCTGCTTCTTTTTTTCTAGGGCTTCCAGCTGTTTTGTTAAGTTGCTTATGTGCGATGTTTCCGATTTCTTTTTAAAGGCACTTAGTGCTATGAGTTTTCCTCTTAACACTGCTTTCAATGTATCCCACAAATTTGGGTATGTTATTCCATCCATTTCATTGAATTTCAGAAACTCCTTGCTTTCTTTCTTTATTTATTCCCTGACCCATGTGTCATTTAGCAGAGAGTTGTTTAGTTTCCACGTATGTGTAGGCTTTTTATCGTTTCTCTTGTTGTTGAATTGCATCCTAAGAGCATGGTGATCTGATAGGATACAAGGTATTATTTCAATCCTCTTGTATCTGTTGAGGCCTGCTTTGTGACCTACGATGTGATCAATTTTGGAGAAAGTTCTATGGGGAGCAGAGAAGAAGGTATATTCTTTCTTGTTTAGGTGAAAGATTCTATAGATATCTGTTAGATCCATTTGACCCATGGCATTGGTTAATGATGTTATTTCTCGGCTTAGTTTCTGTTTCAATGACTTATCCTTCAGTGAGAGTAGGGTGTTGAAGTCCCCCACTATTATTGTGTGGTGATCGATGTGTGGTTTGAGTTTTTTTAGCAGATCATTTACAAATGTGGGTGCCCTTGTATTGGGAGCATAGATGTTCAGAATTGTGATGTCATCTTGGTTGACTTTACCTTTGATGAGCATGAAGTATCCTTCTGCATCCCTTTTGATTAATTTCGGTTGAAAGTCTATTTTGTTTGATATTAAAATGGCTACACCTGCTTGCTTCTTGTGACCATTTGCTTGGAATATTTTTTCCAACCTTTTACCCTGAGATAGTGCCTATCGTTATGGGTGAGATGTGTTTCTTGAATGCAGAAGAATGTTGGATCTTGTTTATGCACCCATTCAGTTCGTCTGTGTCTTTTTATTGGAGAATTGAGACCATTGATGTTGAGAGATATTAACCACTGTTAAGAGTCTTAATTTTGATGTTGTTTCCAATCGAGTGTTTGTGTAGCTGTGTTTTTGCCCTGGTATAGTTACCTATTTCCTGAGTAGTTTTGGTTGTAGCTTAACCCTTTGGGATGGAGTTTTCCTTCTAGTACCTTCTATAAAGCTGGATTTGTGGATAGGTACTGTTTGAATTTGTTTTTGTCATGGAATATTGTGTTTTCTCCCTCAATGATTATTGATAGATTTCCTGGGTAACGTAGTCTGGCCTGGCATCTGTGGTCTCTTAGGTTTTGAAGGATCTCTGTCCCGGCTCTTCTGGCTTTTATGGTCTTTGCTGAGAAGTCTTGTGTAATTCTGATATGTTTGCCATTGAATGTTATTTGGCCCTTTTCCCTTGCAGCTTTTAATATTTTTTCCTTTGTTCTGTATGTTTTGTGTTTTGATTATTATGTGACGGGCATTTTTCCTTTACTGGTCAATTCTATTTGGTGTTCTGTAGGCCTCTTGTATGTTTATAGGCATCTCTTTCTTTAGATTGGGGAAATTTTCTTCTATGATTTTTGTTGAGAATAGTTTCTGGGCCTTGGAGTCTGATATCTTCTTTTTCTTCAAAGCCTATTATTCTCAGATTTCTTCTTTTCACGGTGTCCTTAATTTCTTGGATGTTTTGTGTCAGGAGTTTTTCAGATTTGGCATTTTGTTTAATGGTTGCTTCAAGATCTGTGATTATATCTTCTAGACCTGTGATTCGTTCTTCTGTCTCTTGGATTCTGTTAGAAAAGCTCACCTCTGTGTTGCTCGCCTTCTTCTCTGAGGTCTCACGTTCTCGTTTTTCTTCTGTCTGTGTGTTTATCATTGAATCCATTTTCGTCTTCAGATCTTGAACTGATTTTTTTATTTCTTTCATCTCTTTTTTTATATATTTCTGCATTTCTTCCATTGCCTCCTTATAGGTCTTCAGAGCTTGAACCGTTTTATTTATTTCTTTCATATGGTTGTTCGCATTTTCCTAAAATTTTTCCAGTTCCACTCTATGTGCTTCTTTCATGTCTCTCACTTGTTTGTTTGTGTCTTCCTGAATTTGATTACGAATTTTATTTGTTTCCTCCATTAATATGCTCCTTATTAAGGATTTGAAGTCATTTTCTTGTATTTCTGTTGTATTTAAGTTCTCTGGGTTGTTTTCTTTGGGATAGCTGGAAACTGAAGACGCCATGTTGTTTTGGTTTTTTTGCGTATGCTTTTACACTGTCCTTTACACATCTTGCTGGCTTTGTTTTTGTTGGGTAGCTTCCAGAGTTGGATGGAGGGAGTCTGATGATAGACTCACTTGTTTTCTCAGGATTTCTGTAGGCTCGAAGCTCTGATGCTTCACTAGTGTGGACAGCAGGAGGTTAGCCCTGCTGTTTTGGACTTTCACAGCCATTGATCCTCAGCTCCCCTGTGCTGTGGGTCCAGCAATCGTTCTGGGTCTCTGGATGAGCATTGGGTCAGGCCAAGGTATCCATAGCCTTCTGAGTTCCCTGCCAAGCCCAGCCAGGGACACTGGGCCTGAACCACGTGCCGAGCTCAGCTAGATTCTCAGGGCCTGAACCGCCTGCCGAGCTCAGCAAGGGATTCTGGGCCCAAAATGCACACAGAGTACAGCCAGAAATTTTGGGCTGGGTCTGCGCACCAAGTTCAGCTAGGGGTTTTTGGCCCAAAGTGCGTGCTGTGGTCAGTTATTGACTCAGGGCCCGAACCGTCCACCAAGCTCAGCCAGAAATTCTGGATTCAAACTGCACACTGTGTCCAACTAGAGTCTTAGAACCGGGACTGTGCTAAAAGCTCCATTAGAGTCTCTGGGTCCAATCTGTCTGCCAAGCACAGTTAAGGACTCTGGCCCTAAACTGCACGCCAAGCTCCACCCGAGTCTCCGGGGCAGAATTATGCACCGATCTCAGCCAGGGACTATTGTCCCACACTGAAATCAGCCCGGTACTCCGGGTCTATACTGTGTGGATAGTCCAGTCAGAGCCTTGGGGCCGCTGAGCCTGTGCGCACAGCTCAGGTAGAGACTCTGGGACTAATCTGCATGGCAATTCTAGCTAGGGACTCTGGGCTGAATCTGTGTCAGTGCCCCAGAACTGCCCGCTGAGCTGAGTTAGTGTCTTGGGTAGAACTGCTCGTTGAGGTGAGCTGGGTCCTAGGGTGGACCTGAGCACTCCACCAAGCCCGCGTCACAGCAGGAGAACTGCGGCTGCGCTCTGCTGGATCCTAGGGTGGACCTGAGCACTCTGCTTGGCCTGCGTCACAGCAGGAGAACTGCGGCTATACTGAGCTGGGTCCCAGGGTGGACCTGAGTACTCACCCCAGCCTGCGTCACAGCAAGGGAGCTGCTGCTGCACTGATCTGACGCCTTGGGCAGAATTGCTTACTGTGCCTAGCCAGCGTCTCCACGGCACTGAGCTGAGCCCGGGACTCTGGGGCTGAACTGTCCGCCGAGTCCAGTTTGGGTCACAAGGCACCCCGTAACCCAAATCCTGTCTAGATTCCCCTCTCCCTCCGCTACTTCCACCACACCAATTGCCTTCACCGAAAGGCTCTGACCTGCAAATCTCAGCCGCTGCTGCTGCTGTCGCTGGTGCCGCCACTGGTGCTGCTGCCTCTGCCTCTGCTGCTCCAATCTGACAAAATCCACGCTCCTCCCATATGTAGAGGCACACAGGTCTTCCGCTCCCTGGTCCCTCTGAACCGTGGAGCACTCCTGCTGCCATGGTGTTGGGACCTTGGTGTTCCTGGCTCAGAAATTTGTGCAATTCCCTGAATTGTTCACTGGAGCTTCCAAACACGGTCCACACTGCTCAGCGCCATCTTGGATCCTCCTAGTCTGTATTTTTTTTTTATTCAGGATTTAAGACTATTAATACTAAGAATATTAATGAAAAATGTCTAATCATTCCTGATATTTTATTGCTGTTTTGTGGGTTTCCCTCGCTTTCTTTGACAAACACTTTTGGATTATTTATCCCTTGTGTTCTCTTGAGTGTACTTAAGCTTCCTTTCAGAATAAAGTTTCCTTCCTGAATTGGTGCACAAAAATTATTGAAATTGGTTTTGATTATGATTTTTTCTTTCTCTGCCAATTATAATTGATAGTTTTGTTAGATATAGCAGTCTGTCCTGGCATCTGTGGTATTTCAAAGCTTGTAGAACATCTGTCCAAGGCTTTATCAGTTTTAGAGTCTCAATTGAAATATCAGATGTTATTTGAATATGCCTAATTTTTGTGACTTGGTCATTTCCCCTTGCAAGTCTACTAATTCTCTTTGCTCTGTACATTTATTGTTTCACAGCTAGCTTACAAAATAGTGTTTCCTAATAGTTTGCTTCAACATTTCTCTTAACTGGCAACCATGTTTTTGTCCAATCTATCGTTACAAAGAAAAAGTTTTGTTTTTCCTTTTGACTCAGTGTGTCAGCTCCTACATAACAATAGAGTATTTGAAAAATTTACAGGACTCCATTTCCTATTAATTTACATATGCTGAACTGGTGTGAACTAGTAATAACTTTTCACCCAGTGTTGTTTCCATTTCTAAAATTGATTTTAATGTTGCCTAAGAAAACTCAACATGGACTTGGTTTCCTCTGACTTAATCACATCAAAAATCAAAGTAAGTTCGAGATAATTGTGCTGAGACCCTTTCTTGAGAGTTTTAGTGGTGATTATTTAGGTGGATGGCTTTCTTGGTTATGTGTCTATAGATTCCTATCTAGTTGAGAATAAGATAAGATGACAGTACATTGAGGTATTCTCAAATATACTCAAAATTAAGTATTTTTCTAGCTACTTATTTTTAGTTCCTTGGCTCATAGAATTTTAATGTTATTTCTCTGGAGATAAAGATGATGACAGAGAGATGGAGTTCATTTCCTTCAGTGATACACAAAGTTAGATTCTCATGAAGGATGGAAAAGTGCTTCAAATATAATTCTTCACTGTTGCTAAAAATCACTGCAATCCAACTACACACAGTGGTATCATAAATGGAAGCAGGTTTAAGAAACTTGAACTAAAGACAAGGTTGATTATAAGTCTTTATACAAAAAACAGACAGGAAGGAAGAACTAATAAACAAACAAACAAACAAACAAAACACCAGAAAGAACAAAAACACAAAGGAAATTGGATATTATTTTTTATTTTGATTTTTTTAGTTACTCCAGACAGCTCCAATTTATTAATCTGAGACAATTTACAAAATGAGAGCCATTTTCCAAGTTTTCTAGAAGGAATATTTTATCATGAGACACCTAAATGAGATTATAGGGTAAGAATCTATGGTCTCTATCTTAAAGGAAGCCAAATATTTTCTATGAAAGTAAGTCATCAGTTTATTTTTAGAGTAACTGAAAAAATATTATAATTATGCTTCCATTGTTTCTTTTGTATTGCACAAAAGCAACGTACCTTCACACAATATATGATAACTTCATAGGTCCTATTAGTGCTCTCAAAACTCACCCAGGTTCTTCTTTCTTTAAAAAAAAAGCTTTATTCACTTTACATCCCAATTGTAGGACACACTCTCTGTCTCTGTCTCTGTCTCTGTCTCTGTCTCTGTCTCTGTCTCTCTCTCTCTCTCTCTCTCTTTCTCTCTCTCTCTCCCTTTCTCCTCCTTCTCCTCTGGGTCTACCCATCCTCCTTCATTCCTCCTTACCCCTCCCCTAATCCTCAGAAAGGGGGACTCCTCCTCTCCTATCATTTAACCCCAGCCTATCAAGTATGATCTGGGCTGTCTGCTTCCTATCCTTTTGTGGCCTGGCAAGGCCACCCCTCCAAGGGGTAGTGATCAATGAGGGAGCACCAGAGTCCATGGTAGAGGTAGGCCTTACTCATATTTTGGACCCACAAGGAGACTGTGCTACCTATTGACTATATATGAGCAAGGGGTCTAGGTCTTCACCATGCATGGTTCTTGGTTGGTGCATCAGTCTCTGCAGCACACCCCTCCTCTGGCTGTGTTTGTTGGCTCCATTGATTTCTTTGTGGAGCTCCTTTCCCTCTCAGGTCCTTCTATCCCCTAGCTCTTACATAAGACTCCCTGTGCTCCACCCCAAAGTTGCCTTTGAGTTTCAGCATCTCCTTAGATCAATCTTCCACTGGGAGGAGTCTTTCAGAGGACCTCTGTGGTAGGCTCCAGTCCTGTTCCTTCTCTTCAACGGCTTCCAGTGGCTATTCTACTTGCCCTTCTGAATGAGCACTAAGCATCCTCCCTAGCATTCTCCTTGTTATTTAGCTTCTTTAGGTCTGTGGATTGCAGTGTGGTTATCCTGTATTATTTGGCTAATATTTGCTTATAAGTGAGTATATACCTTGTATGTCTTTCTGGGTCTGGGTTTCCAAAGTTGGGATGATCTTTTCTAGTTCCTTCCATTTGTCTGCAATGTGCAAGATTTCCTTGTTTTTAATCATTGAGTAGTAGTTCGTTATGTAAATGTACTGCAATTTCTTTATCCATTCTTTGGTTATACTTACTTCATATGCTTTTTTTTCTGCTTACATCTCTTCCCTACTGTGTGTGATGACATAAGAGAATGGATTCACCTAGCTTATTATATCAAAGGTGAATCAGAACATAATTACAGTCAAAAAGGAAAAAATTTTGAATGCCTTGAAAATTTTCAATTCTATGCTTAGTTAGTTGTAGAAGAAGCAGTGGCCATAATAGAAACCCGTGAAGAAACAAATGGAAAAAAAACATACTGTTCCAAATGTAGATGTCCCAGCTCTTTTCCCAGCACTATGTCTGCCTGCATGTTGCCTTGCATCCCACTGTGCTTCCAGCCATGCTGAGCATGGACTAAGCTGCTGAAATTGTAAGCAAGCCCCAGGTGAATGCTTTCTTTTATAAGAGTTGCCATGGTCATGGTGTCTCTTCACAGCCACAGAGCACTGACTAAGTCATCTATCAATCAACCATAGGAAATAGTATAATTGTGTCTATCATGGGCATTATACTGCACCATTCCCTTGAGAAGCAGCTGAAGCAAAGAACTGATTGTATGGAGAATTTGTGTGGTTGCCCTTAAATGTTTAAGATCTTCATAGAGGGAAACATACATGCAATTTGACATCAGAAAATTACCTGAGGAGGTTTCTAAATGAAATAAATTTGTTTTTTAAGTAACTTGGCACTGCTAAATGACATTTCGTCTTCTGTCCCTTTAGTATTTGTGGTCAACAAGGGCTTACAGAGTTGGCTTACCCAATTGCTTTCTTGGGCACTTTATGATTCTTTTCCTTTTCTTTTTTAAGATTTTGATGTGGAGTCTAATGTATCCCAGTCCAGCAAGCCTCTCACTATATAAAAAGAAGGATAGTCTTGAACTCCTGACCCTCCTGCTCCCCCTTCCCTCCTGCTGAGATTATGGGAATGCCACGCAGCACCCAGTTCAATTCCATGTTAGCAGTAAGAGGGGTGCTAGCAAGGATGTCTTTGCTCCCTGCCTTCCAGCATTTGTTGGGCTAGGCTGTGACTTTCAGCATAGGCCAAGAAGCCTAGTACAGATCAGGTTTCTTCTTTGACACCTATTAGCTTTCTACTTCTGATTCACCTGAGTGCCTACAGAAGGAAGAGCCCCAGGGGACTGACATAAGTTTGGCAAAGTGAGGTGACATGCAGACCTAGCAGAAAGTAGGCATTCACCAAATAGTGATTACACTATTACACTGTGTGTAAATAATACACCCCATCCAAATGGGGAGATAATACAAAGTTCTAAATCATTCACCCAGCATCTAAGAATACTTGTAGTTATTTAATTGGTCATCTTTGACCTTTTCTCCTTTGCATCACATTAGCTTGGTCCTCATCATGGAAGAATTTCTGTTTGGAATCCCACTGCTTTAGGTCTTTCGTTGTTTTCTAAGCCCACATGACTTAATTGTGTTGGAAATAACTACTCCCAACCACTGAAATGTCCTGAATATTTAAGCCCTATAAAAGTAGCAGTTTATTAATTGTTGAGCATCCTGTCTGGCAGTGCGAGACTCATTTATCATTCTACTTCTATAGGGAAGCCATGACAGCAGCTGGTTTCCATCACATTTCTCCTAAGAACTTCTATTTTTTTCCCATTTCCCACCATTGTTCTCCATTACACCATCATCTTTCTTTGTTTAGAAGTACAACATGGTGGCACTGACAGATTTCCATGCTTTCACTCCGTGGCCTGCTATATTTTCCCCATGTCATTTGGATGTCGTTTCATTTGCTCTAAGCATGAATGACAGAGACGTGATGGTTGCTATGTCTTGCCCAACCTGGCTTCTGCAACTCAGTAATCTCATGCACCTGTCCCTTCTTGGGTAGTTCAGGCCCTCTAGGTTGAACTCAATCCTCTTCGAATCTTCAAAGGTTCCTCTGATATGTCCTTTCTTTTCAGCCTCTCCCACATTCCAGCTAATCTAGGCTCATCACAAATAGTGTTTCTGCAAAGAAACTCTATTTGGGCTTCCTTTCTATGACACACACACACACACACACACACACACACACACACACACACACACAGTATATGGTTCATTATTTTGATAATCCTGCATTGTTGTAGTGCTTTTCACTTTTGCCTCTTGGTGATTAATTTTGGAATGAGTAATTAAACATTAATTGCACATGTTAATTGGATTTAATGTGATCCTTTCTCACATGCATTCAGCAGCCCCTGTTGTATTAATCATTGCCCTTCCAGCTGCACTCTTACCTAATCCTTGCAGTTCCTCCCTTTCTTTGGGTTAGCTACATGTCTAGAAAGCACCTTGAAAGAGCTAAGGGCTGTTTGACTTTGTACCCATTGTTAAGTTTCAGAAAGTTATGATAACTCTACTGTGTAGAATTAATACACTAGACAGAAAGAGCGCTCTCTTGTGACTTGCCTACACTGAGTGCTTCCTGAACTAACAGAACCATAGCTGCTGCGCTGCCTGCTAACTGCCAATGAGGAACCCCAGCCAAATGAATGGGGCAATTGCCTCCTAGGAAATTACTGACTAGAAAGACTTTACTTAGAGATGGGCTCAGAAGGGAAAAGGTTGGCGTTGCATTGGCAGACTACTGAATATAGGAAGAGTTGATGCACTGAATCCAGTGTTGGTACCAAAAAGGACCTAAATATTATGGATGATTGCCACAGGAACATTGAAGTAAAACAATGTGAAACCTCAAGCACTGAATTTCTGAACTATGGAACAGACATCAGAGCTGCCTCTGCATTGACACCATAAAGACTTAACTGCGAGCTGGGTGTGGTGGCGCACTCCTTTAATCCCAGCACTCGGGAGGCAGAGGCAGGCGGATCACTGTGAGTTTGAGGCCAGCCTGGTCTACAGTGTGAGTCTAGGACAGCCAAGGCTACACACAGAGAAACCCTGTCTTGAAAAACCAAAAAAAAAAAAAAAAAAAAAAAGGCTTAACTGCGATGTGTTGGAAGGAGGCCTGATGTATTTGGATGCTAATTACTGCTTGCTGTCTCTGAGGCCTACCTTGTGATCAATAAAAGGACATCACCTGGGCAGGGCAAATGAGATAGGTGTGGCTAAGGTTTCCGGGCTTAGAGAGACAGAGAGAATCTTGGGAAGAGGAAAGAACTGAGGAGGAGAAGGTCATTATGGGTTACATGGAAGAGGATCAAACAGCCTTCATGGATGGAAATTTGGTCCAAATGAAGAATATTAGCAAGTACTTGGGATTATGGATGGAAGGTAGCTTGATGGACATTATTAGAAGCATATGGCATGGGACTTAGGCAGGGATCCCAAACCTGCCCCACTATGGGATGTAGTTTAAAGAATTAATGTCTGCCCTGACACAGATTAACTAAGGCTATTTTAAAATATAACAGGTGTCTGTGTCTTGATTGATTGTTAGTGGCTTATACTGTAATAATAATCATTATAGGCCTGATTGTAAACAGTTATTACATCATACAGAATATTTAACAACAGTGATGCTCAAAAAGAATCTATTAAGTAAGGCAAGGTCCTTTGCAAAATGTAAATGGAGTTAGGAGTGGAGAAGACACTTCTGGGAGGGTTCCTCTTCACAAAGAGCCCCTGAGTTGCCATCTTTCTGTGCTAATGGCATACTTATAATTAAAAAATTCTCCTGAATCAAATAACTGTTATTTCATTTTTCTGGGTTATATTATAGCATGTCACATATGTATAGAAGGTACACTGAAGATACCCCCTCCTCTTCATCTACTCTCCTTCTCTTTTTCCTGTCTTGGTAGATCCCTAAGCAGTTTATAAAAACAAACAAAACACAAGAAAATGAACCACTAAATAGAAGTTACTCTCAGAAATTTTCTTACTTCACGTTTTAGGAAAATAGTAATTATATTGGATTAAAACATAATTCATCTACTAAAATTTCCTATTTGTTTTGGCCACTGAAGAATTTTAAGTGAGCCATCAGGTGAGAAAGATCTGTAAATATTTTAGACACACACACACACACAAAATCCTAGCATATACAGATAAAGACAGAAGAAAAACATTTCTTGAACACAAATTTTATGTCTCAGACGCTAATGATTTCTATAACTCATTTTTGTTTTATTTTAATCTATAAGATATTTTGAAGAAATATGTAATTGCTTCCAATTCACTCTTGAAGAAAAGCAATTTCCAGATAAATGTATCTGTCATTTGACAGCAAGTTCATCATCTACAAAATCTGTGTTCTACATTTTTCCCAAAGGTAATAAAAATTTGCAAAGTTTCTTTCAGTTCTAAAATTCTAAAAATATATTTAAGTCACAGTATTAACAGTCTTTCTTCTAGTAGAACTTCACCTGGAAGTGCATTGAGAAAGCCATACAAATGCTGACTGGACTGATTTACAATCCATGCTTACAAACCTCAAAGGGACCGCTGTCCCGCCAAGGCCAACCTACTTTAGATTTCCTTGGTAAGAGTTCCCTGTTACTCAGCTCTTTCTTATCTACTCCTCTTTCCTCATAGCTCTGCAAACTTGTTCCCTCTCTTGACTCTCAGCTCCTTATTATTCATTCATGGAGGATTTGAGAAAGACACACACACATCTGTCTACACGTTTATGTGTTCCAGTATGTCTGAGGATGTTTTACTTCACTTTCCTTATATAACAATGGACTGACTGCCATAGTCTATTTGTGCCATACTCATCTATGCTTCTAATGTCAACCTTTTATCAACTAAAAGACTTTCTCCTTAAATAGTTCATTGTCTGTTAATAACTCTCTGGTGTTCAAATGTGTTAGAACATTATAAGGAATATATACATGTGTATGTATACAATACACACACATGCCTTTACTATGTAGTAAACAGAATGCAATGGATGTATAAGTACACATTTATTTCTCACAGCTCTAGAGCTTCCTCATCTTCAGAATTTGCTTGGCCTTAAGGCTAACATTTTCAAACTAGATCTTTGGAAATGTGGGAGCAAAAACGGCATGCACTGAAATGGGTCAACATTTTCTTGATCATAGGTAATGTGATATATTTTTTTAACCTCACAATAAAAAGTATTCAGAGACATCATCTAAATCTATAAATGTGTAGCACTTTTCCATTTGCTTTATGGAATTTCATAACAACTGGATGCTAATTGAGTGGAACTGGGAACAGCTTCTGTTACAGACTGTGACTGCCTCCTCTTCTGGCTGTACAAAACTGTTGATGCATCAGTAATGAATTTCTTGTGAACTTTTCCTTAACAAGCTAATGTCATCACTCAGATATCCTTCTGAGGTCCATCCATACTTCTGCTTCAGGAGGATGCCCTTCAGTAATTCACTAATACACAGACTTATCTTTTTAATGGTTATTTTCCAAGTGAAAATTGGAGCAATGCAAAAATATGTTACTAAATTGACTATAAGTATCTAATCTATACTTATTTTTCACAAATACATGTATGTGTATGTACTTGGTATGTGTATTTTTTGCAATTAAGTGTAATTAAATCATAAATATACCTTGTAGACATATTTGCTATAGTTGAGACATAGCAAAATAGGTTTTCCTGATTTGCACGCTATTTATGGCCTTCTGTCTGTTTTCTGTGAAACATTATGTAGCAATATTGGTTCATTAGATTACATTTTATTATTCCCTAATGTAAGATTTCAAAGTCACTGCCATGTTGTCAATATAAGAAGAATTGACTTTGCAGAATCTTAACTGTTCTTAATTTGTAAATCCCATATTATGCAACCTTGACAGAGTTGACCACATGTCCTTTTTAAACGTCTCTCTCTTCAGTTGCCATCTTGGACACCACTCAGTGTCTGACAGCTTTTCTCCTAATCAGTGTTGTACATGCTGATGTGTGCATACGTTCTGGCTCACGGTGACTTGTAAAGGGATAGAATATCAATAATTGTAAGGTATTTGTTTTCTATATTTTGTGGCTGAAGGACAGGACATCATGATGAGTCTCCTTTAGTTTTTCCTCCTAAACAGCCATGTGTATCTTGTTTTGTAAGAATAAAGGCAAATCTTCACATTCCCAGAGCTCATGGTGGCCCAATGCCAGGGAATATGACAAGGCTATGCATCCACTTGTCTGGTTTTGAGACCATGAGAGGCTCAGAGTGTCTGAGTAATAGTTTTGTCACACCCCGCCATCATTTGCTTTCAACAAAGAGGAGGAAATCAACTGAGATGTTCTTTTCTAGGCTTGAGGTGCAGAACCTACCTGCCATGCTTGAGCATGGAGGGTTGAAAGGCTGTAATCTCTATGATATTAAGACCTCTCAATAAACACATAGCTAACTTTATAGTGAGTGTTGCGCTTCTGTCCCAGTGTTAAAGTTAATAGGATAGATCATATTGTTGTTATTCGATTAATAACACACATAACTTATGTTCCAGTTACTTTATCTTGTCTTTTGATCACCTTTTCACTCTTGCCATTCCAGTTACCTCCTTTCTTTCTGAATCTTACCTCCTTTCCTTCATGTCCTTTCCTTTCTGCCTGGAATGCAATTTCTTAAGTAGCCACAAGATGCCAGTCTCTCCAGTCTTCTGGGCCCCATCTCACCAGCCTCTCTTTTTTTTTTTTTTTTTTTTGGTTTTTTGAGACAGGGTTTCTCTGTGTAGCCTTGACTGTCCTGGACTCACTTTGTAGACCAGGCTGGCCTCGAACTCACAGCGATCTGCCTGCCTCTGCCTCCCGAGTGCTGGGATTAAAGGCGTGCGCCACCACCCCCGGCTTCTTCTTTTATTTTTTTTTATTAATTTATTCTTGTTACATCTCAATGGTTATCCCATCCCTTGTATCCTCCCATTCCTCCCTCCCTCCCATTTTTCCCTTACTCCCCTCCCCTATGACTGTTACTGAGGGTGATTTACTCCCCCTGTATATGCTCATAGGGTATCAAGTCTCTTCTTGGTAACCTGCTCTTAAGTTGTGCTGTACTTGCTTAGAACTCCCCATTCTGCAGTAGTAAGCCACCCATACCATTTTTAACAATTAATATATAGCACACTAACTGCTTCTACTTTTATTATCTTTTCTTACTTCAACCAAGAATATAAACCCTTGAAGACAGATATGGCTGAAGCAGAAGGATATTAATATAACTCCACCTCTAAACGTCCTATATACCCATTACTTCTCCCTATACATGTTTATGAAAAATTGATCATCTGTATTTATTTTATATTAGCATATAATCAATATTTATATTAATTATAATCCATATCACTTATATCTCAATATCAACTATATATAAATATATATAATTTTTTAGCTATGTGGTCTATAATTTAAATTATCTGTATCTAAATTTATGTAATATGTATTCCCAGTACATAGGACATTCCCAGTACATATGAGTTCATGTATAATAAGTGCACAGTCAATATTTAGTTAATACATAATCAAATAACATTTTGTCAATAATAAACAAAGAAGGGATTGATTCTTTTAGGCTACTGAAACAGAGAAATATGAGCCAAATATTCTATAGTTTTGTTGTAGCACTTAAGTCTTTATTTCCTAGGATATTTCCTTATATTCCAAAAAAATTTTAAAAAGAGAACTCAATGAAGACACCAAATTGTTTTATAGTTTGGTCACACAAGGGTTGGGATGGGGTGGGAAGAGAAGTCTACTTCCTTCCTAGTATGTTTATTTGTATATTATCATTTTATAGAAAAATCATGAAGCAATGGCTAGTTAATGAATAGATTTAGCTGTGTGCCCTATGAGAGGAATACTACCTTCTTTCTTCTCATTACAGAAATATAGTGAAACCTCTAGATTTTAACGTTCAGATCATTCATTTGATACCATGACACATAAAAATCCATAAAGATATTCATTTCCTTAGTTAATAATTAACTACTGCCTTCATTAAGCTTGACCACAAAATATACAGTCCAACCTCATGGGCATGATTGTCTTTGAGGAGTACCATACAGTATGGAATGTCACTTCCACCTTGTAATGTTCCTCTCATTTCCTTAATTGTCTCTTTTTCCATCTTTTTTTTTTTTTTTTGTAGTTTTTTTGGAACTTGACTCTGGAGGTTGGCAAGCCTGTACATAGCACAAAGTCTTCATGCTGAGTCATGGCATAGCAGTAGGCAAACAAGCATGCATAAGACAGTGCATCACAGTGAACTCTTCCTTGGCAGAACTTCACTAATCCATACATAAGGCATAGCGCTCATGACCTAGCTACCATGTAAAAACCCTTCCTCTTAATATTGTCACATGATGGTTGAATTCCAGCAAGAGTTTTGGAGGAGACAATAAAGGAGCTATGTCTTTAGTCATTTTTTATTGGATAGTTTGTTTGAAAAACAATTTTACAGTAATATATTTATTTAAAAATATTTTATTTGTTCACTTTACATCCTGATAGTAGCCCCCTCCTGATCCCACCCTCCATCCTTCATACCCTCTCCCTCCCTCCCCTCTTCCTCAGAAAGGAGAGCCCTCTTCCCCTAACATCTGACCCCATCCTATAAAATCTCATCTGGGCTGCCTGTATCTTTTTCTCTGTGGCCTGGCACCATGCCAGGAAGAAGTTATCAACATATGGGGGCCAGAGTCCATGTCAAAGTAGTCCCATATTATGAGACCCACAGAGAATTGTGCTGCCTATCTACTACGTCTGAGCAGAGAGTCTAGGTCCTAACAGTGCATGGTCTTTGATTGGTGCATCAGTCTCTGCAGCAACCCACTCCTCTGCCTGGATTGGTTGGCTCCTTGTGGAGCTCCTGACTCCTCCAAATCCTTCTGTTTCCCGACTTTTCCAGAAGACACCCTGTGCTCCAGCCCAGACTTTGTCCATGTGTCTGAGCATCTGCTTGGATCTCTCACTGGGTAGAGTCTTTCAGAGGACCTCTATGGTAGGCTTCCATCTTGTTCTTTCTCTTCAACTGATTCTAAGGTTTATCTTATTGTCCTTCTGAATGAGAATTAAGCATTCTCCCTAGGGTCCTCCTTGTTATTTAGTTTCTTTAGGTCTGTGTATTTTATTGTGGTTATCCTGTATTATTTGGCTAATTTCCATTTACAAGTCTCTATACACTATGTGTGTCTTTCTGGGTCTGGATTACCTCAGGATGATCTTTTCTAGTTCTATCCATGTGTCTGAAGATTTCAAGACTTATTTGTTTTTAATAGATGAGTAGTATTCCATTGTATAAATGCACCACAGTTTCTTCATCCATTCTTTTGTTGAGGGACAACAAGGTTGTTTCCAGATTCTGCCTATTATCTTCTGATAACAGGAACCTGAAAGAGCAGATAGAATTATGTATGTTGTCTATTCCTCTGGTAATCTTTCCTAGCTTTAGTACATATAGATTTAACAGAAAGAAGGAAGAAAGTAACGAGTAGCATGTTTACTGATGAGATTGTCCTTGCAATTAAGAAAATCTAAGTCTCTTTGCTCAATTTGCTTTCCTTAGCCCTGCTTTCAGCTTGTTGGAAGGAGTTGGTCATGGTAGTGGTAGTGAACATCTTGGAGGGGGAGGGTAGTGAACATCTTGG
>OU015744.1:64060006-64095794 GCA_907169655.1 Acomys percivali
GGGGGGAGGGTAGTGAACATCTTGGAGGGGGGAGGTGTTAATGTTTACTAGCAATGCTGCCTCAGATTAGGCATGGATCATCACTTGATAATTTAAAATTATTTGATCTTTATGATATTTCACTTTTCTTGAATATTAAGTTTCTCTGGTGAAACTTAGCAGCCTTCTGGTCAACTGCCTAGTACAGTCCTCAAAAATATTATGCAAAATGAAGAGTATGGATAATATGAGGATCAAGGAGACTGTTATTCCTTATAGGGAAATAGTGGGGAAGGTGCTGTAAATTCAGTACATTCTGAATCAAAACATGCATTCATGTTTGTTTGAAATAAACTTTTTGCAATTATTTTCTGCTTCAATTGTCATTGGAAACACTAACAATGTCACACTTTTTACTCATAACTTATGATAGGATACTGTAATTCCTCTTTTATGTCCATGTTAAAAGTAGCTATTACATACTATCATATGCATATTGTGCTATCTTGATTAAATAGCACTATTTTGAGTTTGTTGCAGATTCCCATATAATTTTCTCCTTCCTACTTTCCAGAACATTCTACTATCACTGATCACTCAAGCAGGGGACTGTATCAAAGTTTTGAAATGGGTGACTGGATAATTATGATACTCAGTGTCATCTCACATGTCAATAAACAGCCACATAATGTAACACTGCGACATCCAACAGAGATCTTGTCATCTCTTAATCAAGGAGAATTTGACTAAAATCAGCACTGATTTATTCTGATGAACAACTTGTCGTATTGTTTAGAATTTGGAGTATTTTTCAATCTCTAATTTACTTAAAATTTGTAAATTTATTGAATATCTATTACCATATGCCAATCATGTAGAAGATTTAAATTTGATAGTGACATCAAATTACAGCAAAGGGGGGAAAGGAAGAATATTTGTGATTGCAGCAAGATTGTTGAAATTGTTATTTTAGCCAGAAAGAAAAATAAGAAATCAAGCTATCTTCTTTATTCCCAGTGGTCAGTCACCAAGGTCCAGATCTACAAAGCTCTGGATAACCTATTAGAGACCTCAGGCTCTTTGATGGAGTCATTTCCTTAAACAGCTGTTCCACCTATTAAACTATAAGGTTGTTGAATGTAGGTACCACTATTAAATATTAAATAAATATAATTTCACAAATTTTTAAAGTTTATAATTTATCACCTACCAATAAGCATTATTACTAAGTTTATAGGTAAATTGCATTTACTTGTCCACTCATTTGTGGCATCATGTATTTATTATGAACTTATTACTACATCATATACTAGATATAGTCACAAGAAAATGGACTCACCAATCTTAACATGAGCTTATAATAACTGAGAGGGGGTCATCATTAAACAAATTATCAGGTAAGAGGCTAAGATTAAAATTTTGTAAAAAAAAACCATGTTGATGCTATTTCTGCCCAGTGGGTAAAGGCTCTTGCTGCTAAGCTGTCAGCCTTGAATTTGATGCATGGAGCTCAAATAAGGAAAGGAAACAACTGACTCTTTCAGGCTGGCTGTCCTCTGACCGCCACATGATGGCTTTAACATGTGTATACCTCCATTCCACAAAACAAATAAATGTAAACATATTAAGTCAAAATATAAAATATGTAAGGATTGTTTAGTGAGGAATGGCTAAGGATTTATTTTAATTATTATAATGTCTCATCATACACTTGATACTGACAGGCATTTGATACATTTTCTTTGATTTTCTCTCTCTCTCTCTCTCTCTCTCTCTCTCTCTCTCTCTCTCATTTATCTATCTATCATCTATCTATTATCTATCTATCTATCTATCTATCTATCTATCTATAATCTATCCATTAATTATAATACACCACTGTTTCATGTATCAGAACTCTACTTCAAGTATGGATCACTGGTTATTCACTCTGCTTAAGTCTGGTGTGGGATAGTTCTCTCATGATGTACAGCTGTGAGTCATACCTGCCAGACAGCCATGCCCTCTCTAGAGGAAACTACCCCATTCCAGGATACACTATGATCTGAATCTATGATGGTGCTTTGTGTGTTATATGCATCATATGAATTGTATGTATTTTTCACTTGTAATATTTTCCCCTTAGGGTGGATTTATTTGCCATTAACCAGAAAGGTTGATGTATAATTCAGTTGTATTGAGTGGTTTTCACTTTTCCAATAATTCTATTAATTTAGTTTTAATTATTTGTTTATTTTTGAGATTATAATATAATTACATAATTTCTGCTTCCTTTTATTCCCTGCAAATAATTCCATATGCCCCACAAGGCTCTTTCTCAAATTCATTGCCTCTTTTTTTCATTCACTGTTGTTACAGACATACATCAATAAATATATAAATATTTTTAATACTTTATTCAAACCTGCTCATTCTATAAAATATTATTTGTGTGTATGTTTTCTTGGCTGAAAATTTGGTATTGTATAACCAATTGTTGGTATTCCATGAATACGACTTCACTTACTCTTGGCGTTTGTTAGTTGCCTACAGTTTTTTGTATAGGGTTGAGACCTTATGGTCTTTCCCTGTCCCCTTTGGAAAGTGTATTATTGTACTTGCTCAACTCATGTTTAGACAATAATATTGGTGGGGCTTTATGGGTATAGTTTCTAACATTACAAGGAGACATGTTCTCACCACAAACTCCCTGATCCTCTGGCTCTTAAAGTCCCTTCCATGTTTCATCAATGATCCTTGAGTCTTAGATACATTGTAGATGTATCACTGGGATTGGAAAGCAACCAACAATCCTACCCTGCTATGATCCCTTTGAAGCACAAAGACCAGGAGGGTTAATATTCTTAATGGAGCAGTGGTGGTGCACATAATGTGGTGGTAACCAACAGCTCTTAAGTTGTACCTAAGACAATCTCAATGAGGAAAAAAACCTTTCCTGACACTGGAAAACTAATCAAATATTTAGTGCTAGTGTAATCATGGCTCTTGGAAAAAGAACCTAGAACTGACTTATTAAATCAGTTTATTGAAACAGCAGAATCTAACCACACTCTAAATATTTGTTTTTAAACTCATAGCTAAATGTACTTGTCAGGCCTCATCAAGGAAATTTCTCTTTGCAACAAATGGATTTCATTATAGGAAAATGTGTCTTTCTTAATCTATGCAATACTTAAGTTAATTTTCTTAAATGATTTACCTTTTAACAATTAATTAAATGACTAACTTTTTGGTATCTCATGCTGTCTTAGAAATCATTGTATACAGCCCAATATGGTATGAATTTCAGACTATCCAACCACATCCGTGCTCAACTTAGAAATGATTTCCATCAACTGGCTTTGATTCTTTTTATTTTCTGAAATGAACAAAATCTTTATTAACATGGTCCAACACAAAATAAATAAATGATTATTATTAGAATCATCTTTTGACATAAATTTACATCCTTAAAATGTGTTAGCTATCACTTGTTTAGGAAATAATTTTTAGTCTTATATCGTTAGAGAAAAGTTGCTTTTACAATATTATATTTGAGATTGTATAAATGCTTTTCTAATGGTATTTCTTTAATGCCAAGTAATGTGCCAGTAAACACTTTTCAACTATATATAAATTCAACATTAATTCCTCTCTTTCATGAGGAGAGTGTTTTACACAAACAGAAAGATTTTGTGTCAGAAATTTATCCCTCCTCTGCCATGATAATAATGTAACTGTTAATATCACATTGAGAATCAAGTTTATTCATCTTTAGGTTTTCTTCTACAGGAACATCTACTTATGGTTCTAATGAAATTCCAATCATCTTATGTGGTGACACTCTAAGTTGATCATCACTGTCCAAACATTGCTGTTCCTGTATGTTTGTTTATAGTAATTAGTCTGATTTGATTCAATGAAGGGTAAAATAACAAACGTATGTAAATTAAGTCTAGAAGGAATAGAATTTTCTTTTCCTTCTATAAGGAATCTTGTATGCTACAAGATTAGTGTTCATGATTCTGGATGGCTTGTTTAGGGAGATTCTAGGAAACTGGAAAACATAGAGGATCAATCTGCATCATATTTACTGGAGCACCTCTTCTTTCCAAACACACATTATAATTTCTTGTTTTCACTATTAATTGTTTCTCATATGTAACATTGAGTGTTAGTGTTACTATGAATATTGATAAATGCACAATATAATGTGGTCACAACTCTAATTATAGAACATTTTCCTGAACTTCTAATGATTTCCACATGTCTGATTATAACAGCAATCATCCCCCAGTATCCAGCCCTCTGAGTACCAATCAACTTTCTGCAACTATAGTTTTTCCTTTTCTGGAGTAATAGAGTATATAAAATATGTGTTATCCCTTTGATAAATGTTCAAGTATGAGTTCTTAGGACTTGAAATAAGTACAGATATCCCTTTATAAAAAACTTTCTAATTGTTTTCATTTTTCTTTTCTAATCTGTGTAAATTACTAGCTCTTGGGTGTCTTTTTAAAAATAGTATCAGGAAACACTAAGGTAAAAGATTAAAAAAATAACAGAATCATATAGTTGGTTACAGTTAAATTGGTTCAAGTTGTAAATAGATGCATTATTCAGAAACTGAAGACAACACATGTAAATTATGGTTCAATTCAACATAGTTTTTGCTGTTAGTTTCTGATAGTTGATTGTTTGATTACTCTTGAGTAGCTGTTGGACCCAATTTCCCCTTGTTAATGTACCCTTAAATTTATCAAAATATATGCTGGTCAAATCTGGGAATCAAAAGCTGGGTAAATTGGTCATAAGGAGATATGCTATACATAGCTATTAAATTTTCAGATTTTTTTCAACCATTGTGAAGTACCCTGCATGGTAGTTTTGGGAAAGAGTGAAGAGGTTCAGATGACGTGATGGACAATGTTGGTCTTATCCTTCAGGGTTCTTGGACAACTAGAACATGGTAATGAATTTCCAAGTACACAGGTTCTCAAATCTGACTTACTATTACTATATAAAAATATACCTATGCATATCTGTGTATATATGCATGTATAGTTTTTAAAAATCTAGTGCCTCTTCTATTCAATAGCCTATAGATTCCTAAATTATTTTTCAAACTGGGGACAGTTTGTCTCCAGGTTGTGAAGTCAGTATCACACATATTTGAAGAGGTGCTGAAAGATAAAACCTTAAAATAAAAAGAAGATGGGTATTGAACTAATCTCTTACTATTTTTATGACTTCATCATGTTTCATAAGCCTTCATAACATTTCTGAGGAACTGACACATAGTGTGAGATTTTTTTTTAAATGTTGATTTTTGTTCTTTCTAACAGGATAAAAAATATCCCCCAAATCAAATGGCAAGGCTCCCTTTGTGAAGCTCCAAAAGGCAATGGATTCCACAATTAGTCCCAAACCATTTAAGGCTTATCACATCCCTTGCTTCTTCTCTGGTGACAATCGACACAGTGGCTAGTTGTGCAGGCCCACAGTAAGTGTGTATGGTAATGAAAGTCAGCTCAGCTCTAAGCACCTTAGCTTTGAAAGTTGCAATGAACTTGAGTCAGAGCAACCAACTACTAACCAACAAGCTTTGCGATTTTAATGCACGACTCCATCTCCAGGCTTTAGTTCTCTCCTGGAAAAATAGAACCCTGATAAAATCCACACGATGACTAAATCAGATAATGTTTAGCTGTGAAGTCTACTACTAATTATTTGATATTCTGTTATATACAGTCGCTTCTTATCATCTTACTATGACTGTAGTCCATGTGCCTCATGCTCCTGGTCTCAGGCTGTGAGATTTACAAGAAACAGTGACTATTCCATTTGTATTTGCCTTTCTATTTATAGAATATAAAAAAACAAATGTGTTAAAGGGAAAAAAAACCAAGTAAAATTTTCTACTCTGGTCCTCTTCTCCAGATGAGTGTTTTCTTTTTCCAGATCCTTTTAACTGTCAAAAATGATTCCACATACTTCATTCTCTCCTGTCTGAATGGCTATCCCCCTCTGTTTTTGTGGCTTCTTTGCTTTTTTGGAGGAAATGCTGAAACATCACTCAGTGTGTCATTCAGTAGCACTCCTGCCACATTATCTGAACTGAAACCTAGCTTCCCCCACTGAACACAGCCTTTGAAAAGACTTTCCATCAATGTAACTCCATCAGGATAGCGTAACCGAGGGCCTGGTGGAGTTCCCTTGGTGAGGTTTTAATCAATTGGACACCAGTGTGTTGGTTAAGATTATTGAATTTATCATACACAGTACTTACACAGAGACAGTAATAATTGTTCATGTAAATGTTCTTGGAAGCTGCTTTGGCATACAGATGCAGTAATTCCAAAATGTTTAAATCTAAAGGCTGGAGAGATGCTCAGTGCTTAAGACTAAATACTGTTTTCTGTCCTCTGATCCTTCTCTCCCAGGTCTGGTCTCCCGCTTTACTTCTCTCTGTGCTCCCTCTCCTACACTGTTCCCTCTCTTCAACCACCACCTCTATCTATTCTATTTCCCCCTCTGAGTGAGATTTAAGCATCCTCCCTTGGGTCCTCCCTGTTACTTATCTTCTTTGGGTCTGTGCTTCGTAGTATGTTTATCCTGTACTAAATGTCTAAAATCTGCTTATAAGTGAGTGTATAACATGGTGTCACTGACATGGACTCTGTCGCCTGCTTTTCTATCATGTCCCTCTGAGGTGACTGTCTTGCCAGGCCACAGAGGAGAAGGATAGACTCAGTCCTGGTGCAACTTGATGAGCGTGGGTAGGTGGCAGTGGGGACTCCACTCTTCTGAGGAATAGGAGAAGGGGAATAGAGGAAGAAAGGTGGGACTGGGAGGAGAGGAGGGAAGATGCTACAACTAGTATGCAATGTAAGTAAATTAATTAATTAATTAAAAAAAGAGTGGACACTGATCTTTCAGAAGGACCTCAGTTTGGTCTTCAGCATGTAATCATGGCAGCTCTAGCTCCTGGGAATCTGATGTCATATTCTAGCCTAAATGGGCGTTTTCATTCACTTGTACATATACATAATTAAGAACAGATACTAAATATTTAAATGTTTTCAAAAGTAATACTCATTTTTATTAGAAAGATCCTTTTAAGTACACACATAGTTGTATGTGCAAGTTATCAGAAATACTTGTATTTATAAGCTTGAAATAAAATAAGGCTAACTTAAAATTCTTAAAAAATTATACATCACTAGTTTGAAATTCAATGTGGCATTTTAATATAAATTCCTTGAGTATAACTAAATAAGAAAATTCAATTAAAGATACTAGACAATTTTCATAGCTCATGTATTGGTTTAGAAAAGATAAAATTGAAAAAATTTTCAGAAGCTGTCTTTACAAAACTATGGAATTGGCGGAAGAAAAATAATAGTAGTATACAAAAAATATAAAGATTTTGTTCTTTTGTTTACATACTAGATAACAGAAATAAACACATAACTTTTTGGCACAAGTTAATATGTTAGAAAAATTAGACTGTGGAAGTGAAGAAAATGAACAGAGTATTGCAAACAACATAATCTCTAGACAGGATAATCTCAAATTCACCCTTTGGGATTAGATATGAGACTAAGGTTTTACCAATGATTTACAGAATTCAAATCAGATCTTCCTATTTACATTTGTTAAGAAATATGGCATAGTTTGGAGTGGTGGTGTAGGCCTGTAATCCTAGCACTTGGGGAGGCAGAGGCAGGACAGCCAAAGTCACACACAGAGAGATCCTATCTCAGAAAAACAAACAAACAAACAAACAAAACAGGAGAGAGAGAGAGAGAGAGAGAGAGAGAGAGAGAGAGAGAGAGAGAGAGAGAGAGAAAGAGAGAGAGAGAGAGAGGTTGCAAGTTGCTTCAACAAAGATTTCAGCATAGTGGAGTAAACACAGTTGACTTTGATTCTTATGATTCAGTCTGGGAATGAGCATGCCAGGGTAAATGTGAAGGCTCAGCTAAGGACACATGCCACGGTACAGTGTCATCATCACTACACCAGGAAGTGGGGAACAGAAGCCCAGGGAAAAGGGCTTAATCATGAAGATGTGGATACAGAAGGTACAGCTTTTACTGCCTCTGATGTCATTCACCTGGACTTAGAACACAGGGCTAGCAACCCTAGGAAGGAGGCACTGGACCAAATAAACCAGGAAGAAGCAGAAATCTCTGTGACAAACCTTACCTGCACATACATCCACACTGAGGAAAGTATTCAGTTTCTGTGACTTTCAAATGTCTTAGAGGCCAGGAAGAGGCAGATGCAAACCTAAGAGGAGGCAAATGACAATAGCTCGGGTTCTTTAGGGTTCATAGGTTAAGCTTGGCAAACAGTCAGAATGGCAAACAAGGGAAGAAGTCTCTACATAAAAAAAATAATTGGTTAGAAAATTTAAAAATATGTATACATGTTTAATTAAATAATCTTTACTAAATAAAGTTAATGAGATCTTTGCATTTCATGTGTCCCTGCTATATTTAATACAGTCTAGTTCTCCCATTGTTAAACAATTAATAAGCCTTCCATTTCTTTCTTATGTATTCGTAATTGGCTTTTGGTCACAGCACTACCTCACAAAGACACCTGTTTAAATTGAATTATGCAGTTGAAAATTCTATGATACTAAATTAGTTTCCTTCCAAGGAGTGAGAATGCAAGTTTTATTTCTGTCCAAAAGCTATCATAATTAGGTGCATTAAATCATGCTCTGCTTCAAATCATTTTTAAATTAACTCCTCCTGAATTATCGGCTAACATGTTTCATATCCATTTCAAGTGGATGAATCATCCAAGCTGATACTGCATGCTATACAGATTCTTACATTTAAGCTTTATACCTTTTATTGGAACACAAACAGGAGAAACATCTTCCCTCTTTTATATTTGTAAGCTTATCTTTTTATAACTGTAGCAAATATAGGAGTTTATTCATCAAGCAAGTTTTTTCTCCTATAATCATATTGCTGTTAAATTCCTTTGATACTCCGTTGCCTGTTCTCATCCCTGAGAATACATCCTTTGTCATTTCAAATAAGACTCATCATTTCATAACATTTCAACTTAATTTAAGTTGTACATGATTAACTGAAATGATCTCCATTAGAAATGAAAAATAAGGATCACTTTAGAATGAATTATTTATTATCCCCTTATTATCTTTTCAGAGTTTAAGAAATGTATCAACCATCCAATAGGCTTCATTAATCATGAATATCACTGGTAACAATTTTTAGTTGGTTTGTGAAGTCTTTAACTAAAGCTAATGGTGGTTAACTGAGATTAATGAATATCGAAACAAACACTAAAATGCTTGTTAAATATGGCTTTAAAATCTCCTCAATGATTTGCCATACTTAGCAGTACATGTGTTGGCATAAGTAAATAAGAATGGGGGGGAGGACTTTTTATGTAAACTAATATACAAAGGTTATAAAAGTTGTTTCTACTTTATAATCATTGTTAGTGTTTCAGCTCCTCTAAGAAGCAGAGGTGAAAACAGTATTACACAGTCAAAAAATGAGCTAGAAAAAATATTGTGAAGGACAAAGGGGAGGAACAGAAGATGGGGAGTATTGTCCTGAGAGCAGGGCATATGGGATGTACAGGTGGGAGGTGATGTGATTCTATTTGAATTAAACACATCAAAACACAAAATCAAACAAACAAGATGGGTACTGCTGTGCAAACACAATGGCTCTTACAGCTGTGAAAGAAGAAAGCAAAAGCAAAATCTAAGAAAGTGTGCAGGCCTACAGATTTGAAAGACCTGTGATAGAGCCCTGATGGAACCATCTGCAAGTCGAGTCCTTTGATCATCAGAACAAAGGTGGTTGTGTCTTCATTATGGTCTGTCAGTGATAGGAACTGTTGACAGTTCATGACACCAGCATGAGTTTAGTGGCAGATCAGAGAGCAGATAGACAGCGGAGGCCAGCAGCCCATGCCCATGACTCAAACCATAGTGATTCTGACAAGCGTGGTTTTTCTATGACCTTTAAAAATAATACTGAATTGTATATCCTCAAGCAGAATTTTATTTTTTAAATTTTATTTCATTCTAAACAGTCCCCTTTTCTTTGTTTCAGTACTGTTTCTAGCCAAGATGTGGAGGCCCCATTTTCCCAAGGTTCTTTGTTTAGAGTATAAAAGAATTTGGGTTTATACATATAATGGAATATTCTTCAATTTTAAATGAAAATTGTGCCATGTTATAAAACATGTTTATATACAAAGTATATAAAACTAAAGGATGTTACGCAGTGGAAAGTAAGTGAAACATAGAAAAGAGAATACTATATCATTTCATCTATATGGAATATATTTTGAAAAACTCAGTTGAATAGGATAAATATAAAGATTAATGGTTAACCAATATTGAGATTAAGACAAGTGTGGAAACATAAAAGACATAAAGATTTAATTATACAAAATGAAAAAATATAGAGAGCTAATTCACAAGATGAGTATAATTAATAATATTGTGTTTGTTGGTAATTTGCAAATAAAATGCGTGGTGTTATTATTATGATGTCAAAGGAAACTATAGAAAGAAAGAAGGAAAAGAAAGCATGTATGATGGAATGTATGTTAATTTGCTCTGCTCTTGGGCATGAGTTTGTAATGTGATTATAAAACAAATATTTCAAACATCTCAAACACATACAATAAAGATCTCAGTGCAGCAACAGTGATTCCTCCCTATATCAGAAAAATTAAACATTGTAAAGTCTCTTCCACTGGTGACTACTTCATAGCAATTCCACAAGGCCCTGCAATCATGGTGATGGTATGATAGCCTTCACATCACTGCACATCCCAGGGCACAGCACTTTGAGGCCAGCATCCCATGAACTACCCAGCATTTCCCAAATTAGAGCCTATGGAAGAGCTGCCACTGAGCTTCCTCTTCTCCTCAGCCCCAGAACACTCAGTTTTTTCTTGTAAGTTATCTGGGCATTTGTATTTTTGGCATCCCTCTTTGAAGGGTACTCAGTTCATTGCTTGGTCATGTGATTGATCCATCTGTGGTTCTGCTTTGTTCTGCGTACAGATTGTGAAAGAGTGAATGCTCAGGGTGAGCTAGAACCCAGCATTTGAAGTCCACAAGTGACATTTAGCGACAGTCCTGTGAGAAACAGTCATTTTGCTATATGCTGCTCTTGAAAGGCTCAAGGGTCCTCAGGGTCTTTGAGTGCCAATGGCCCTTTCAAGTCTTCCCAGCAGCATGCTGCTAGGATCAGTAGAATTCACTCTTGGGCCCCTTGAGAGTTATACCATTTCTTTTTACAGAGTTAACAATTATTCCACTGTCATAATTTTCATGATTTTGGAGCCGGGAATCTGTTCTCTTCCTGCCTCTGTTGTCTAGCTTACTAGATGAGGTAAAGTCAGTTCACAAGATGTTTTTGAACAATGAAATAAAACAGTGTGGAAAGAATAGTTTAAGCTATTGACACATACATTGCATTCCATTACTTGGTAGGCTGAGGCAGGGGGATCAAGTATCAAGATAATTCTTGACAACATAAGGAGTTTGAGGCTCCCCTTAACTACATTGACAATAGTAAGATTTAAAAATGTCTATTTGTGGGGCTAGAGAGATGGCTCAGCAGTTAAAAGCACTGACCATTCCTCCAGGGGACTTGGGTTCAGTTCTCAGTTCTCACACAGAAGTTCACAAACATCTGTAATTCCAGTTTCAGGGGACCAGGTATTTTTTTCTGGTTTTTTGTGCACTGACCCTCCCACATGGCACACAGACATACATGTAGATACAATATCTATACACATAAAATTTAAAGGCATTAAAAGTAATATTTTAGTTCCTGACCAATAAGAACAATTTAATATATTTAATTGCATTGAATAATGACAAAGAACTTTATAAAGGCACCTGCTTTTTGACATCATAGAGTAATAAAACTAACAAATGATCTGTAGTATTTAAGTTTTAAGAGTCCAAATTAATGTTCCTCTTCTAAATGCTCTAATGGAAATCAGTGCCCTCTATCAGCAAGTGTCCATCATTTGTAGATCGCTGATGGCAGTTCTTCCAACTTGAAAATATGGCTTAATGTGTTCTGCTTATCAACATGGTAGACTGCTGAAGTAGAATAGGAGTCCAGAGTATGCTTTCCTTAAATGCACTGAGAGGAATAGCCCCTTCCACATCTGCATACATTCTCTTGGTGAGATGTTAATTCCATGCATATGTCTGTGCATGTGGTGACTTTTCTCAACATGAAAAAAATGGGTAAGAGTCTTTGCATGTATGGCTTCCCTCCCATGAAGTTTCGAGCTAATATGTGTATAATAATATTTTCTTCAGATTGCCAAATGACAAGGACTTTCCCCCTGACTCTAAACTGGGAATATGGAAATTGCAGTTTCACTTGAGCTCTAGAATATCATTGCTTAGATTGAGAGCCAGTATCCATTGTAACTTTACCTCCTGGAGAACTTGTTACACATGCAGATGTAGGCTTCCAGCTGACTAACTGGTTCAGCCCCTTCAGGGCATATTGTGTTGCTCTTTCTTTCCAATTGAACCAGTCCCTCCTGCAGGGAGGAGGAAAGTTCAGAAACTCAAAAACTAAAGGGACTCACAAACTCAAGAAGCACATCAAATTTACAAAGCTCAGATAAGTTTTAAAATGTATGTAATTCCCAAGGCCACTTGCCAAGTTCTCAACAGTCTCTGGTACAGAGCAAACTCTTTTCAATATATCTGCTGCATATTGGTCAGGGGTTCGAGGCATGCAGGTTTTCTGAGCTGTCAACACAACATGAAATGGGCCTTTGGGGATACAGCTGCTACTAAACCATTCATATTCCTGTGAGTTATCTCAAGATAGTCAATAGATGGGGTTGGAACTGCTTCTTGGGTCTGTCTGTTATCAATCTCCATCTGGTGTAAGAAGGCATTTATTTAGGTTGCCCCAGGAAAATTCATGCAATGGTACCTCTTTCTTTTTGTAAAAATGTGTTTTCTTTCCATTATTTTTAATTTTCTGTAATTGTGTGTGTCTGTGTATGGTAATGTGTGCATGTGTGTAGGTTTCCCAGAAGGCCAACCATAGCAGATCTGCCTGGAGCTGGGCATATAGGCAGTTGAGAGCCACATGACCTCGGTGCCAGGAATGAGGCACAGGTCCTGTGTAAGAGTAAAGGCTCTTAACCATAGACCCATCATTCTGCTCCCAAATTTAATGTCTTACTAAGTAAATTGGGTGGGTGTCACATGGATTTGAGAATTATAACTGTAAAAATCAACATTGATGGTGTCACAGAAGCCAGAGACCTCAAACCAAACCAGTAACTAATTGCAATGAGCGTTTACAAGTGAAGATGAGTGGAGAGTGGGGTACACTCTGGGAACACTGTAGGAAACTATAACTTCCATGACAAGATGTTTTCTATGCTTTGTTTTCTTTTTGTTTGGTTGGTTATGTGTTTTTATGGGGGAGTTTACAAGTCTAGAGGGCAGATACGAGAGGGTGAGAGGAGCAATGAGACTTGGGCACATCACAGAACACTCAGAAATTCAATAAAAAGTGTTCAAAAATCAAAGGTGGTGTTTTATCTGAGTAATCTTTGACCATTGTTTTAGTTTTTCAATGTCTGCTACTAGTTCTGTCTTTAATATGATCATGTCGAACAAATTTAAACCAATACAACCTAAACTCACATTGGTCCTTTCTTTCTACACGTGTCATGAACCTCCTTTCTAGATAACTTTGCAATCTTTCAGGTTGAGGAAGGATTACAAATTAGCTATCATTAGGATTTTCTGTCTTTTCCAGTATATCCCTTGCTATCCAGATCGCAATGTTGGGACTCTTGTGACCATGAATAGCAGTAATTATCTTTGAGAGCAGTAGTAAGCTAACTAAGGAGAATCCAATTTTTGTCAATAACCATTCATTCATTTTTCATCGAAAGCAAACAAATTATCTGTCCATAGTTCAAGTTTCTATTTAAGTTTCTTATATAAGATGATTATACCCTATTTAAAAACATTATGTAAGCCTCTCGTTGCTTAAACTGTAGCAAAATTACTTCCAAAATTAAAGTACTTTAGTCGCAGCATAAGTAATAAGTATTCAAGTGCACTCTATTACTTTTTTCCAGCCAGTGTTAACGATGTTGTTAAAACATGTGATGCTTTACTAGTGTGATATCAAACATTCTTTGGTGCCCCTAGTAATTTCATTTTCTTACACTTAGATTCCTGCTTCCAAAACTGCTGTTTCTAATTTTGAAATCCTTTTCTTCACATTTGTGATATATCTGGAATTCTTTCATCTTACACTAAGCTGGAGAAAGATTAGACCTTTTTCATTTTTTAATAGAAAGATCAAGATTTCTATAAACTTGATGTGACCCTTTTCACATTTGACGTTTTTATACACCTATGGCCAGCATAGATCTTACTTTTTTTCCCGTGAGCTGAATCTGTGTGAATTAACAAGGGATGAAAGTCATTGTCCTGTGTGCCAGCTTCCACTTCTTTTGCTGTTTTTATTTAATAACTTTTAACTGAACATTTTAAAGGGAACTTATAATTTTTAATGGAATTTATAAAATTCTTTATTCTTCACATTTTCCTCTATTTTTCTAAAGTTTTCATCAGATTTTTAGACATTATTTTGGCCAATGGTGCCCTTTGGGTTGACTTCTTTTTCCTGTAAATATGCTTGGATAATTTGGAAAGAAGCGATGTGAAAACAGATTGTACTCAATTCTCACAAAAATAAAGTGAGCTAAAGAAGGAATCCCACACATCTCACTAGAGAAAGTGAAAAAGCTGAAGCATAGCCAATAGCCATGCTGGCTTCTGAGTTCTGATCAGTCATTGATATGAGCTGGAGCCAGGCAAAGTGACTCTTCCCATTTGTTATTTATAAGCAGAAAGTGCAAACACATACTTAGATGCATTTGCCTATGACCCAGTAAGAGAATTCAAGCCTGCAGTTCCAAAGCAATAAATTAAGCAATCCCAACTATCTGATCACCATAGTTTCATTTTATCATCAATTCTGTAATTAGCACTCTAATTACTATTGATAACTTATGCAGTCTCTTGAGATATCAGTTTGTTTGATTTAAGGTTGAGTGAGTGTCATAAACTTTAGGATTTTGCCCTTTTTGCATTGGATAAAGGATTCACTGGGTAGAAAGATGTACATAATCACCTAGGTGTGTAGTTAACAAATTTCCTTGAATTTTATTCTTATGAGCAGCATTGATGTCTTCTCACATATGACTTCCTGATATTATTGGACCTAAGATGAAGCATAACTTTCATCTTTAGAAGAATTATTTTCATCATTTGAAGTAAAAATACAAAAATAATGTCTCTTTTCTCTATACCATGAGAGATGCAAGAATGCAAAGCACTACAGTGTCATGTATACGTCATCCACATTTAATCATGGTTTTAGCTCTCTTTTACAAAAGATAATCTAAGACCTATGAAATGGAATCTTTTATCCAATGTGATTAAATAATTATCCAAGAAATGTAAACAAAGAAACCTAGCCTGAAAGATCAGAGAGAATCCTAGAACTTTTGAGTTCTTTCTAGGGACAGGAGCTATATCTAACATTAAGCTTTGTTAGGACAGGAAAGCTTTGTTTATATAGAGAGGGATTTCAAATTGGAGGTTATGAAAATGATAGAGGCCTTACAGGAGGAAAATAAATTCCTCAAACTAGAACTGGAGTGCACAAAGAAAGAGTTGAACAGATCACTTGAAGAAACTACAATCAAACAGGAGAAAGAAATGAATAAAAGTTTTCATGACCTAAAACAGGAGATTCAAGCTATGAAGAAAATACAATCTGAGATAATCCAGGAAACAGAAACACAAGAGAAGAGGACAGAATCTACAGACACAAGTATAACCAACAGAATTCAAGAGATGGAACATATCTTCTAAGAAGATATGACTGAAGAAATGGATACAGGAGTCAAATAAAATGCTGAATCTAAAAAGCTCTTGACACAGAATATCCAAGAAATTTGGGACACTGTGAAAAGACCAAACCTAAGAATCATATGGGGAGAAGAAAAAGAAGACTCCCAACTACAAGACCCAGAAAATGTTTTCAACAAAATCATGGAAGAAAACTTCCCCAACCCAAAGAAAGAAATGTCCATGAATATGCAAGAAGCCTACAAAACTCCAAATAGATTGGACCAGAAAAGAAAATCCTCCCTCCACATAATGTTAAAACACTAGACATACAAAACAAAGAGAGAATATTAAAAGCTGCAAGAGAAAAAAGACAAGTCACATACAATGGAAAACCTATCAGAATTACATCTGACTTCTCAACAGAGACTATGAAAGCCAGAAAGGCCTGGACAAAAGTCATGCAGACACTAAGAGACCACCGATGCCAACCCAGACTACTATACCCAGCAAAGCTTTCAATCACCATAGATGGAGAAACCAAGATATTCAATGACAAAACCAACTTCAAACAGTACCTAACTACAAAACCAGCTCTACAGAAGATACTAGAAGGAAAACTTCAACCCATGGAGGGTAATTTCACTTAGGGTAACAGAGGAAATGAATAACCCCCCAACCACAAAGACAAAAGGAAGGAATCTCTCTCTCTCTGTCTGTCTCTGTCTCTCTGTCTCTCTCTGTCTCTGTGTGTCTCTGTCTGTCTCTGTCTCTCTGTCTCTGTGTCTCTGTCCTTGTCTCTGTCTGTCTGTCTGTCTGTCTGTCTGTCTGTCTCTCTCTCTCTCTCTCACACACACACACACACACACATTACCACTACCAACATCAAAATGATAGGAACAATTAACCACTAGTTATTAATATCACGCAGCATCAATGGCCTCAACTCCTCAATGAAGACAAACAGATGAACAGAATGGATGCAAAAATAGAAGGCATCAATCTGTTGCATACAAGAAACACACCCCAGAAATAAAGATAAACATTACCTTAGAGTGATGGGCTGGAAAAAGGTATTCCAAGCAAACAGACCAAAGAAACAAGCTGGAGTAGCCATTCTGTAGCTAATAAAATAGACTTTCAATCAAAATTAATCAAAAGAGATTGGGAAGGACACTTTATACTCATCAAAGGAAAAATACACCAAAATGATGTCTCAATTCTGAACACCTATGCCCCAAATACAGGAGTATTCATAAAAGAAACATTATTAAAGCTTAAATCACACATTGAAATGCACACTTTCATAGTAGGAAACTTCAACACTCGACTCTCACCAACAGATAGATCATCACAGTGAAAACTAAATTGAGAAACAGTGAAACTAGTAGACATCATGAACCAAATGGACTTAACTGATATATACAGAATATTTCATCTAAATGCAAAAGGATTCACCCTTTTCTCCACACTTCATAGAACCTTCTCCAAAAATCAACCATATAATTGGCCACAAAGCAAACCTCAACACATACAAAAAGATCAGAAGAATTCCTTGCACCCTATCAGACCACCATGGATTAAAGCTGGATCTCAATAACAATTACCACAGAAGGCCTACAAACACATGGAAACAGAACAACTCCCTACTCAAAGATATCTGGGTAAGGAATAAAATTTTAAAAAATGAAAAAAAAATTTCTAGAATTCAATGAATCTGGAGGCACAACATACCCAAACTTATGGGACACTATGAAAGCAGTGCTAAGAGGAAAATTCATAGCACTAAGTGCCTTTATTAAGAAATTGGAGCAATCCATGTTACCAACTTAACAATGTACCTGAAAGCTCTAGACCAAAAAGAAGCAGACTCACTTAAGAGGAGTAGATGGCTAGAAAACATCAAACTCAGAGAAAATCAACAAGATAGACAAATCCTTAGCCAAACTAACTAAAATTCAAAGGGAGAGAAATCAAATTAACAAAATCAGAAGTTAAAAAGGCAAAATAACAACAGACAGTGAAGAAATCATTAGGTCCTACTTCAAAAGCATATATGCCAAAAGAGTATATGACACAAAATATGTCCTGAATGAAATGGAAAATTCCTTGAGAGACACCAGCTATGATAATTGAACCAAGATCAGGTAAACATATTTAATAGTCCTGTATTTCCTAAGGAAACTGAGGAAGTCAGCAAAAGTCTCCCAACCAAATAGATCCCAGGGCCTGATGGATTCAGCACAGAATTTTACAAGACCTTCAAAAATGAGCTAATACCAAGTTTCTTTAAATTCTTACACAAAATAGAAACAGAAGAAACATTCCCAAACTCATTCTATGAGGCCACTGTCCCCTTGATACCTAAACCACAAAAGACCCTACAAAGAAACAGAATTTCAGACCAATTTCTCTTATGAATATTAACTCAAAAATACTCAATAAACTACTCACAAACCAAATCCAAGAACACATCAAAATTATTATTCATTGTGACCAAGTAGGTTTCATACCAGGTATACAAAGGTGATTCAATATATAGAAATGCATCAATGTAATTCATCATATAAGTAAACTGAAGGAAAAACCCACATGATAATCTCCTTAGATACTGAAAAAACATTTGACAAAATCCAATACCCATTCATGTTGAAAGTCTTGGAGAGAGTGGAATACAAGGCACATACCTCAACATAATAAAGGCAATGTACAGCAAACCTATAGCTAACATCAAACAAAATGGAGAGAAACACATTTTTTCAACTGAAATCAGGGACAAGACAAGGCTGTCCACTCTCTCCATATTTCTCCAACATAGTACTTGAAGTTCCAGCTAGAGCAATAAGACAACTAAAGGAGATCAAGGAGGTAAAAATAGGAAAGGAAGAAGTCAAATTATCACTATTTGCTGAAGACATGATAATATACATAAGTGACCCTAAAAATTCCACCAAGGAACTTCTGCAGCTGATAAACACATTCATTACAGTGGCCGGATGCAAAGTCAACTAAAAAAATTCAGTAAAACTGCTCTATACAAATGACAAACAGACTGACAAAGAAATTAGTGAAACTACACCCTTCATGATAACCACAAAGGGTATAAAGTATCTTGGTGTAACTGTAACTAAACAAATGAAAGACTTATATGAAAAAGACTTCAAATCTCTAAAGAAAGATAGAGGAAGAAGATATCAGAAGATGGGAAGACCTGCTATGATCCTGGATCAGGAGATTAAACATAGTAAAAATGTCCATCTTACAGATTCAATGCAATTTCCAACAGAATTCCAAGACAATTCTTTACAGACCTTGAAAGATCAATTCTCAACTTCATATGGAAGAAATATTTAAAAGAATTTTATATAATAAAAGATCTCTGGAGGAATCTCAATACTGGATCTCAAGCTGTACTATAGAGCAACAGTAGTAAAAACAACATGGTACTGGCATGGAAATAGGCTGACAGACCAGTAGAATCAATAGAAGACCCAGAAATAAAACCACATATCTATGGGCATTTGATTTTCAACAAAGACACCAAATCCATACAATGGAAAAAATATAGCTTCTTCAACAAATGGTGCTGGTCTAACTCTATGGCTATATGTAGAAAAAAACAACTGGACCCATATTTACCACCATGTACAAAACTAAAGTCCTCAATGTAAAACTGGACACCCTAAATGTGTTAGAAGAAAAGATGGAGAAGAGCCTTTAATACATTGGCACAGGAGACAAATTCCTAAACAGAAAACCAACAGTCCAGGCTGTAAGGTCAACAATTAATAAATGGGACCTCATGAAACTGAAAAACTTCTGTAAGGCAAAGGAAAGAGTCAACAGAAGAAATTGGTATCATACAGGTTGGGAAAAGATCTTCTCCAACCTTACTTCTGACAAAGGGCTATTATTCAAAATATATAAAGAACTCAAGAAATTAAACACCACAAAACCAAGTAACCCAACTGAGAAATGGAGCTCAGAATTAAACAGAGAATTCTCAACAGAGGAATATCAAATGGCTGAGAAACACTTAAAGAAACGCTCAACGTCCTTAGTCTTCAGAGAAATGCAAATCAAAATGACTCTGAGACTCCATCTTATACCCATCAGAATGGCTAAGATAAAAACCTCAAGTGACAGCACATGCTGGTGAAAATGTGGAGAAAGGGGAACACTCCTTCATTGCTGGTTGTAGTACAAACTTGTACAACCACTTTGGAAATCAAGAACTTTCTCAGAAAACTGTGAGTAGGGCTATCTAAAGACCCAGGTATTCCACTCTTTGGAATATACCGAAAAGATGTCCCACCACACAACAAGGACATATGCTCAACCATATTCTTAACATCCTTATTTGTAATAGCCACAACTTGGAAACAATCTAGATGTTCCTCAGTTAAAGGATGGATAAAGAAACTGTTGTAATTTACACTATAGAATATTACTCAGCCATTAAAAACCAGGAAATCTTGAAATTAGCAGGCAAATGGAGGGAACTAGAGACAATCATCCTGAGTGAGGTAACTAATACCCAGACAGACACACATGCCATATTCTCACTCATAAGTGGATTTTATCCACTTAATTTGAGTTAACCACATTACAACACAGGGACTGATGAGCCAAACAAGGTCTGTGTGGGATGTGTACCTAGACCTCCTGCTCAGATGTAGTTGATAGGCAGCACAGTCTCCTTGTGCATCTTACAATATGTGGAGTGGGGACTATTTCTGACATGGATTCATACCTCCTAATGTTGTTCACTTCTACCTTGGGTGGGTGTCCTTGCCAGGTCACAGAGGAAGAGCTTGCAGGTAGTACAGAGGACACTGGATAAGCTGAGGTCACATGTTAGGGGAGGAGGCTTCCCCTTCCTAAGGGGAGGATCAGGAGGTGATGATGGAGGAGGCTTCAATTAGGGTGTAAAGAATTCAAACTGCAGAACAAGCAGGTAACTAAAATTGTTAATCCCACTACATGGGAATAGCTCTGAGACATAGCTCTGAGACTGACTGAGATATGAAGGTCTCTGCATAGACAAGGCTTCATGTTGATCACAGATTTCTGTGACTTATCATTAGAGGCCATTTTAAGTATGGCATAAAGGAAGATTTGCAGATGTCTTACTTCTGCTCATACAATGAGCAGAGAACCAGTCTTACTTGCTCTGTACATCCTGTACACCTCATACCATCACAACGTTGTAATTGTATAATGCTTGTGAGAAATTATGTTTTCAGAACAAAAGAACTGGACACTAATTCTAGATTAGACTTGACAAGATTCATTCCTCTCAGCATGCTTGATGCTGACATTCTGCACCGTCCATGTCCCAGCCCCAGGCACCTCAGTTGCTGTTACCTATCAGAACGGGACAGCTTCCAGAACAGCATTGTAGAAAGCTTCTGATCCAAATCAGTAAAGTAATTCAGACTATCTCACGCAGGACTCCTATTAAGGTTGGAATTTTACAACTTTTGAAAAATGGATCACAAATGCTATCCCTGGCTTACTTAAGCATTTCCCCAATTTTTGTGGGGAGCCTTCAAAGGAATTATTCACCATAAATCAGCCTGAAGAAACTTTAAGAGAATGATGTCCCATTTCCAAATCAGTAAAGTAATTCAGACTATCCTACATGGCCTGCAGAATCTCCCATGCTCTTGGGAGAGACTGGACAGCAATAAGTGGTTGGCACAGAAAACTGAACAGTGGCACCAGCCCAGCAGGCCTGAGCCACCACAGTTATGCTGTCTGAAAAGATCTGGGCAGGAACCTATCGACCCACCACTGTGGTCCATGCCTGCACAATTGGGCAGGTAAAACCCAGCCTGGCCAGTTGCCATGGCCTGGTAGGGACTCCTTGGCTCTTGGGAGAGGCTGGACAGCCCTGAGGGGTCTGGACTGTGGTCTGGACAATGACCACAACTCAGTGGGACTGAACTGCCAAAGGTGCACTTTCTAGATTGGGCCACAGTGGTACAGGCCTGCACAATTGGTCAGATTAAGCCCAGCCTGGCCAGTCTACATGGCCCAGCAGGGTCTCCCATGCTCTTGTGATAGGTTGGATAGCCCTGAGTGGTCAGAACAGAAAATTAAGCAGCATCCTCAAAACAGCTGGTCTGAATTTCCTCAGTACTGCAAACTGGACTAGGCTGAAGCCTACCTCTGCTGACCCAGTTGGGAGCCTAAGGTGTAAAGCAAAGTTCCTAAGAGAAGACACCAGGTCACCTTCCTGTTCTAGAGAAGAACTCTCTGACCCCTCCAGGCAAAGGCAAGCAACCTATAATCACTCAACAACTATCTACTCTCAACGCCATCGTTAGAGACAACAAGATGGCTAAAGGACATCCTAAGAAGGCAAACAAGAAATACCAAAACAATTTGGCATCTCCAGATGCCAGCTATCCCAAAGAAAGCAACCCTGAGAACTCAAACACCATCAAAATACAAGAAAATGACCTCAAATCTATAGTAATGAGGATGATAATGGAAGAAACGAATAAAATCCTTTAAAAAATGCAAGAAGATGCACCCAAACAGGTTGAAGACCTAGAGGAGGCCTATAGAGAAGCACTGGAAGAAATTCAGGAAAATACAAACAATCAAGTGAAGGATCAATAAAACAGTTCAAGTTCTGAAGCTGAAAAAGAAACAATGATAAAGGCACAGATAGATGAAAAACGAGAATGAAAGACCTTAGAGAAGAAAGCAAGCAACACAGAGGTGAGCTTCTATAACAGAATCCAAGAGATGGGGGATCAAATCTTGGGACTAGAAGACACAATCATAGAACTCGAAGCAACCATCAAAGAAAATGCTAAATCTGAACAATTCTTGACACGAAACATCCAAGATATGAAGGACACTGTAAGAATAAGAAACCTGAGAATAGTAGACATTGAGGAAAGGGAAGACACCCAACTCCAAGGCCCAGAATATATCTTCAACAAAGTCATAGAAGAAAATTTCCCCAATTTAAAGAGATGCATATAAACATACAAGAGGAATACAGAACACCAAATAGGATAGACCAGAAAAGAAAATCTTCCCATCACATAATAATCAAAACAAAAATACACAGAACAAAGAAAAAATACTAAAAGCAGCATGAGAGAAAGGCCAAGTAACATAGAATGGCAAACATACCAGAATTACACCCAACTTTTCATCAGAGACCATGAAAGCTAGAAGGGCCTAGAAAGAGGTCCTGCAAACCCTAAGAGACTACAGATGCCAAGCCAGATTACTATACCCAATGAAAAGATCAATAACCATTAATGGAGAAAACGAGATATTCCATGACAAAAACAAATTCAAACAGTACCTATCCACAAATCTGGCATTACAGAAGTTACTAGAAGGAAACCTCTAACCCAAAGTGACAAGCTACAACCAAAATTACACGAGAAATAGGTAACTACTCCATCGCAGAAAACATAACCAAACATACACTCTACTGCAACCAACATCAAAAACAAGGGACTTAACAGTCACTGTTCATTAATATCCCTCAACATTAATGGTCTCAATTTTTCAATAAAAAGGCACAGCCTAACTGAACAGATGCATAAACAAGATCCAACATTCTTCCACATTCAAGAAACGCATCTAAGTCACAAGGATAGACATTACCTCAGGGTAAAAGGCTGGAAAAGGGTATTGCAAGAAAACAGAGACAAGAAGCAAGCTAGTGTAGCCATTTTAATATATAATAAAATAGACTTCCAACCAAAATTAGTCAAAAGAGATGAAGATTGCCACTTCATACTCATCAAAGGTAAAGTTTACCAAAATGACATCACAATTCTAAACATCTACTCTCCCAATTCAAAGGCACCTACATTTGTAAAAGAACTATTAAAGTTTAAACCACACATTGATTCCCACACATTAATAGTGGGAGATTTAACACCCCACTTTCACCAAAGGATGGGTCAGTGAACCAGGAACTAAAACGAGAAAAAGGACACTAACCAACATCATGAATCAAATGGATCTAATGGATATCTACATAACTTTTCACCCAAACACAATGGATTATACCTTTCTCAGCAACCCAAAATTTATCATATAGTAGGTCACAAGCAAGCCTCAACAGATTCAAGGAGATTGAAATAATGCATTATATACTATCGGATCACCAGGGTCTAAAGCTGGACTTCAACAGCAACAGAAATATCAAAAAGCCTACACACATATGGAAACTAAACAATTACCTACTTAATGACACCTGTGTCTGGGAAGAAATAAAGAAATTAAGGAATTCATGAAATTCAAAAGATGAAAAAACAACATACCCAAATCTGTGACCACACATTGAAAGCTGTGATAAAAGGAAAATTCATAGCAGTAAGTGCCTTTATAAAGAAGTTGGAAACACCCCACGTAAGCAGCTTAATGACACATCCGGAATCCTAAAAAAAAGAAACAGAATCACCCAAGAGGAGTAGATGTTTGGAAATAATCAAACTCATGGCTGAAATCAGTAAATTAGAAACAAATAGAACAATTCACAGAATCAACAAGCAAGAACCTGGTTCTTTGAGAAAATTAGCAAGATAGACAAACCGCTAACCAGACTAATTAAAAGGCAGAGAGACACTATGCAAATTACCAAAATCAGAAATGAAAAGGGGGACATAACAACTGACACTGAAGAAATACAAAGAATCATAGGATCTTACTTTAAAGGCATACATGCCACAAATTTTTAAAATCTAAGGGATATGGACAATTTTCTTGATCGATTCCACTTTCCAAAATTGAATCAAGATCAGATAACAAATTAAATAGCCCTATTTCTCCTATGGAAATTGAAGTAGTCATTAGTAGTTTCTCAACCAAAAAAAAAAAAAAAAAAAAAAAAGCCCAGGGGTAAGACAACAAAAGAAGATCAAGGGGATCCAAATGGGAAAGGAAGAAGTCAAATTATCCCTATTTTCAGATGATATGATAGTGTCCATAAGTGACCCTCAAAAATTCCACCAGAGAACTCCTACAGCTGATAAACACATTCAGCAAAATGACTGGATACAAAATTAACTACAAAAAATCAGGAATCTTCTTATATAAAAATGACAAATATGTTGAGGAAAAAATTAGGAAAACTACTCACTTCATGATAGCCACAAGAAATATAAAATATCTAGGAGTAGCTCTAACCAAGCAAGTGAAGGACTTGTTTGAAAAAAAAAAAAAACTTCAAATCTCTGAAGAAGGAGATTGAAGATGACATCAGAAGATGGAAAGATCTTCCTTGTTTGTGAATCAGGAGAATTAACATAGTAAAAATGGCCACCCTTACCAAAAGCAATTTACAGATTCAATTCAATCCCTATCAAAATACCTACACAATTCTTAAAAGACATTGAAAAATTATTGCTCAACATCTGACTCTCACATGGACTCTGGTGCCCTTTTCTGACCACGTCCCCTGGATGGGGAGGCCTGGCAGCACTCAGAGGAAGAATAGCAAGTTATCAAGAAGAGACTCGATACTCTAAGAGTATTGGGAAAGGAGGTCTCCCTCAATCACAGACATAGGGGAAGGGAGAAGAGGGGAAGTGCGAGGGAGGGAGGAATAGAAAGATACACAGGATGGGCTAACAATTGAGATGTAATATGAATAAATTAATAAAAAATAATTTAAAAAATTAATGCTCAACTTCACATGGAAAAACGAAAAAACTCACAATAGCTAAAACAATCCCGTACAATAAAAGATGCTACAGAGGAATCTCCGTACCTGATCTGAAGCTGTACTATTGAGCAACAGTAATTAAAACAGCATTGTACTGGCACAGCAACAGGCTGGTTTATCAATGGAACTGAAGACCCAGAAATGAATCCACACATATATGGTCACTTGATCTTGGCAAATAAGCCAAATATATTCAATGGAGAAAGGAAAGCATCTTCTACAAATGGTGCTGGTCTAACTGGATGTCTATGTGTAAAAAAATGGAATTAGATTCATATTTTTCACCATGCACAAAACTCAAGTCCAAGTAGGTTAAAGAGTTCAACATAAAACCTGAGACACTAAATCAGTTATAAGATAAAGTGGGGAATAGCCTGGAACACAGTGGCACAGGAGACAACTTCCTGAACAGAACACCAACAGCTCAGGCCTTACGGTCAATAATTAATAAATGGGACCTCATGAGTCTGAGAAGCTTCTGTAAGTAGAAGACACTGTCAACAGAACAAATATACAGCATACAGACTGGGAAAAGATCTTCACCAACCCTACATCTGACAAAGGTCTAATATCCAAAATATATAAAGAACTCAAGAAATAAACACCATGAAGCCAAATAACCCAATTAGGAAATGGGGGTAGAAATAAACAGAGAATTCTCAACAGAGGAATATCGAGTGCCTGAGTAACACTTAAAGAAATGCTCCACATCTTTAGTCATCAGAGAATTGAAAATCAAAACTACTTAGAGATTCCACCTTACACCCATCAGATCAAAAATTCAAGTGACATCACATGCTGGTGAGGATGTGGAGAAAGAGGAACACTCCTTCATTGCTGATGGCAGTGCAAACTTTTACAACCACTTTGGAAATCAATCTGGTGCTTTCTTAGGAAACTGAGAATAGGGCTTCCTCAAGACCCAGCTGTTCCACTTCTTGGAATATACCCAGAAGATGCGCCACCACACAACAACGACATATTTTCAAGCTTGTTAATAGCAACCTTATCCATAATAGGCAGAACCAAGAAACAGCCTAAGTGTCCCTCAGTTGAAGAATGGTTAAAGAAACTGTGGTACATTTATACCATAGAATACTACTCAGCTATTAAAAACATGGAAATCCTGAAATTTGTGTACAAACAGATGGAAATAGAGAGTTAACCCAAGGGCAGAAAGACTCACATGGTATATACTCACGTATAATTGGACACTAGCCCAAAAAGCATGTCCCATGAAAGTATTCCATTACCAGGAGATTGGAATAGATGTGAGGACATCCTAGGGGAGAGAAATATAAGAGAATGAGTAAATAGAAGGATTCAGAGCATCCTAGAAACCTACAGGAAGAACATCATGATGGGTGGATCTGGGCCCAGGAAGGCCTGCTCAAACTACTGCACCAAACAAGGACAGTACAAGCAGTAAACAATAAACCCCTACTCAGATGTAGCCAATGGACAGGACATTCTCCACACTTGTGTGGAAAATGGGCACTGACTCTGACATGAACTCTGTTGCCCTATATTTGACCACTTCTCCTTGCTGGGGAGGCCTGTTGGCACTTAGAGAAAGAATGAGCAGGCTACCAAGATGGGACTTGATAGCCTATGACTATATAGTAGAGGAGGAGGTCCGGCTTGCTCATAGACCTAGGGGAGGGCAATAGGGCGAAAGCGGGAGAGAGAGAGAGGAATGGGATGATACAAGTGATGGGATAACAATTGAGATGTAATCTGAATAAATTAATTAAATCATTAAAAATCCAATTTATAATGCAATATTTAATATCTTAAAAAAAAAAAGAAGAAGAAGATGAGCATCATAGAACCTGCATAACGAGTTAGCTTCAAATGTGGCAAACAAGCCACTGGGGAAAATATCCTTATTTCTGCCACAGACAGAATTCTGCCTAAAAACGGGCAAGTTTAGATGCAGGCAAAGTTGGTGGCCAAATTCTGCCAAGACATCGTAAGCAAGTCCTCAACAGTTCTTGCCTCGCAAATAGTCTGTAGGATATATTTGACCAGAGGGCTGAAGATGATGCTCCAACGTTATAGAGAGTGTTGGATGACTGCATAGGCAGTAAGCTGTCTCAGTCATTTTTTTTCCATTTTAAAAGCTGCTAACTTGCACTCTGGTTTCATTCAGGTATTTAAGTTTTATCCCTTCTCAAGTCTCTGATGGGTTTGAAGACCAGATAGCTTACTCTTTCAATTAAGCTTAGTAAATTAGGGGCTAAGATGTTTTTATATGAAGATAGATGTTTTAAGTTAATAGATATGAGATACGATAGATATTAATCTCCATTCAGAAAATTAGACCCAACGAGATAGGAAAAATGTTACTTCAAGTTTGCAAAATAAAAATAGCCAAATCACTAAGATTGTAGCATTTATATAATTCCTGATTGTCTCATTGTTCTTCCTCTGTATATAGTTTATTTTACTCATGTGTAATAATATAAATATATATGTTAAAAAAGAAACATAGTAAAAATATTAAAAAAAGAAAATTGTTAACATAGCAATGAAATCACTTTGATTATTTATTCTCCTCTGGATAGTCATGCTAATGGGCAATTTATTTGTGTAGGCATGATCTAACGTCTTCCTGAGATTTCTCATTCTGTGATGTCTTATTGACTCATCTGTGTGTGTGTGTGTGTGTGTCTTGGCTGTATCATACTTTCCTAAAATGAAAACATTGGTGATTATAAGCTACTAAAACGAATTTTCTTTTTTTTTAATTTTTTATTAATTTATTCTTGTTACATCTCAATGGTTATCCCATCCCTTGTATCCTCCCATTCTTCCCTCCCTCCCATTTTCCCCTTATTCCCCTCCCCTATCACTGTTCCTGAGGGGGATTTCCTCCCCCTGTATATGCTCATAGGGTATCAAGTTTCTTCTTGGTAACCTGCTATCCTTCCTCTGACCGCCACCAGGCCTCCCCATCCAGGGGACATAGTCAAATATGAGGCACCAGAGTACGTGTGAAAGTCATACCCCACTGTCCAGTCAATGGTGGAGAATGTTTCTTAAACCATGTAAACACTATACTTCCTAATGCATTGTCAAACTCTCGTAGATATTAGCACAATTCCGTCTTTACCCTTAACACATGTGATTAACTATAGGCAAAAGCAATTAATGTAGAAAGAAATCAGTTTTTATCTCTTTAAAATTTCAACTCTGACAGTTCTAAAGATAAAGAGCTTCCTTGGATGCAATGAACACCAACTCCATATGTTTTAGACACTTATTTGCTAGCAAAATCTCATTAAGGCATATGAAAAAAATTAGTCCCTGTAAAATTATACATCTGAGAGAAACGACAGGTTTGACAGTGCCAGCATTTATCAACAGAGGAACAGACAAAGTCACAGAAGTGCAGCCTTTTGTAACGTGACAGCGTCAATTGATTAGACACTTCTGTCACTTTGGGCGACCCACATACAACTGAGTTTTCTAGAGGTAACTGAATAAATGGCTGCCATTCATTTAAGTTTGAGAATATGTTGGAGAAAAGATCATAACTTTGGCAGAATGAGCTTGATTGGGTGAAGTCAGACATGGCAAAATCACAGTACAGAATAATGTTGAAATTGATATTTTTGAGTAACAATATATTCACAATAAATTAACATGAAAATCACTCAATCCACCTTACTTTGTAAATCAAGTCAAATTGATTTAACATAATTTTGTACACATCTGTAAGCTGTTTTAATTGGTGTTTATTTATATTTCAAATTTTACTTTGAAATTGAGTAACTGCCGCATTCTGTATTTATTTCTACAAAAGCAGTTTTCTACAAAGCAGTATAAGTATAGCAAGAAAGAAATTGACAAGGTAACCAGAAAAAGCATGTTTTAAGCAATAACCATAGAGTATCTTAGACTTTCCTGTTGTGCTGGGGTAGAAATTCCACCATCAGACATTTCTTGTCATAAATATTACTCTTTTCAAATGGCCCCCTATCAGCCCCTACATAATGTTGAACTGAAAATATTGTTCTAGCTTCAGATACAATGTCTACATTGAAAGTGGAATGAAGAACTACTTGGGCTGTGTTAGGTTTCAGGCAAAGAGCTACTCCTGTCATGCTCAACCACCATAAGATCGCCCCATATAAATCACTATCAAAGCAATGAAAGGCATTTTGTCATACCTGCCTCTGAGTTTGTAATTCTTGTTTCTTCAGAAGAAGTTTATCAAGTTGTCCAGGTAAGTAGACCCTAAGCAATCAGGAGCCATTGGTGACACATTCCATATGATGGACGCATAATAGTTAAATGACCAAATCTTTTCTCTTTCCACTGTTATTCAGAGAAACATTCCAGCAAGCGTACACTGTGGGATGCTCAATAACCACACGGGATAAGGCCTCCCTCTTCTCTCTGAAACCTAAAACACAGGAACTCCTCTTTCTACTGTGTGTCTGACCTCTCCTCAGGGCCACCAACATCCTGCTTGTTCATGGTTAAGAGCTCTGTTAGCAAGGCAAAATCTGATTTAGTATTCCTTTCAAAACCAAACTTTGCAGTCTATGCCATCTCTTCTTTCCTTTGAGAGCGAACTTTCCAGTGTACACACAGGCTAGTGTACACCAAACGGTAGCTGCTAGAGAATATAGGAAAGGTGGGAGAAGGAAAGATTTGCCAATATAAACAATCACGAGATTTTTACCAGCATATAAGAGAGAAAAGTATCAGAATACTACCCATATTTGTCAAAACATACTCATTAAAAAACATCAATGATTATAGGTAATTATTTTTTCCTTCAACTCACATCAAGAATTAAACCTTATTCTTTTCTTACTTCTATTTAAAGTATTTCTTTTTCTAAATTCAAGAGCACATATATTTTAGCTGTGATCATATTTTAAATTCTTCCTTGCTTGTTATTTGCTCTTTATTTACTAGAACTTTTGTGTCTAATTATGAACACTAAGCTTTAGGTTTAGAAATGACCTTCTAAGGACATCCATTGTGTAGAAATTCTCTCTACATTTGCATTGAGATTCTAATATTTATGACCTATTTCCAGAATTATTTTAAAAAATATTTTCTAAGAGCGATATCAATGGTTCAGAGCACTTGCTTCTCTTGCACAGAAAAAAAGGCTACAAGTTCATATGAACTAATGTGTTGCATTGCATGCAGATGTACATATATATATATATATATATATATATATATATATATATAAAACAAATATCAAAAAACCTATGTTCTTTTCCTAGAAAATTCTTCAAATTTCAAATCAGCTGAAAAGCCTTTTTCTTATTTCCATTGTTTCTGAATATTAATTCTCTAAACAAAACCAGTCACTCTAAGGAGATATTAGAGATGATAGAAAACACATGTGTTTTTTTTTTTTTATAACAGATGGAAATTTCTTCACAATACTCCATGTTTCCTTACTTGGTAATATTTCTCAACTTTATTTATTACTTTATTAATTACTTTAACAATAATAACAAAGTGTTATGCTAGTTACTTAGGTAGACACATATATGAATTATGCAGTCTTTAAATCAATCAAACGGAGGTAAGAGAAGCACTTGGGTGTCATAAACTGCAGCACAATTAAATCTTTTTTATATAACTTGTGAGTGAATAGAAAACTTTCACGTGACCAAAACACAGTGCATTTTAAAGAAAGTATATTGTATTGGAGGTAGTCAGAAGCATGTCTGCTAGTTTTAGAAAATCAGGGTGGATGAAAACAGAGAATTTCCAAGAACTAGATTGTAACATTGTTCTTCAGGAAACAAAACCAATTCTCATCATAAGGTGGGCTAAAAAAGAAATCATCTATGTAGATGAGTCTTTGTTAAAAAAAAAAAAAAAAAGCAAAGGTAAAAACAAAACAACAAAAAAAAAAAAAAAAGGAAGTTGTAGAGTGTTTTGGATTTTCCATGGGCCAACCAAAGTGGGTAGCAAATCAAGTAAAAAGAAACACGAAGCTAGAATTCAAAAAGGAAAGCAGATTATAGTAAACAGAAATGACTCAATGAAGTGAAAAAATTCCCAAGAAAAAAGGGAGTTTTTAAGCTTAGCATGGTTGCAGAGATTCACAGCTATCGTGCCTGAGAGAGAAAGGGAGATCGCTAGAAAATCTGAGTCCAGCATCAGCTATGTACCAGGCTTTAGGCCAGCTGGGGCTACAAGAGACTGTGGACCAAAACCAATGAAACAAAAGAAACAAAAAATAAATTAAAAGAAAAAGAACCCATCTCCAAAAGCACCATCTTCACTACATACACAGTGGCCCTTGTTACGCTCCTGGATGAACATGCTCAATCACACCCGTAATAAAAATATAATTTTGTAGCTAAATTTGAAGCATGGATGTCAGGTATATGAAGTTCATTGTTTCTAAAACATTGCAAAGTTCATACAATAATTTCCCTACAGATCTAAAGTGACAATTTCAAAGTGTATGTGGCTCAGAGGCTGGAAGAGTCAGTGTGACATTTGTCTATTTATACATTTATCTGTAGTTCTTATACATACAACATTTCAAAACTCACAATTCCAATTAATGTTGAATAGATGCAGGCAGGAAGGCATTAATGATAAAAATGGCCTTTTGCCAGCACTGAATATAGGTTTGATCACATGAGATGTATTTTTAATTGATCCCTTAGAGGGAGTGAAATGAGCAGTTATTTACCTGCCTGAAATGAGCACTGTGGCATCTTACTTTCCCCTGTCTCCTCTACAGTTAATACTTCCTTTGTGTTCAGTAATGTCTCCAATTTCATTTACTTATTAGATTTGGTTGTTAACTCACCACAAGCAATAATTTCTGAGCAGATGAATACTGAATGGAAATTGCTTAATTACTACACTTTTATTTGTGCTATATGTATAAATGTTTGACTGGCTATTGCTGAGAGTAAAATGACTTTGGAATGTCTTTCCACAAGTTATGCACTTTGGTGGGTCGAATACTTTGTGCCATTATATAAAAAAATGTTGGCATATTTGTCTACCAGCAGTATAATGACAGCTGTAGGTAAGGTCATTCAGTGTGGTCTCTTTAACCAGATTACGCTAGTGTTTGGCGCTCTGCTCAGATCCAATAGCTGGTAGATTCAAAGGGCTTGTTTTAAAAACTTGTTAATTTGTTCGTTGGGCTGAGAACAGAAGCCAGGGCCTTGGATCTGTTAAGTAAGTGTTCTGTCAAGGATCTCCATACCATACATTCCTGCTTTTGAGTTTTTCAGGGAAAAGATAATTGCAATTTTTTGTTAGTCCTGTAATGTGGCAAATTAATAAAGATATCCTGTCATACTGAATTTATTATTCTTTTTAATAATACTCTTATTTTATCTACTGTATATGAGGCCTTTTATCAGATTATTATTTGTTAAGTTATTGTTGTAATAATGTTAGTAATAATTGTCCAGTAAACCCAAATCACTCCTCTGATGGTCTCTAGAGTGTGTCTAAAGAAGCAATTGACAATGGCAGGAATGTTAAAACACTTAGAGAAAAAATGTAAATAAACCCCAGCTGTCATTACTGGCTCCTTATCATTTAAATAGCACTTATTTAAAAAAATCAATTCACATCTGAAAAGAAAAGCATTAAAATTTACATGCAAAAAAATCAAGTGAGACTCTTTGTAATATCATGTATACAAAATTATTGGAAGCTATTAATATAGTTCTTATTGTTAGTCTAAAAATGTGTCAGATATCAAGAATAGTACATGCTTATGAAAGACAGGTATCCTGGAAAAATGTGTTAAAGCCACAAAGATGGAAAGAATATAGAGAAAGCCATTCTAACCTGAACAAACAGTAATTTAAGAAAGTATTCATCAGTGCTAAGTGGAAAAAAACCAACAAAATATTTTCCAGTACCAGTTAATGCAGAAATCTACTGTATAAGGTTGGTGTGCCTGTCACTTTAGGAGTTTTTCCTGACTGATGCACCTCAAGTGTATGCTCTGGAATGAATATCTGAAGTCTGGTGGAATGAATTAAGTTCTTGCCTTCTACTTTAATTACAAAGCCATTGTGTAGATTCTTGTATCCAGATTGTTGCAGGAAGTGAGCAGGTTGGACATACAAGATCAAATAGTGGTCAATACTCAGATGTTTCTGCAAAATTGACAAAGTAAATGCAGATTAATCACCAGGACCAGATGGTGTCTACCCAGGGACTTTAAGCAACTCCAGAGTGAAACAGAGACAGTTGGCCATGTGCAGCCAGTCATTTCAAAGGAAAACTGTGTGAAAGGGAAAGACAAGTTGTTTGTAAATTTAACTCCTTCAGGGAGAGTCCTGGGCCAAATCATGTCTCAAAAGAAGAATAATTATCACACTCTTCAAAACTGTGTAACAACAACAACTCCCCAATCTTGCATTCTACTTACTAAAAATCATCTACAAAGCCCACTCATCTTTGAAATAATCAGATGTAAATTGCTTATAAATTCAATAAATAAAATGTCTACATGTATGTGAGTCCTTGTGTCTGTCTTTCACTCATGTGTGTCTGTAAGTACATAGAAAGAGACAGAAAGACTAAGACAGGAACAGCGTTCATTATGTTTATTTTTGAGCACTGACGTCACTATTGCCAACACTTCATTTGTGGCGTTGGGAAAATATGAATTGTGCAGACGAGGAGCCTCTCATCTCTTTAGGTGGGAACACAAAGTCTCTTCAGAAGGCATCTCTGACTAGAGGGTGAGCTTGTAATTCCAGCATTAAAATTCTTGCTTCACCCTCTGCTCACGCATTACAGATATTTCCACAGCACTGAGACAGAGCAGACGTGCAGCCTTTCTGGCTGCTGCAGCCTTTGCCAATCTAGCTAATTGGTGTCAAAAGGTGAAATTGTGGCTATGGCAACTAAAGAAATAGAAAACGTTTGAAAATTAAACTTACCGAGTCTCACACATTTTTCTTGCCTTGTTATATCCCTGTGCTCTTCTTTCACCGGCTCATATTTTGTGTCTTGAATAGGGGAATTATACTGTAATATCAGGTGCAGTACTATGATCTCAGTGTTCTCCCATAGATTTTTGGTGTCTGGTTTTTAGAAAGAGCTTCAGCCATGACCAACATCTTACTGTATTTTCTTTTTAGTGAAGTTATCAAGTTCTCATTTGCTGAAATAATGTAAAGTGATTTTCTGCATTTTCTCATGAAAAACCTACCAACATACCTATATTTGCACCTCTATGGACTGTTTTTCTTGTGCTACAATGGGTAATAATCTTTCTCTTCTAGTGAAGTTTCCTTGCCTTCTTCCTGACTGAGGCCATCTTGTCTCTACCTGTATTCTTGGTTTCCATAATTATGCCACCTTTTTGCTGAACATCTGCATTTCTGCTAAGTTAGCCTGACCCACATGTAGAAACTCTGACATCTATCCCCATGCAGCAAGAAACTAACCTCAATCTCATGATGAGAAACTCTCCAGCTGTTGAACCCTTTTTTTTTTTAGTAAAACTTTCTGAAGGCATTGTTGATGGTAGGCACTACTGATGTGTGTGTGTGTGTGTGTGTGTGTGTGTGTGTGTGTGTGTGTGTATGTGTGTGTGTGTGTGTGTGTGTGTGTGTGTGTGTGTGTGTACTTCAATTAGTGTTTATGCTCCTTGCTAAAATCAAGATTATTCTTATCAAGATCTTTGGATATTTCCATGTTTCTAAATTCATCCGTTAGTCATTCCATGTTCTGTCATAAAACACTTTATATATATTTTAGTTAGTTGTTAGGCTTCCTTTTTGGTGGGAAAATTTTACATTTTGAGTATTCTGTTCTAGGTTTTCCTCTATGTCACTGGTGGATTCTTGTTGTTTGCCAAGAACCTTTATTTTTCTCTCTAACTAAGGAGAATTTAAATGTAAATCTCAAAGAGATGTCTGCATTCCTGTGTCCACAGCAGTGGTAGTTGAAATAATCAAGACATTGGAACAAATTCTATGGCCATTAAGAGAAGAAATACAGCCAGGCATGGTGGCCCACACCTTTAATCTTGGAACTTGTGGAGGCAGAGGAGGCAGATCTCTGTGATTTCTATGCTAGCCTGGTCTGTAAAGCAAGGTCAGGACAGTGAAGTCTACACAGAAAAGCCCTGAAGCCCTGTCTCAAAAAACAAGAGAGAGAGAGAGAGAGAGAGAGAGAGAGAGAGAGAGAGAGAGAGA
>OU015744.1:64095804-64119085 GCA_907169655.1 Acomys percivali
AGAGAGAGAGAGAGAGAGAGAGAGAGAGAGAGAGAGAGAGAGAGAGAGAGAGAGAGAACCACAGGAATACAGAATATAGGTTGTTCAGACCAGGTAGAATATTGTGTACCGTATAAAGAAGATAATCCTATAGTTAGGACAGGCTAGTCAAGGTTCTCCAGACTATATAGTGACTATATGTATAAAACACTGGCCTATTTGCTTCACTTTGAGTAGTTTAAAAATGGCTGACTTATATAAAAGAGAGCACAAGGGTCTTCTATTCACTCAGTTTCTGAAGCCAAAGTACTAAAGGCCTTAATGCTTATAATCTGGACCTGAAGGCCTAAGGGATGCTTTTGTCCAGCTTGGAAGACTGAAAAAGGGAGTTTTAATATCAGCACTATACCAGAGAAACACTATCAGAATGGATAAAATTACCAGTGAGAGTGAAAGCCAAGCAAGATTAAAAACAAAAACAAAAACAAAAACAAAAACAAAACTGCTGTAAACTACTGCATTTAGCATCAATAGCATGGCACCAAATACTTCAAATGTATCAAGAAGTGGATCTTGTATTCATTATTTTCATCCCAACAAATAAGAAAGAAGATAAAAGAGCATTATGTATCAAACACTTAGAAGATAATTTACTTATAAACTGTAGCACAAGTAAGAACAAAGGAGACATCATTCTTGCTTGCTGCAGATGAGCTGCCTTCTCTTCACTCTCTTATTCTTTGAGTGTACAGAGAGAACTCAGCATGCCATACTTTAAGCACACAGTAGTAGGAACTGATGGGACTCGATCTTCATTGATTCTATTTGGGAAAATAACACTCAATTTATGTTACCATTGGCTGAAGGGACAAATTTGTTCAAGACAGATGGGATCATCATGAAACCTGACCTCCCAATTGGCTTTCTCTTAACCTGATGCTACTGCCTTGAGATATTGTAGGTATGATTATTTTGAGAAAAAAAATGATGTCACTGAATCTGGAGGGAGGCTTATGTCATACTGGTGGATGAAGTTGAATAAACTGGATTTCTGACAGCAGAAATGGCAGGCAGCATACAAGGCTTAAACACCGAAGCTCAAATTTGTTCCCAACATTATGACTCTACCTTATATCAGCAACACAAAGAGAAGAACATTCTCAATCCAAAAATGAAAAGACAAATGCTGAGGGAGTGAATGTGATGCAGTGAGTATCATGTGAAGGTGAGCCCGGAAACTCTTACGCTGTGAGTGCTCATCAAGAATTTACCTGTTGGTCTTGTACCACAATTATGAAGGGTGACTTATTGGTTATGTTTTTGTGAATCTGCTACATGTTCAAAGTGAGATTTTTCTAATTGATCTCATCTTACTGCTTGTCTGTTTTGTACCAAGGGAGCTGAAGAAAGAGAGGTGAAATCTTTCAGATGTCTAACAGTAGGTAGTTATATAACTGATGCAGTTCTCTTGAAGGAATATATACTGTATAACCACATGACTCTTAGGCTTATGATAAAACTACAAGATAACATTCATTAGTGATGGATGTGCTACCCAGCTGATAAGACTAGAATCAATTTCTAAACAATGTACAAATCCAGGCAAAATTTCTAAAGGAGCCAAAGTGGAGCATGAGATTATAGAGTACCTGGAACGGGCTTCTTGGACTAATGACAGAGTTTGTCTTACAGTGAGAGAGGAAAATATCCATGAGAGAAATTAGGGGACAGCAGGAGGTAGAGGGGAAGGAGATTACAAAGCCTCTAGGCATGGAACTCAGTGGAAAAATCCTAAGCAGTTGGATGTTGTTAGAAAAAGAGAATAAAATCAGAGACTGATGTCAGGTGAAACTGAAAGTTAGCAATAAACAGATTGTTTTTCTTTTAATTTTTTTATTAATTTATTCATACTACATCTCAATTGTTAGCCCATCCCTTGTATCCTCCCTTTCTTTCCTCCCTCCCGCTTCCCCCTCTACTCCCTTCTCCTATGTCTGTGACTGAGGGGGACCTCCTCCCCCTGTATATGCTCCTAGGGTATCGAGTCTCTTCTTGGTGACTTATTATCTTTCCTCTGAGTGCCACCAGGCCTCCCCATCCAAGGGACATGGTCCCATATGGGGCACCAGAGTTTGTATGAAAGTCAGATCCCCTTCTCCCACTCCTTCATTGCTGGTGGGAATGCAAACTAGTACAACCACTTTGGAAATCTATCTGGCGCTTTCTCAGAAAAATAAACAGATTGTTGAAGGGCTGGAAAAGTTATCTTATGGACTCGGGACTTGATTTAGAATGTCCTTTGCATTTAAATTTTAACAACTGGAGAGGACTGTGAAAAATAAATTAGTTAGATGGAACTTAAAAATGAAAGAAAAGCTTCAGCTTCTCAGAATGATCAACTTGAAGTCTATTGTCATATTCTAAAATGAGAAATGATAAGATTTGAACAGAATACTGGTATGTGGTGAGATCAGAACACTGAGAGATGCTCTTGGTGCTTGGTTGGTGAAAAAGTATAATTGTTTGAGATAAGAATTCCTGTCAGTGTGGGTTAAGGAGCCTAGAGACTGTCTTGCTCACTGCTTAATAGACATTTTTATATGGGTTGCTTTGTTTGAGTGGCAGGATCAGGAGGAACAACCAACTCACTAACAATCCATGAATCCAGGTAATGCAGAAGCTTGATTCAAGGTCAATATGTATAAAACAGTATAATGTGTTCTGGATGAGCATAAGCAAAGAATTTACAAAGAAATGAAACAAAACAAATTTGAAGAGGAAAAAGAAGAGAGGGAAAAATATATATTCATATAAGATGGCTTTAGTGTATAGTAAATTGATTAAAAAAATGGAGATGCTGTATAGTAAAATAAGAGATGAGGGAGAACTTTTCTCTAAAACTACAGTAACTCTTATAAAGAGTGTGAGCACAAAGGGAAGTCTGGACTTCCTATGAAGGCTGTATATGGACAATACTAGGCAAGAGAGTCCTCTGTGGTTTCTAAGGGAAGGGTTGACCAAGGCAGCACAGCTAGATTTAGATGGTCTAGATTGAGTGTTTTCCATGGGCTAAGATCTCTGTTGCTGTCTATAAATCAATCCTATGGAGAATGAGGCAGATTGATGTAACTCACAATGTCAAAGCTGGGTATGGCAGCTGAAAGTAGCAGTAGATGGAAGATGGTGTGGGTTACCCTGAAAAGCAGAATTCCTGAAATTCATGTGTGAAGAAGGAGGTTAAGTAACGTAATATGGATATGTGATAGGGCTGTGTTGAATCAATGCCATTAAAGGACACACATTTCAGGCAGATGTGAAATATCATGTTGACAGAAACTCAAAACAAGATGAATTCAAGGATTATAGACTTGAAGAATAAGGCCTCAAATGTTCAAGAAGATTTACACTCCAAAGAACAGACTACTAAAAATCAATGTTATAGGTTTGCTATATTCAGACAGTTGAGCCATGTTCACTGGCAGTAGGAAATATGATGCATAGGCCATAGTTCTGATCTCTGAGGTCTCTTCTTCTCCTTGTGAAATAAGACAGAATTATCTATTCTTTCCTTTCAGCAAAACTATTTAGTAGTGTGTGTGAGAGTTTTGTTATTTTTTTTTCTCAGAAAGAGACATGTTGATTAGAAACAAGATGAAGTCGTTAACCAAGGGGAAAACATAAATGTTTGCAGAAACTTCAAAAAGAAAAATTGATGGCCTTTGGATAAGTTTGTTTATTCAGGTATTTAAACAGCGTTCATCATTGCAGCATCTGGGATGTTTTACATCTGAGAAAATCATTGTTACTGAAAAAAGGCAATTTCCACAACAGAAAGAAAAATAATTGAACTAAAGTATTGCCTGCAGGATTAAATGACCCCCAAACAAAACAATCCTTCTGTGCTCAAAATAGAAATATAAGAGGGAAGGTATAAGAATAAAAATAAGGCAAACATAGGGAAAGATGGTGTTATTAGTGATCTTAAATAGTCCTCAATAAACCATCTTGACAGAATATATCCAGCTATTTATTATATTTGACTACTTAGCTGTAGTAATAGATGGCCACAACTGAATTTCCTTCAACTTTATTACTATCTTGTTGCCTACAAGGAAACTTCTCTTTGGATTACTTAGCATTATTCTTTTTCTGAATCTGTCTTTCTAGATGCCAGATTAGTCCGTTATGAAATGTGTACTTGGTGAGCAGTTCATTTCATTTTCTCAACATTCCAGAAAATAACCTAGATCAGATGTTATAATCAGGTGAGCCTTTATGCACAAACCTGTTTTCTTTGACTTGTTTTTCTCCTCTCTCTCCCATGGTTTGGGTACTTCAAAATGCTTCTTGGCAAATTCCATTTAGTTGACTTTCTTACCATTATTGTGGAAACAGGATTATAATACACTTTACCCATGGAAAATATAATAGCTTTAAAGCTGTAATCATCATCAATTCTCTGCTATATTTAATAATATGATAAAGGATATTTTAAATCCTGTTGTAAAAAATCCTATGTAAAAACATATATTTTTAAAACCAAAAAGCCATCTAGACTTCTAGAGCCAGAAATGACATCTTTTATTTTTATTATCACAAAAGAAGACAAAGGTGACATTGTCCTAGATTTTCAAATCCTTGTTGAATGATGGACTTATATAATCCTTACATATAAATTGTTCTGTGTTTTAAATAAGTAAACATGCACTTAATACATTTCTTAATAAGTTCTGGCCTCACAAAATTTGTAGTGTTCTTAGAAACTCCACTCTCTTATTTTTGTCAGGTAGATCTTCAGTGCATTGGTATATTACAATGTGGGGGGCAGGGACTTTGTTTTTTGTTTCTTATACCCACATTCAGCAAGTCCTTTTAATCACACATAGCATTGCAGATACTGTATGATGATTTATAAGCTTAAATTACCTTCCTGAAGTGGCTACTAATGCCGTGGTAACAACACTTACTCCAAAGTCCTGGAAGGACCAAAATGAGTCAAAGAGGAGAAGAAATTGCAGATTTCAAGAAGGAAGAATATGGCTTTGTTTTAGAAAATAGCAACACAGACCAAAAAAGAAAAAAAATGTGAATTTGGTCTCTAGGATTGGAAGTCTTTTAAATTTCATTTTTCTCTAAATAAAACAATGTAACCATATAGAAAGTACATTATTTTCCCAAAAGTTCTTACTTATTGCTTATATCTGAAAAAATCCAAAGTCACACATGAGTTGCACTATACTCACATTTTCTCAGCCTGGGAATGTTGTTTTTATTTGGCATGTGCGTGTTATAGGCTTCTGAAGAAAACCAATCTTTCTTTTTTATAGGGTGAAATACTGATGCATATTTCTGCACATGGTAAAAACATTTCTCACTCATATTTCACAAACTCTGTTTGGAACTACATAATGGTTTCTATTTCTCCCTAACTCTGGATTTGTAGATTCAAAAGATTAAAACAATTATATTCTATTCTCAAAAAAGAATCCAATTGATTATATAATTTATGTTCTGTTAACAGATTTCAATTGAGTCTCATTACCAGATGGATGGGATACTCAATATATAGTTAAGTTAGGTATATTGTTATCACACATGCAAGGTACAAACTTATCATTAAAACAGTAATACAAATTATATTAAATCTTCTGTACAACAATGCTAAAATGTCAATTTTCTTTGTAGTTCTCCAAAATATGGATTCTGACTGTAGCTAAGGTAGGACTTTCTCAGAACTGTTGAGAAATATATGCATTGACATCCTTGGCAGATGATCAGCAAAAGAAAGAATGGAATTGCAGGGCATGTCAGGCATTAAATATCCTCTCATCTATAACGTTTTACTAGGTCAGTTTAACAGTTGTATTTAGGTGGTAAAGAAGTTATGTGCTTTAACAAACCTGTTGTGTCCTTTATTTGTTCTTTGTGTGTAAATTATTTCAAGGCTAATTCTCCTTCCCCCAGGAGTCAATAGTTGCCTACAGGTCATTGTCTAAAGGTGAGACCATGAGAAAAACTTCCTTTTCCACGTTAGCATGCCCATTGATACTGGCGTTTTTCTGGTCCAGTTCATGAAGCCATTTCAATAAAAAAAAGGGCTAGAATATATATATATTTTGATTTCTAGTAATAAAAGTGTTTTTAAGCAACAGTAATAAATGCAGAAATCTGTCCACTGACTAATATCAAATGCAGTAGTTTGTTGATGGTGGAGTGCTTGTATGTGTACTCTACAACACATTTAAAGTAAACAAGCAGTAGATAGATATGATCACATGGTCTTCATTTCAAATCTCCTATTTGCTGTGCTTTTGCAGTTTTTCCCTGTCACCTGATACCCCTCCCCCCTCATTCTCTGAGATAAGCTTGACATACTTTATGTAACTTTCACTGTTGGGCTAAATCTCCCCACCTTTGATTCCATTTTCTCTTCATTGGCTAGCCACTACAGTTTCTCACATAATATGGAATAATTGAAGTCATTCTAGTCAAAACATTCAATTCAAAGGAAAAAAAAAACATTCAATTCTAGTGGGAGACCTAGAATGTCCCATGAAGTAAACACTTCTGGAAACCCCTGGAAGTTACGAAGTTCTCAAGCTCCTCTTTCCTCAGGGATATATAGAGAGGAACATCTGCTGAGGAGAGTGGACACTTTAAGACTGACTTGTCAAGTGAACAGTTCTAAGATGTGAAATAGCACAAGGATCGCTTCTCTCTTGACTTATCACCCATGGTGTGGTGGGCCTTCCAGTAATGCAGCTGGCTTCACGTTACCCATGTTCTGAATCACTCAACAAACTCATTCCTTTGCCATGTTTGACTTCTGTGGAATAGATTTTTTTTTTGTTGTTCTTTTGTCAAGGCCTGAATCAATGTTCCAAATTCCACAAGGAGAGCATCAAGGGAGGGTGTCAGCTCCTTCGTGCAGCCAAAATTGCCTTCTACATATTCTTTAGAGCTTCTTGTCTGAATTTGTGCAGCCTGAAGAACTGTCATATTCAACCATGTTACCTAAAACTGCTCAAAGCATGGTGTGTGTGTGGACTGAGGAGCTGTTTCTTTGAGCTGTTCTGAAGAGCTTTCTTATTCGATTAGGCAAGAGTTTTACCCTCTGCCTCTAAGCTCCCATACTTGTGTAGCTTGTGTCTGCTCTGTCCAGGTCAGAAACATGGATTATCCTGGTATCATCATCAACTGTGACATAAATGTGTCATGTTTTGCTATAAAGGGCAGATACTGTGGTACATACCTATGATTCTTTTTTTTTTATTAATTTATTCTTGTTACATCTCAATGGTTATCCCATCCCTTGTATCCTCCCATTCTTCCCTCCCTCCCAGTTTCCCCTTATTCCCCTCCCCTATGACTGTTCCTGAGGGAGATTACCTCCCTCTGTATATGCTCATAGGGTATCAAGTCTCTTCTTGGTAACCTGCTGTCCTTCCTCTAAGTGCCACCAGGTCTCCCCCTCCAGGGGAAATGGTCAAATGTGAGGCATCAGAGTACGTGAGAAAGTCATATTCCACTCTTCACTCAAGTGTGGAGAGTGTTCTGACCATTGGCTATACTAGCCCAAGGGGCATGTCCCACGAAAGCCTTCACTTACCAGGAAACTGGGACAAAGGGGAAGACATCCTATTGGGACTCTAGATGAGAGAAGCATGGGAGAATAGCAAAGTAGAAGGATCCAGAGTGTCCTATGATTCTTTTCTATTTACATCGATCAAGTATTGGTAGAATTATTTGCTTGTATTTAAAGCAATGCTTAGCTGTTTTATTTCAGAAATTCATCTGACCACAGTCTCTCATCAAAATCTTGACCTCGAATGCTTCTCTACAATACACATTCTTCTCAAAGGAAAAAAATGCCAATCAAATCCATCACTTCATATTCTGTGACCTTCATTGTGTGGCCTCTTTATTTCCTTGACTTACTATTTAATTAACCTCAACTGATATATATTAATATATTAGTTGCTTAAAATTTTCATATTTTAGGAGGTTTTTTCACATTACATTTTCTGTAAATAATATGACATTGTCTTCCCAAAGAAATAAAATTTAGGTGTAATGAAAAAATTTCTTTGTGAATGACCCTAGTATTTCCCCAAAACAGGATGTGTGCTGTCATTTTGTTTTTAAGAGAGGTGTCCTCTAGAGTAGCCAAGTTAGTTATCACTTGCCATTCTGTTTATGTCATTGTGGGCCTTGACTGACTTTTAAGTCCTGGGCAATGAGGAATTTTTTAAAGCATCAAAATATTCTACAACATGCATTCTAAAAAAATGCCAATTGTTTTTTATCTACTTTTTAAATTATTCATGGATTTTTAAAATAATTATACATTACTGTTAATGTAAAGATAGTGAAATCTTAAGAATAAGGAAGCAGTTTATATAGCCTCTTCTTATTCATTGTTCAGGATGGAAGTTTGCAAAGGGTATAGCTATGAGATTTAACACTGGAAAAATACATATAAAACTTGTTTAACCGGCTGCATTTAGGACCAGGCACAGCACAATAGATAGAGAACTGCGTAATCTTTTTTTAAACGACTGCTGTATTTAACACATCCTTACTAAAGAAACACTATGATGAAAAATCTGAAACTCTACAATGTGGGTTAGGGAAGGTTATGCTGAAAATCGGAGCATCTTTTCTCTTGCCTCTTCACACTCATATATCAACATTCTTAAAAGCAGGAAGAACCCTCATCTCAACTCCAGGACCACAGAACCCAAACTTAGTCAGGTAGTTTCTTTGGATAACTCATTCTGATCACAAGCTAGTTCACTGATAGATGTCAATAGAAGCATCTTGAAATCTTCTCATTTCTACTAGCCAGGGCCTCTGGATACCAAACACTAGAAGCAAACTGAATCGGCAGCACCATTAAACCACTTCATAACAAGTTATTGCATAATCCAGATCTGTCAGCATTGTTAATAGTTTTTAAACTATTAAATTAAAAAAAAACCCTTCCTGAATCAGAGGCCACTGTATACATGACAATTCTTCAAACAGACCCATCAATAGAATCTTCAGCTGACAGTTTTGAAAACATAGCTAGGGTATAATCCCTGGAATTTTATGATTTCCTGAGGAAAAAGTTGAGGTTAATAACATTTGCTGAAATATATGTATATAACAGGTTTATACTAATATATAATATATATGACCAAATAATTGAAATTTTAGTCTACTAATTTAGAGGTTTGAAGTTTTTAATGCCTTTTAAAAATAATTTAATCAGACATAAAATGAAACGGAAAACAAAATAAAAACTTCAGAAACCAACATAGATGACTTTCAAAAATTTGTTCCAATGATAAAAGTATTAATATATATCAAGAATAAATTAATAAAATATAAAAAAACTGTAGAAACAACATATTATTAGATATATCAATGTGTGTGTGCTAAAATAATTAAGCAATAAAAAACTTAAGTGCTTCTAATCCCGCGCATGCCAGGCCTGGGTCCTGAAATACAGGTAAAATCACTCTGTACCTGCCCAACATAATCCAAACCCTCTCTCCCATCTCATCACTATTTCCTGGCCCATACCTCCATTGGGAGCTTCCTACCTCACCAGAAGCCAGGTCAGAATCCTGAGTCCTAAAGGACCCCCTGACCAAATGAGAGACCAAGCACATCACCATAATTGCAGTCCCCAAATTGAGGAGAACACCCCTGCTTGACCAGAGGCAATGCAGGCCATCAGGAGTCCAGCTCCAAACTCAGGTAGAGATACTCTAATCAACCATAAACCACCATAACTTGAAGACAGCAGGTCACCGAGAAGAGACTTGATACCCTATGAGCATATGCAGGGGGAGGTAATCCCCCTCAGGAACAGTCATAGGGGAGGGGAAAAAGGGGAAAATGGGAGGGAGGGAAGAATGGGAGGATACATGGGATGGGATAACCATTGAGATGTAACAAGAATAAATTAATAATAAAAAAAAGAAAAAAAGGAAAAAAAAGAATAAAACCAACAACAGGGCAATATGCCACCACCAGAGAAATAATTGAAACTAACAGACTTTATGAACCAAATAAAACTAACATATATCTAACAAATATTTCACCCAAACACAAAGAATATATCTTCTTAGCATCTTATTAAACACTCTCCACATGTGACTACATACTCAGTCCCAAAGCAAGTCTCAACAGATACAAGAAAATTGAAATAACACTATTTGCTTCCTATTACACCACCATGGATTAAAGCTAGCTTTCAAAATGAAAAACAATAGAAAGCCATCTTGATTGTAGCTTCTTCCCTCCTTTCCTCCTAGTCTCACCCTCTCTCTCCTATTTATATAAAAGGGGAGCCACACACAATCAGGACTAAGTGCATCCACTTCTCAGGTGGCCTGGCAATGCAGCCCTTCTAGTGGGGGAGCAATCAAAAAACAGGTAACAGAGTTCATGTCAGAGATAGACCCCTATCGGCACCATTGCTCCCCTTACTAAGAGACCAACACGAAGCCTGAGCTTCCTGTCTATGTAGGGGGCCTAGGTCCACATTCTTATTAAAATTAAATTTTCTTATCTGTTTCATATCACAGCAATTAATTTTAATTTCTTTCTTTTATGCTAATATTTTTTAATTAATTTATTCAGGTTACACCTCAATTGCTTTCCCCTCATTGTATCTGCACATTCCTCTGTCCCTCCTGCTTTTACCCTATTCCCCTGCTCTAGGTCACAGACCTCGTGGGACCTCCTCCCCCACTATATGGTCACAGATTATCAAGTCTCATCTTGCTAGCCTGCTTATCCTTTCTCTGAGGGCCACCAGGCCTCCTCACCAGGGGGAAGTGGTCAAATATGGGCACCACAGTTCGTGTCAGAGTCAGTCCCCACACTCCACACAACTGTGGAGAATATCGTGTCCATTGGCTAGATCTCAGCAGGGGTTCAATGTTTACAACATGTATCAGCGTTGGTTGGTGCAGTAGTTTGAGCAGACCCCCTTGGGTCCAGCTCCACTCATTATGATGTTCTTCTTGTAGGTTTCTAGGACCCTCTGGATCCTTCTATTTCCCCATTCTCCCATACTTCTTTCACCTAGAGTCCCAATAGGATGTCCTCACATCAATTCCAATTTCTGGGTAAGTGAAGACTTTCATGGGACATGTCTTTTGGGTTAGTGTCCAATTATAAGTGAGTATATACCATGTGAGTCTTTCTGTTTCTGGGTTAACTCACTCAGTATGATCATTTCTAGTTCCATCCATTTGTCCATAAATTTCAGGATTTCCTTGTTTTTAATAGCTGAGTGGTATTCCATAGTGTAAATGTACCACAGTTTCTTTATCCATTCTTCGGCTGAGGGACATTTAGGTTGTTTCCATGTTCCAGCTATTATGAATAAGGCTGCTATGAACATGGTTGAGCATATGTCCTTGTTATGTGGTGGAGCATCTTCTCGGTATATTCCAAGGAGTGAGTGCCTTGTATCGGGAGCTTAGGTGTTTAGAATTGTGATGTCATCTTGGTTGACTTTCCCTTTGATGAGCATGAAGTGACCATCTTCATCTTTTTTGATTAGTTTTGGTTGGTAGTCTATTTTACTAGATATTAAAATGGCTATAACAGCTTGCTTCTTGTGTCCATTTGCTTAGAATACTTTTTCCAGCCTTTTAACCTGAAGCAGTGTCTATCCTTATGGCTGAGATGTGTTTCTTGAAAGCAGAGGAATGTTGGGTCTTGTTTATGCATCTATTCAGTTAGTCTGTGTCTTTTTATTGGAGAATTGAGAACATTGATGTTGAGAGGTATTAATGACTAGTGACCGTTAAGTCCCTTGATTTTGATGTTGGTTGCAGTATAGTGTTTGTGTGATTATGTTTTTGTGACAGTGAAGTTATCTGTTTCCCTTGTAATTTTGGTTGTAGCTTGTCACTTTGGGTTGGAGATTTCCTTCTAGTAATATCTGTAAGGACAGATTTTTTTCATAGGTCTTGTTTGAATTTGTTTTTGTCATGGAATACCTTGTTTTCTCCATCAATGGTTATTGATAGTTTCACTGGGTACATAGTATGGCCTGGCAGTTGCAGTCTCTTAGTGTTTGCAGGATCTCTGTCCAGGCCCTTCTGGCTTTTATGATCTCTGTGGAAAAGTCAGGTAGAATTCTGATAGGTTTGCCATTATATGTTACTTGGCCCTTTTCCTTACCACTTTTAATATTTTTCTTTCTTCTGTATATTTTGTGTTTTGATTATTATATTGTGGGAAGATTTTCTTTTCTGGTTTATTCTACTTGGTGTTCTGTAGACCTTTTGTAAGTTTAAATTAATCTCCTTCTTAAATTGGGGAAATTTTCTTTTATGATTTTCTTGAAGGTATTTTCTGGGCCTTTGTGTCAGGCATCTTCTCTTTCCTCAGTGCCCATTATCCTAAGGTTTCTTATTTCATGGTTCCTTAATTTCTTGGATGTTTTGTGTTAGGAATTTTTCAGATTTAGTATTTTCTTTGATGGTTGCTTTGAATTCTACAATTGTATCTGCTAGTCCCGAGATTCATTCCTACATCTCTTGGATTCTGTTTGAGAAGCTCACTTCTATGTTGCTTGCTTTCTTCTCTAAGGTCTCTTGTACCTGTCTTCTGTCTGTACCTTTATCATTGTTTCCATTTTCATCTTCAGATCTTGAACTGTATTATTTATTTCTTTCATGTGATTATATGTTCATGATTTTCTTCCAGTGCTTCTTTATAGGCATTCAGATATTGAACTGTTTTTTTTTAAATTTTCTTCATCTGATTGTTTGTATTTTCCTGAATTTCTTGCACTGCCTCTCTATAGGCCTCTTTTATGTCTTCAACCTGTTTGGTTGCATCCTCCTGCATTTGTTTATGGATTTTATTAGTTTCATCCATTATCATCTTCATTACTAAGGATTTGAGGTTATTTTCTTGTATTTTGATTGTGTTTATTGTGTTTGAGTACTCAGGGTTGCTTTCTTTGGGATAGCTGAGATCTGGAGATGTGGAATTGGTTTTTTGGTTTTTTTTTGTTTGTATTCTTACTCTGGCCTTTAGTAATCTTGTTGACTCTGATGTTGGGAGGTAGCTTCTGGTGTCCTTCACTAGTGTTCTCCAGTTCTTGCAGACTGTAGCTCACAGTCAAGTCCCTGGTCTCTGAGTGGTAGATCAGATACAGTGTGTTATAGGAGCTTACATCTTGGAATCTCCTTCATTTCACAGATTTTTCTAATTTCTCTTTAATTGTAAGGATTCCAATCTTACAAACTCACTTAAAGTAAAATGAAGAATATATTTGTATCTATGTTTTTAAGTAATGGTTTGAAAAACAGAAATCTCTTATTAACAAAGAAACTGGTTAGGATGAAGGCACAACTATAGAGTTTCTTATTTTTATTTTGAGACATATTTAGTTAACAAGCTTTTGAAACTTATATAATAATATCTGGGCAATTTAGCAATTTCTTCTTAAATTGTAATTAATTCATTTAAATTATGACAATATATTATGCATTAGTGCTCATGAAAACTGCTTTTAGTGCCCAAAGCTATTTTATCTACAGCATTGTAAACAGTCTTGATACCCCCATTGAAAATTTCCCAAGAACCAATTCCCATATTATATATATAATAATTATTCTTACATTTTCATACATTTTAATTAATACTTTTCATTGATGCTATAGATTTTCACCTGCGTTTTCACTATTTGTGAGGTCAATAATAATTTGATATAATATGCTCTGTAAAGGGCTTATAAGGTAGTGATAGAATAATACCTATACTTATTTATTACTGAAATATTAAATGGTTAATATGGTCTGGTTTGGGGAGATGGCTCAGTAGGAACATTATTGACACAAGTTAGAATCTGAGTTTAAATCTCCTAAACCTATGTAAATTGAGAATTGTACTGCATGTATATAGTCCATTATTCTTAAAGAAGGTGCTTCCAACAATAGGAGAATTCAAAGAAACACATGACTCAGCTAATCTGGCATATAAGAGCCATGAACAAGAAATTTTGTCTAACAGTATATGGGAGGATTTTCACCTCACATTATCTTCTGATATCTACACATGCATCCTAACACCCACCTGCATTCAAACACAAGCACACATGCACACATAACTGTCTCACACATACACACGAATGAACATGAAGAAATATATAAATGAAATAATTTAAATATCACTAGCCTTTCTCAAGCTATTTAATTTAGCTATCAAAATATCTACAACTGTTTTTTTTCTAGATGTCTTGGCTTTTTATTGTTTCTTGAGTTTATGAATAATTCTCTCAGCCATTCTTCTTTAAATGTGTTTAGGGACTAAGCTGGCAGGTTTGCAGTAACTTCGCACCTACCACTGTGTTCAAAACAACTGTTAGAATACAGGAAGAAGATAATTGAGAGGATTTGCAGAATACACAGATTATGTTAAAAAATGGTTTTCAATAATGAACAGGGCAACAGAAAAATATACATGGACAACAACAACGACCATAGAAACCCAGGAGCAGCTCAGTGTAAGTCCCTGCAATTAAAGGACATAAAGAGAAACATCTTCTATATTCTAATGATGGACAGAGCTGGCTGGTCAACTCAGTAAGCAGGTACCCACTCAAACCTCACAATCTCAGCAACTAATATAGACAGGCTGACTATATCTATATCCATATCTATATCTATATCTATATCTATATCTATATCTATATCTATATCTATATGCTATCCTAATGAGAATTGATAGGCTGTGGTCAGATGGTAGAGGAGGAGGCTCCCACATGTCAAAGGACTGGGGCAGGGGAATAGGAGCAAAGAGGAATCTGGTGTGGGAATGGAAGGATACAAGTGAGTGGTTAACAATAGGGATATAATGTGAATAAATTGTTTTGTAAAAGGAAAGAGAAAATAATCTGCAGATATTAAAGCTGTCTGAAAAAATTTCAAAAATAAAATCCACCATAAAGTTCATATTCTGTGACTCCACTATAAGAAATTTAAAAAGAAATAATAAAGAGATATTTGAAATTTTGTGCTACATGAAATAGTGGGTTTAACTTCTGGCTTGTTCCTTCCTGATTCTGTTTATCACTGCAGCTTCTTTATTAGCTAAAGATATAATATATGCCGTGCAAAGTTAAAGATTTCTCCTGTGTCCAAGGAGCTGAGAACCAGATATGGGTCTTCTGGAAGAGCAGCTAGTGCTTTTAACAACTAAGCGACCCAGCCAACCACAAATCTGCTTTTTAAAAAGTGTATGGTCAATTCTTTTAGAACCTCATTCTGTCTTTTAGATTATCAGTTAGTAAGAAGAGGTTTACTAAAGGGATGCTTCATTTGTGGGATTTTATGTGTAATTTCATCTTGCATATTTGAAGATAGAGTCATATACTCTCAAGCTCTAGCATTTTATAGTTCTCTGTTTAGTTTTAGAGTTTTTCAACTATTAATTATTATAGCAATCCAAAAGCCATTTTATATATTACAATTGGCATAATTTTATGCTATTTTTGTCATTATGTATTTTTTTAGAATTTATTTTTATATTCATATTTTTAATTTTTGAGATTATACTATAAGGACAACATATCTCCCTTCTCTTTATTATCTGAAAACTTTCCCAAATACGCCTCTCTTAAAAAAATATGGCTTCTTTTAAAAGTAGTTGTTATTATATGCATATGTATAATGTGTATGAATATGCATTTCTAAATACACAAATAAAGCTTGCTTAGTATCATTTTATTTGTAAATATAATCCCGGGATGATCATTTGGTGTTTGATAATCAACTAGTATGATATTCCTTGAGGAAGTCTGATTTTTGTGCTATAAACTTTCCTTAGTTGCCTATACTTCTTTCTGTAGAGCTGAGGCCTCATAGAGTTTGCCCAGTTCATTTAGGCATGTCTACTCGTTTAACATTAAATAGCATCTCATATATTTAGTTTTAAAATGTTAGTGTTATAATGGTTAAATTTTATCTACTGATGAGATTATTTTATATTTTGGAACTACCTGTTTCTTTCAATATACTCTTCTTTGTTTCTCACTGTTTGTTTATTGTGTTCTTTTGTAGCGTGCTTTTGAGCAGTAGTGTTTTATGTTTTCTTGTTTGAGGAGCTGTCCTGTGTTCACTAATTTCATTTTTATTTTTAATTATAGCCTAACAGAAATGATTCAGGAAAGCATTTTTCACCTTACACCTGACTACTGCACTCTGCACAATAAATAAGAAGAGACTTCGGAAGAGGATGTGTGTGTTACTGAAGGGAGGAACTCTCATCTCCACGGTTGTATAACTCAATTCTATTCGTGTTGAATTTTCAATGAATACTTTATGGGCTCTCATCTGTGTAAATCTGAATATAAAACGGCTGTAGAATGCCTTGACTGACTTTTTTTTTTAACAGAGCCAACTTTGAAGACAGTTCACCACATCTCCTGAATGCCTCAGTGTCTGTTTGCCTCATCTCTGTGCCAATGTCCACATTTCACACAAGAATGAATTTTCTTTTCTTGTCCATCACGTCCTTTATAGCTCTTTAGATAATATAATAACTTCCAATAAAATAGAAGTTACCTTGCCAAGTATCCCACTTTTACTTTGCTGCCTGTAATGGGCAACGATGTAAAAACAGCAGTAGCCATCCTTGATGTCAAGATGACACCCTTACTTCGAGGTAATAGTCATATTTTTTCATTTCCCTGATATATTTTTTCTTCTGCAGCCTACCGAATTATGATTCATATAGCAACATGATTGCTACTGTTTTAACACTGAAACATGTTCTAGTGAGCCATTCGAGGAAAAATGAACATGAAAGGCTACCGAAGAAACCTATGTTTTTGATAATCAAAATGTAAATGGTGTGTATCATAAAGGACGATGTCATTCGCTTACAAATACATTATGTTAGCGAACAGCTGCAACGGAATGGCTCATAGCTGCAACGGTTAAAAATAGGAACTGGTTTTCAAATCAAAACTTTAGTATTACAATTTTACCAAAGGCATAATCAGAATTGTTTTCCTTTGCATTTCTTTATTTTATTTAACCAAAAGGATATAGTTTTTACATGGAAATAAAATTTTTATGAGGGAAATCTGAACTGAATTGTCACTTTAAAAGTAAAGGCTCAGTCACTTTGTATTAAAATTAAAGAACTGATTACTGGTGTTCATCTATTTATTACTGTTTTTCATTTGGGTATCTACTTTTTTGATATAGCCTTTGGGGATGCTATAGATTTTACTTACTTACTAAAAAATGGGAAAATGGCAACCACTCTTCTTAATATGGGATTTTAGAGCTAAGCATATTTTTCATTATTTGTAGAGTTTTACCTTTTCAATATTTATCCAACTTTACATTTCTTTGATATCATTGACACCAAGTTTTAATTTCTGATGTACACTTCCTCTTGATTGTGCTACTGAATAATTATGATAATAACGTGAATGTTTAAATTTTAAGTTTGTTCAAATGATGGTCAATTGCTTTTACTATTCCTATTCGGAGAATGTAGACAATTCAGTGTCTGTATAATTGGAAATTCAATGAATCACATGTTATCCCTTTTCCTGAAGTTATTGGTTGATCTTTTAATCAACCTCAGAAAATATTGAATAAAAACAAGAGAAATAATTTTAAAAAGAATTTTCTTGTTTTTAATAGCTGAGTAGTATTCCATAGTGTATATGTACCACAGTTTCGTTATCCATTCTTCTACTGAGGGACATTTAGGCTCTTTCTATGTTCTTGCTATTATGAATAAGGCTGCTATGAACATGGTTGAGCAAATTTTCTTGTTGTGTGCTGGTGCATCTTCTGGGTATATTCCAAGGAGTGGAATAGCTGGGTCTTGAGGAAGCCCTATTCCCAGTTTTCTGAGATAGCACCAGATAGATTTGCAAAGTGGTTGTACTAGTTTGCATTCCCACCAGCAACGAAGGAGTGTTCCTCTCTCCCACCATCCTCTCCAGCATGTGGTATCGCTTGAGTTTTTTATCTTAGCCATTCTGATGGGTGTAAGATGGAATCTCAGAGTTGTTTTGATTTGCATTTCCCTGATGACTAAGGAGGTTGAGCATTTCTTTAAGTGTTTCTCAGCATTTGATAAATTTGTGGATAAATGGATTGAGCTAGAAATGATCATAATGAGTGAGTTAACTCAGAAGCAGCAAGACTCAAATGGTATTACTCACTTATATCTGCATACTAGCTCAAGGGGCATGTCCCACGAAAGCCTTCCCTCACCAGGAAACTGGGACAGAGGGGAGGACCTCCTATTGGGACTCTAGATAAGAGAATCATGTGAGAATAGCAATGTAGAAGGATCCAGTGGGTCCTAGAAACCTTCAAGTAGAACATTATGATAGGCAGATTTGGGCCAAGGGGTCCCGCTCAAACTAAGGCACTATCCAAGGACAATACAGGCGGTAAAATTTAAACCCCTACCCAGATCTAGCCAATGGACAGGACAGTCTCCACACTTGAGTGGAGAGTGGGATATGACTTTCTCATATACTCTGGTGCCTCACATTTGACTATGTCCCCTGGAGGGGGAGACCTAGTGGCACTCAGAGGAAGGACAGCAGGTCACTGAGAAGAGACTTGATACCCTATGAGCATACACATGGGGAGGTAATCCCTCTCAGGAACAGTCATAGGGGAGGGGAATACGGGGAAAATGAGAGGGAGGGGAGAATGGGAGGATACAAGGGATGGGATAACCATAGAGATGTAACAAGAATAAACTAATAAAATAAATTTTAAAAATTAAAAAAATAAATTAAAAGAAAAAGAATTTCCTTCCTTAAGTGGTCATGGTAAAGTCAATGCAGGTAAATTGTTCATTTGCTTTCAATACATTCAAAGTGTGTGTGTGTATGTGTGTGTGTGTGTGTGTGTGTGTGTGCGCGCGCGCATGCATATACACACACACGTGCATTCTATGTTTATGTGTGGAGACCAGGTGTTACCTCTTTCAATAGCTTTTTATTGTTGCTTTTTCTTATCTTTGAGACAAGGTCCTTTATTGAATACAGGGCTCAGTTTTTTTAGTTACATTAAAAGTGCAACAAGGCCCTGAATCTGACTTTTCCCTCAGCCCATGCATTAGGGTTGCTGCTGCATTCTACCCACTCAGCTTTGCCTGGGTGTTGACAATCTGAACTCATTCCTTACCTCTTGAACTATATCCATGTTCAGAATTTTGATGAGAAATTAATAGCTAAACATATGACAATTTAAAGAACCACAAAAATGCAAGAAAATAAAGAGAAGCTGTAAGCAACTCATGATATTTTATTTTTCAAGATGAGATTGTGGATTTAGTTAAAAAATTGAATGCTTAAAAAAACTGAAAATGTTTTAAAGTATGATTATGTTTTTAAATCACCAGTTTGAGAGTAATACAAGACAACTCTTTTTAGATAAAAAATAGTGCTAACTTTTACCTGTTATCTCATGACAAAACAACTTAGTTTGAAAAGTATAACACATCAAAAATTGATATGCAAAGCTCCCATCTTACATCTTTTACATTAAGTATGTTTGCTAATTAATACTACCTAAAAGCTATTTATTTGAATATGAATCTGGATGATTTGTATGTACTATCTTACTGATGTTTTCATTAACAGGTTAGTACTTTTAAACTTCACTGTGTGGTGGCATCTTGTATACTTTTTCCATTACATCATCTTTCCTATTGGGATCTATTGGAACTGGATTGTAGAGCAGAAACTAGTGTGTAGGACATTTATGAAGATGTGCTGTTGGAATCAACATGTATGACAAAGCAAGAATAAAGCAAAGTTACCTCATGGCTGGAAAGCAGATAGGGGGAGAGATGGTTGTGCATGGCAGGACCTAAAGATCTTTCATTGGATCATCTCTATTATTTCTTCTACAATCTTCACAATCTCCATATTGCTACCCTTACAGACCTAGACACAGTAAAAATAACAGAATAAAGGATCAGTGCTTTAATTTAATCCTAAGTGATTACTATTAACTAAGGGAGCTCGAATTGTTTTGTTGGTACTAGTCATGCCTGGGAGAGTTCTGTACTTTGCTAGTCCTTAGTAAGAAAAATAATTGCAATTGCACTTTTAAAGCTTTCAGGATTTGGAGGGAGGTTCTTGTAACTGACTGCACCCAAGTGTTGGATTTCCATTCCTTCTCCAATACCAGGTTATTAAAAACCTTCCCTCTGTTAGCTTTAAATACATCAATTTCTCTACAAGATAGGCAAGAATGGAAATGGAATGGAAAAATGGTGTTCAGTATGAGATAAATGAAGTTTCCATGTTAGTCTGCAGTGGGTTCTATGCTTGGTAAATGCCATGTGCAAATTTAGATAAAAACTGTTAATATGGCCTGTAACTCTTTTGTGACTTTTCCAGATACTTGTCTTAATCCCCCTATGCACTCATAGCATGTGTGGATGCAAGCCACATAAAACCCGGACATTACCCCAGATAACCGAAACTGGTGTTTATGAATTGATTTGGGGAGGAGAATTGCCTCAACAATTAAACCCCTGTTATACGTTAGAAGGTTTTTAAAATAATGACTTTATTGTCTTTATTTGGTTCAAAGTTGAATTACACAATTATTTTAATTTCTTATTTGCCTATCCAAAATGCATGGGTATGTTATTGAAGTGAATCACCTATTAAGTATCTGTTTACTGTGAACACGGATGCCTCACGCTCAACATTTTATCATAGCTTACAGCAAGTAATGTTAAATGGAACAGAACTACATTTTTTAAAACATCTTAATTACTTTATTTCTACCCTACGTCTCTGGGCTTGTATGAGGAAATAAAAAGCGTCTTGAGCAGGAACAAGACCTGCCTGGCAACACACATGTGCAGAAGGGGGCTTTCATGTGGAGTCCACGCGAGACCTGCAGGGGCATGCCCACAGACTGACTGCTCAGAGTCTGGTGACATCACTATGGGAACCCCGAAAAGGAAGAGTCACAGCAGCCATTCGCAGTTTGGGAGTCAATGGGACACTGGGAGGCAGGTATTCCACAATTAAAGGGACTGCTTCTGCCACTTGCATGACGTACTCACCCCTGCCCCCAAGGGTCCCGGGCGTGGGTCCCAGCAACACGGGCTACGTAACCATTCAGGGAGTGCCTACCTGGCATGGGTGCCTTCTCATGACATCAGCCTCAAGTTAGACCAGTCATTGGTTGGCCACTTCCACAAACTCTATGCCGTCATAGCCCCAGCACATCTTGCAGGCAGGAAAGATTGTAGGCTGGGTTGGTGTCGCAGAGCCACCATTGGACAGTTCAGGGTCCACTTCCTCTATTACTAGGAGTACTTGCTAGGGTCACCCTTGTAGAAAACAGGGAGTTTCCACTGCCCTAAGTGTTTGCATGAGTCCCAAATGCCCCTCGCCCCATCCCAGTCATCTCTCCCAGTACTCACCCTCCAATCCTCCTCTTCCACCAGATCTCTTCTGTTGCCATCCCCACGCACCCCCATTCCACCTGAAAAGTCAGTTCTATTTCCCTTTTCCATGGAGATCCACACATTCCCTTTAAGCTTTCCTTGTTACTTAGTCTTCTCTGGTCTGTAGACTGTAGCATGATTATCATTTATTAATACCTAATATGCACTTATAAGTTAGTACAAACCATGTTTACCTGCTAGGTCTGGATTACCTCACTCAGGATGATTTTTTCCTAGTTCCATTCATTTGCCTGCAGATTTCATGATGTTGTTTCTTAAAACTTGATAGGAGTGTTTGTGGCTAAGTCTTATTGTATCATGTTATGCTGTGTTTAGTTGCTATCTCTAGGAGGTCTGCTCTTTTTGAAAAGGAAACAGTTGAGAAGTTGATCTGGAGAACATAGAATATGGTGGGTGGCAGGGAGGGGTGGACAAAAGGGAAACTGAGGCCTGAATGTGTTAAATGAGAGAAGAATACATTTTTTAAAAATGATCTTAATGAATGGAGGGACCATATTTCTCTTTCAGTTAAACTTCAGTATTCTAGGCAAATTCTACTAAAACTCTAAAATCCAAAGCCCCTTCTTATTGCACAGAGTGACTATAGATTTATTATACAGGATAGAAAGTCATAAGAGGAATAATTTGTTTTCTTTAAGTAGGCCAAGAAACAAAATAAGCCTTCCAGACCTAAATATAAATTGTAAGTTTTTTTCACTAAAACTAAACCGTACAAAAATAAGTATGAACATACATTTGTATTTTTAATGTTGTTCTATTATATTTCATGTACATGTGTATCTGCTGTTCTCTGTATTCTCTCCCCTACCTTCTCTTATTTCCTTCCCATACATGCTTTCTTGCTTCCACAAACTTTTTCCCATGTTGATTACTTTCTTGTTAAATTTGTGTCCCTACAGAGTTTAATTGGAGCCTCCTTGTGTGACTCTGGGTTCTGTACTATTCATTCTAGCCCGATGTGCTCACTAGTAGGTAGATGACTAGATGCTATGCCCCTCCCTCCTGGAATTCGTCACAACTGTTGAGGGATCAAGTCTAAACAAGATATTCATGCTCTTAAGGCTCCAAAACCATTGGGTGAGAAAGGCCAGACATTATCCAAAGTATAGAAGAAAGTCTTCTAAGCATGCCACAATCATGGAGTCACAGTACTTTTGCCTACTGGTAGTGGGATGACAAAAGTCATGCCCACCCAAAGGTCAGCTATGGATAAAGGGGGGACTCATGGAACCCCACCACCTACTGTCAATTGACTACTATACCTTCCTAAATGGGTACCCTAAGGATTGTCACATCAAGATTTCAAAGATGTTTAAGGAATATGTTCACCTCCATGCAAGAACAAGTCACTAGGAGCACATTTGACCTATTAGCCAAAACAACAAGATATTCAGCCAAATAACTTCCAATATTTTCAGCATCTTGAAATGAATAATAGTTCCCAAAGTATGGGGACAACTCAGGATTGCTGTGAATGCTGCCTTACTATTGGAGGCTATTCAAGAGTTAAGGTAGCTATAATGCAACATAAACTAACCGGAGAGACTTCCATATCCATAGAGAATTTCAGAGGTTTTTCTGAGGGTCCATCTGACATTCATTTGATTATTGGTCAATTAATGGGTGTGAGGAAAATATCCAAGCCATGAACAAATTAAATGGCACTAATCTAGAGTACACAAAGAAGAAAAGGTAAATAAAGACAAGAAGAGATTGCATTATCAGGGACATCCAGACATATGTGCAGGTGGACACACACACACACACACACACACACACACACACACACACACACACA
>OU015744.1:64119095-64131584 GCA_907169655.1 Acomys percivali
CACACACACACACACACACACACACACACACACACACACACACACACTAATTGATCTTAAGCCAGAGTGCCAAGAACTTTTAGTGAAAAAATGATAGCAATTGTATTATAAAATGTGCACAGATAAATAGAAATTGCCATTGGAAGGGGGGAAATATTAATGCATGAATGACACCATGAGCTGAAATCTATCTCAAAATATATATGGGATTTAAATATAAAATCTAAAATAGTAAAAAATCAGACAAAAAGGGAAATCATTATGAACTTTGGACTTTTTTCTTTGTTGTCAAATCAGGGTAGATCTATAAAAATAGATGAAATAAAATAAACCATCAAAATTGAGAATTTTGATTAGCAAATGCCTTTTGCCTTTTATTAATTTTTACATAATAGTGAATTTCATTCTTATGTTTTCATAGTGTCTGAAATGTAATTTGATTACTTCTGCCCTCTTTACAATCTCTCAGTCTATCTGGGATTCTTGTTGTTCTTCTCACTCTTGCTGGACTCTCTTCTCTTTCTCTTAAAATACAAAACTTCAAATTTCGTAAATTCCTTGTTTTTAATAGCTGAGTAGTATTCCATAGTGTAGATGTACCATAGTTTCTTTATCCATTCTTCTACTTAGGGACACAGGCTGTTTCCATGATCTGGCTATTATGAATAAGGCTGCTATGAACATGGTTGAGCAAATTTTCTTGTTGTGTGCTGGAGCATCTTCTGGGTATATTCCAAGGAGTGGAATAGCTGGGTCTTGAGGAAGCCCTATTCCCAGTTTTCTGAGATAGCACCAGATAGATTTCCAAAGTGGCTGTACTAGTTTGCATTTCCACCAGCAATGAAGGAGTGTTCCTCTTTCTCCATATCCTCACCAGCATGTGGTGTTGCTTGAGTTATTGATCTTAGCCATTCTGATGGGTGTAAGATGGAATCTCAGTGTTGTTTTGATTTGCATATCTCTGATGACTAAGGAGGTTGAGCATTTCTTTAAGTGTTTCTCAGCCATTTGATATTCCTCTGTTGATAATTCTCTGTTTAGTTCTGAGCCCCATTTCTCTATTGGGTTATTTGGTTTGGTGGTGTTTAATATCTTGAGTTCTTTATATATTTTGGATATTAGACCTTGTCAGATGAAGGGTTGGTGAAGATCTTTTCCCAGTAGGTAGGCTGTCGCTTTGTTCTACTGACAGTGTCACCTGCCTTACAGAAGCTTCTCAGCCTCATGAGGTCCCATTTATTAATTATTGACGTTAAGGCCTGAGCTGTTGGAGTTCTGTTCAGGAAGTTGTCTCCTGTACCTATGTGTTCCAGACTCTTCCCCACTTTTTCCTTTAACTGGATTAATGTCTCTGGTTTTAGGTTGAGGTCTTTAATCCACTTACTTAAAAAATTATCATAATGAGTGAGTTCACACAGAAGCAAAAAGAGTTACATGGTACATACTCACTTATATCGAGACACTAGTTCAAAGGGTATGTCCCTATGAAAAACTTTACCTACCAGGAAAGTGGGTCAGAGGGGAGGACATCCTATTGAGACTTTAGGTGTGAGAAGCCTGGGAGGATGAGGAAATAGAAGGATCCAGTGGGTCCTGGAAAACTACAGGTGGGTCTGGGCCCTGGGGTCCTCCTCAAACTATGGCAACAGCCAGGGAAAATATAAGCAGTAAACTTCGAACCCCTACCCAGACTAGCCAATGGACAGGACATTCTCCACCTTTTAGTGGAGAAGGAGATCTGATTTCACAAAAATTCTGGTGCTCCATATTGACCATGTCCCTTGGATGGGGACGCCTGATGGCACTCAGAGGAAGGATAATATGTCACCAAGAAGAGATTCGATACCCTATGAGCATATACAGGGGGAGGAGGTCCCCCTCAGTCACAGACATAGGGGAGGGGAGTAGGAGGGAAGCAGGAGGGAGGGAGGAATGGGAGGATACAAGGGATGGGCTAACAACTGAGATGTAATATGAATAAATTAAAAAAAAAGCCACCACCGGGCTAGAAATAAAAAGAAAAAAAATACAAATTGTTTAAAATGACCTCCTGCTTCACTTGAAAATTGAATGCTTTTATTTTTATTTTATTTTTCCTTATGGTTAAATAATATTTAATTGTAAATTCTGTCACTTACTCTGCATTCATTTATTCATTAATTTGTTCATTCATTCTTTCATTGAAAAGCAACAGAAAGTTAGCAAAGCCAAAATTCATTGAAATTCTATCTCATCCAAGCCAGACTGACTGTCACTAGAAATTAAAAACATCTTGTAGGGGTTTAAAGTTTACTGCCTGTATTGTCCTTGGCTGGTGCCTTAGTTTGAGTGGGACCCCTGGGCCCAAATTTGCCTGTCATAATGTTCTACTTGTAGGTTTCTGGGACCCTCTGGATCCTTCTACTTTGCTATTCCCCCATGATTCTCTCATCTAGAGTCCCACTAGGATGTCTTTCCCTCTGTCCCAGTTTCCTGGTAAGTGAAGGCTTTGTTGGGCCATGCCCCTTGGGCTAGTATAGCCAATGGTCAGAACACTCTTCACACTTGAGTGGAGAGTGGGATATGACTTTCTCACGTACTCTGGTGCCTCACATTTGACCATGTCCCCTGGAGAGGGAGACCTGGTGGCACTCAAAGGAAGGACAGCAGGTTACCAAGAAGAGACTTGATACCCTATGAGCATATACAGGGGGAGGTAATCCCTCTGAGGAACAGTCATAGGGGAGGGGAATAAGAGGAAACTGGGAGGGAGGGAAGAATGGGAGGATACAAGGGATGGGATAACCATTGAGATGTAACAAGAATAAATAAATTAAAAAAAACATCTTGTACTAGAAATGATGCAGGCAGCAAAAGAGTCTCTATACACTGTTTGTGGGAACAAATCAGTACAGCCACAATGGAAATCAGTATGATATGCCACCAAACAATGAAAGGAGAATTTCTGCACCATCCAATAACACTACTTCTGAGTATATACCCCGGTGAACCACAGACAGTTCACAACCTGCAAGCATTGGAATAAGACTAAGTGTCATTAACAGATAAATGGGGAAAGAAGATGTGAATACATGTTTTATTATATCGCTACATGAAACTGAAATTGTGCCATTGAACAGGGGTAAGAATCACAAAGACAAGTATCACATGTTTTCATTACATGTGGAATTAGGAGATGTAATTATATTAAGGTCAATGGAGTCAGGGGAAGTGAAAGGGGAAAAAGTTGAAGATAAAAGAGAAAAATTGGAGGCATATATGATCAAAATAGGTTTATATAAATGCATAATGAAACTTGTCTATTTGTACAACTGATATGCACTAATAACAATCATAATGGTCGTGGTGATGTTGATGATGATGGTAAAAAGAAAGTTTTAGGCTTGCTTTTGCAAATTACATATATGACACATTGTTCTAGCAACAATATAAAAAGAATGCTTCAAAAATAATAAGCTATCCAATAAGAATTAGAATGTCTCAAAATACTTTATTTCACCAACACAAATGATCACACATATGAAAGGATGCTCATTCAACATTGGAAAATAGTAATGATATTTTCTTACTTAAATATTTGAGATTTTCAAACCTATATTATACATTTTGATCAAGAACACGCCTATTCTTTCCATCCTTTCTAATTCATCTTCCCCTAGCATTTTTTCTCCCATCTTCATGATGATGTTTAACCCTCTGAGTCCTCTTAGTGCCTCTCCTACTTGCATGGGTGCAGGGCCACTTGCTGGAGCATAAGTAGCTTCTTCCCCTTCCCCAGCAGGCCTCAAATGCCAATGAACTCATGAGCTATGGGCAGGAATTCATGAACCCATCCCCCATATAACTTCACTTTGGGCTATCTGGAGCTTGTGAAGGCTTTATGCATATAATCACAGCCTCTGTAATTTCATGTATGCAACAAACAGCCCTTCCATGTGACCAGATATCATCCTTTTGCAGATGCCTGATCCATCTTTTTCTTATAACCTTTCTGTCTCCTTTTCCTAGATGGTCTCTGTACTAATCAGCATCTACTCTAAAAGTAAGCTTCTTTCATGAGAATAGAGAGATGCACTAACTTATGGGTTAATAATAAAATGCAGGGTATATTTTACTACTCTGTACATTTAGCAGAAAAAAAAATAACAGGTTCTTCTCTAAGCCCTATTACCCAGGTATTCATAAATTTTGGAACCAGCTAACTGACCAAGACATATTAAGATCTGTCTTGTGCACTGTCAAGACAGCAAAGCGACTGCCTACAGACTGGGAAAAGATCTTCACCAACCCTACATCTGACAAAGGTCTAATATCGAAAATATTTAAAGAACCCAAGAAATTAAACACCACCAAACCAAATAACCCAATTGAGAAATGGGGCTTGGAACTAAACAGAGAATTCTCAGCAGAGGAATATCAAACGGCTGAGAAACACTTAAAGAAATGCTCAACCTCCTTAGTCATCAGGGAAATGCAAATCAAAACAATTCTGAGATTCCATCTTACACCCATCTGAATGGCTAAGATCAAAAATTCAAGCGACATGCTGGCGAGGATGTGGGGAGAGAGGAACACACCTTCATTGCTGGTGGGAATGCAAACTAGTACAGCCACTTTGGAAATCTATCTGGTGCTATCTCAGAAAACTGGGAATAGGGCTTCCTCAAGACCCAGCTATTCCACTCCTTGGGCTATACCCAGAAGATGCTCCAGCACACAACAAGAAAATTTGCTCAACCATGTTCATAGCAGCCTTATTCATAATAGCCAGAACATGGAAACAGCCTAAGTGTCCCTCAGTAGAAGAATGGATAAAGAAACTGTGGTACATTTACAGTATGGAATACTACTCAGCTATTAAAAACAAGGAATTCCCAAAATTGTGGATAAATGGATTGAGCTAGAAATGATCATAATGAGTGAGTTAACTCAGAAGCAGAAAGACTCAAATGGTATATACTCACTTATATCTGCATACTAGCCCAAGGGGGGTGTCTCACGAAAGCCTTCACTTACCAGGAAACTGGGACAGAGGGGAGGACCTCCTATTGGGACTCTAGAGGAGAGAATCATGGGAGAATAGCAAAGTAGAAGGATCCAGAGGGTCCTAGAAACCTACAAGTAGAACATTATGATAGGCTGACTTTGGCCCAGGGGTCCCGCTCAAACTCATAGGGTATCAAGTCTCTTCTCGGTGACCTGTTGTCCTTCTTCTGAGTGCCACTAGGTCTCCCCCTCCGGGGGACATAGTCCAATGTGAGGCACCAGAGTACATGAGAAAGTCATAAGAGAACCATGTGAGAATAGCAATGTAGAAGAATCCAGTGGGTCCTAGAAACCTACAAGTAGAACATTATGAAAGGCAGATTTGGGCCAAGGGGTCCTGCTCAAACTAAGGCCCTAGCCAAGGATAATACAGGCGGTAAAATTTAAACCCCTACCCTGATCTAGCCCATGGAGAGGACAGGCTCCACACTTGAGTGGAGAGAGGGATATGACTTTCTTAAGTACTCTGGTGCCTCACATTTGACTATGTCCCCTGGCGGGGAAGACCTAGTGGCACTCAGAGGAAGGACAGCAGGTCACTGAGAAGAGACTTGATACCCTATGAGCATATACAGGGGGAGGTAATCCCTCTGAGGAACAGTCATAGGGGAGGGGAATAAGGGGAAAATGGGAGTGAGGGAAGAATGGGAGGATACAACGGATGGGATAAGTATAGAGATGTAACAAGAATAAGTTAATAAAATAAATAAAAAAATTAAAAAACAAGAAAGTTTGTTGCTACTGCCATATCATTGATGTCCCAATTATACAAGTAAACATATATTGTCAGTTCAGTTACTATTGTAGCTCCTAGAGTTCTCTGCTGGGAAGGGTTGATGAATAATTTCTACCCTGGTAGCAGAGCACAGCATTATGAATGCTATTCTATAGCAATTAAGCTTCTAGACCAAAACCACCTTGATATCTATATTTCCTATAACTCAAAAATATGGTTTCTTCAGCTTTAGGGTGTTAGTATCAGCTCTAGAGTATAAACAACAGCACTGTCCACAATCTGTAATGTTTCTGAAAGCCTATTGACTGTACTAACCTCAATGAATGCAAAAAGAAATAAACATTATCTGGCACTGTGGTAAATTATTTGGTAGTCAATGGTGTCTGGGAAGAGCACTGTACTGCTATTAGAATATAACTCCACTCAAACTTCCTTTATATAAGCATATGCACACATCTGAAAGAAGCTTCTTTTTCTTAAATTTATTTTCCTTTTATGCATATGGACTTTATTTATTTATAATAAACTACATAAGTAAGAACAGTTGTGAAACAATCAGGCAAGCCATATGTAAAAGTTAAGTGCAAAATGTTTAGCTCATTTGCATTTGGCAACCTTGAAGAAAATAATATCTATCCTATCTAGGTGAGTCTAAAGTTTTGTACCTAAAACATTCTCTGTCATATTTTATATTTAGCAACTTAAAACATTTTGTTAAATCCTAAGCAAGTTAAGCCTAACTGTGAAACTTTAACTTTATAGTCTTCAATTCAACCGGAAGCTCATCAAGGAATAAAATTATTACTTAAGTAGGAAGTAGCAGGCAAACAGTTTCCAAAACTAAGAGATGACAGAGACAGTTTCCTGCCTGGTCAGTCACCCATTCTCTCTTTCTCTAACATTGGAGCATCATCTCCAACATTATGGCCCAGTATGTCTGGCAGACATAATTATGAAGCAAAAAATATGAAGGAGTGCTTACCCTGTTACAGCATACTGAAGCTTCTATAGTAGTAGATTTCCAGATAGTTTTTTTAATTTTAAAAGTATATTTTATTTATTATGATTTATTCACGTTGCATCCCCATTGTTATCCCCTCCCTTTTCCCATTCACACCTTCCCACTCTCTTCAGCCTATTCCCCTCCCCTAGACCTCTGATGGGGGGCACCTACATCAACTGTATAGCCACAGCCTATTAAATCTCATCAGGATAGCCTGCATCCAATTCCTCTGTGTGCCAGCTAGGCCATCTTGTCAAGGGGCAGCGACCAAATTGTAGCACCTGAGTGCATGTAGGAGGTTTAACAGCAGTCCTCCCTCTTCCCCCTCCCACATGGAGAATCAGCAGTCCATCAGGAGGGTCTTGGTTCTCTAAATAAATTGTCCTTGGCTGGAGCATCAGTGTCTGGCTGGTGCAGGCCCCTGGGTCCATATCCATAGGCCTTGATGGTCATCCTGGTGAGCTCCCTCCTGGACTTTCCATTGCCCCACTCATCCCTATATCACTTAGTCCCCTCCCAGAGTCCATCTCCAAGTCCCAATATTTGTCCTGATCCCACACTGGGTGGAGTCTCTCCAAGGACATCTATGTTGGACTAATGTCCACTTATAGATGAATATATACCATGTGTGTCTTTCTGGGTCTGGGTTACCTCACTTACGATGATCATTTTTAGTTCCATTTATTTGCCTCCAAGTTTCAAGATTTCCTTGTTTTTAATAGCTGAGTAGTATTCCATTATGTAGATGTACCACAGCTTCTTTATCCATTCTTCAACTGAGGGACATCTAGGTTGTTTCCAGATTCTGGCTATTACAAATAAAGTTGTTAGGAACATAGTTGTACAAATGTCCTTGCTGTATGGTGTATTATCTTTTGGGTATATGGCCAGGAGTGGTATGGCTGGGTCTTTGGTAGCACTATTCCCACCAGGTTGATTTCCAAAGTGGTTGTACAAGTTTGCACCCCCTCCAGCAATGGAGAAGTGTACCTCTTTCTCCATATCTTCGCCAGCATGTCCTGTCACTTGAGTTTTTTTTATCTTAGCCATTCTGATACATATAAGATGGAATCTCAGAGTCATTTGCATTTACCTGATGTTGAACATTTCTTGGAGTGTTTCTTGGCCATTTGATGTTCCTCTGTTGAGAATTCTCTGTTTAGTTCTGTACCTCATTTTTAATTGATTATTGGGTTTGGTGGTGTTTCATTTCCTGAGTTCTTTATATATTTTAGATATTAGCCCTTTGTAAGATGTAGGGTTCCCAATCTGTAATCTAAAGTCCAAGAGGATTAAAGACCCCAACATAAAACCAGACATGCTAAATCTGTTAGAAGAATAAGTGGGAAAGAGCCTGGAACTCATTGGCACAGGAGACAATTTCCCAAACAGAACATCAATAGCTCAGGCTCTAAGATCAACAATTAATAAATGATACCTCATGAAAATGAAAAGCTTCTGTAAGGTGAAGGACACTGTCAACAGAACAAAGAAACAGCCTCCATACTGGGAAAAGATCTTCACCAACCCTATATAGCTTTTCAAAGGTCTTACTGTGAGGACCTGCTCCCTGTACTCCATGCTCCCTTTTGTGCCTGCCCTTCCTGCTCCATTACTGTCCCCTTCTTTATCAAAGCAGCTATGTTCTTTCTCTCGTCCTTTTAAATCCACCACTCAATGACTCTTTACTGGTTTCGGTTTGCTGCCTTCTTTGGGTACTTTGACTTAACCACACATGCTAGCCTTGATAGTTCTGTAAGTTGGCTTTTTATGTAAATGAATGCCTTAAACCAGACCATTCTAAGTATTGGTGAAGATTCATTGCAATGCAGGGCATCTTAATTAAAACCTTAGTTCTTTTAAAAAAGTTACAAACATCTTAATATATGACTACACAGTCTACTTTTAAGTGTTCACATAAGAAATTTGAAAGCAATACTGTAAAAAACCGACCCAGGAATGCTCATAAAAGCTTTATTCATCCTGGCCCCAAAGCAAAAACAACACAGGTGTTCTTCAGCAGTTCTGGATAAACACTTTCAATATTGCCTTTTCTGAGGAATGCTTCTTAGCTGTTAAGGAAAAGAATATGTGATATAAACAGTCAAGCAGACATATCTCAAAATTCTGATGGTAACAGAGGCCATGTAAGAAAATGGCAAATTGCACATAGCCATTTATTTAAAATTATAATAAATACAAGCAAATATAGAGTAACATAATGCAGATTTTACTTGATCACTAGGAAGAAGGGTGCTAGAACAGCATGAAAATGATGGGCTTTAAAAGGGATAAAGGCAATGCTTCAGGAGTGATGGATTTAGGCATTGATGCTTATAATAGCTGTTTATCCCATAGGTGTTTAAATGTTACAAAAGCTACTGATTTTTCCTGTAAATATGTGGAGATTGCTTCATATCAATCTTATCTCAGCAAAACTAAAACCAAAACCACAACAAAACCAAAAGGAAAACAAATAAAACAGAAACTGGCTTCTGTGGGTATGATACTATATATATATATTTTTTTTTTTCCTAGCACCTGGGAGGTAGGTTAGAGGCTGTTATCTGTGGGTTCAAGGCCAGCTTGTGCTATATAGTGAGGAATCATTTAAAAAGAAATATTAAATACAAAACAAAAATTGGCCCCAAAGTTAATGAAGTCTTTCAAATGACAATTATGATAGGTTCTTGTCTGCAAAAATAGCTGAGTATTATTAGTAGTGTATGGGGCTGGGTCTCTTCAGTGGCGTGGGTCTCAAGTTGGCCTAGTCATTGGTTGGACTTCTTCTATCTCTGCACATCTTGTAGGCAGAACAAATTATGAGATGAGGATTTTGTGGGTGGCTTGGTGTCCCCTCCTTTGAAATCATCCTTCCTGATTTCAAATTGTACTAGAGAGAGAAATCATAATTAAAAAAAACCACATGGTATTGTGATAACAAAGACAGGTCAGTCAATGGAATAAATTGAGGACACAGAAGTAAACACACACACCTGTGGAAATTTGATTTTTTACAAAGAAGCCAAAATCATACAATGGAAAAACAGAAAGCATCTTCAACAAATGATTCTGGTCTAACTAGATGTCAGCATGTAGAAGAATGCAAATAGATCCATATTTATCACCCTGCATAAAACATAAGTCCAAGTGGATTAAAGGCTTAAACATAAAACCAGATATACTAAATCTAATAGAAGAGAAAATGGGTAAGAGCATTGAACTCATTGGTACAGGAGACACCTTCCTGAACAGAATACTAACAGCTCAGCACTAAAAGCAACAAGTAATAAATGGGACCTCATGAAACTGTAAAGCTTCTGTAAGACAAAGGACAATTTGTCAATAGGACAAAACAGCAGCCTTCAGATTGGGAAAAGACTTTTACCAATCCTACAGCCAATAAAGGGATAATACCCAAAACATAAAAAGAACTCAAAAGATCAAACACCATAAAACCAAATAACCCAATTTAAAATTGGGTTACAGAGCTAAACAGAGAATTCTCAACAAAGAAATCTCTAATATCCAAGAAGAACTTAAAGAAATGCTCAACAGCCTTAGTCATTAGGGAAATGAAAATCAAAACAACTTTGAGATTCCACCTCACACCTTTCAGAATGGCTAACATCAAACACTCAAGTGACAGCACATTCTGACAAGGATGTGGAGATAGGGGAACACTCCTCCATTGCTGGGAGTGCAAACTTGTACAACCACTGTGGAAATCAATCTGGTAGTTTCTCAGAAAATTGGAAGTAGTTCTACCTCAAGATGCAACTATAACACTCCTGGCATATACCCAAAATATGCTTCACCAAACCACAAGAACATTTGCTCAAATATGGCAAGGTGGATCGATGTGAGTTCAAGGCCAGACTGGTCTACAAAGTGAGTCCAGCACAACCAAGGCAACACAGAGAGACCCTGTCTCGAAAAACCAAACCAAACCAAACCAAAAAAAAAACAAAAAACAAAAAACAAACATTTACACAATGGAATACTACTCAACTATTAAAAACAAGGACATCATGCAATTTTCAGGCAAATGTATGAAATTGGAAATCACCATTCTGAGTGAGGTAACCTATTCCCAGAGAGACACTCATTGTATGTACTCACTCATAAGTGGATATTAGTCCTATAGTGCAGGATAACCCACATGCTATAACCCACAAACCCAAAGAAACTAAGTAACAAGAAGGGTTCAAGGGAAGATGTTTAAATCCCACTAAGAAGGGGAGATAAAATAGACATCAGAAGTGGAGAGAGGGCTTGGGAGGTTTAGGGGGAAGTAGATGATGGATATGTGTAAGACGCCCTATATGCAATTTTTCAAAAAAGAAATAAAAATATTGTTTTAAATACTTAAAAAAAGATGTGGAAAGATATATAGGGAACTGGGTGAGAGAGAGGGTTAAGAGGAGAATGGGACACAAGGGAGATCATGTGTGAGGAATGTGGGGATTGGTCTAAGAGGACTGTGAAAGAGAAGGGAAATTGGTGTTGGGGCATATCAGGGACAAGCTGGAGTCCTGGCATGGTGTCAACTCCTGAAAAGATATGGAGGTGACCCTAGCTGGGATTTCTATTAGTGTCTGATACTGAGATTGAAGTGGCCACACCCTGTACCCTGGCAGGACTTAAATGTAATTCATAATCCAATGCTTAACTCAGCCATCATCAGAACAGCTCCCTCCTGTAAGTAGATCAGAGCTACACAGAGATATATAAGTGGACAAAGGGCAGAGAGTGAAAGGCTTTAGAACACTCGGTCCTAAATGGGATGTGTTCATTTAATCCCTCCTATCAAGGCTCAGGGCATCCTGTGGAAGAAGGGATGCAAAGACTGTAAGACTGAGAAGGCATGGATGCAGATGGAAACCTTGACTTCCAGATACAACAGGGATGATACACACAGAAATTCACACAGACCTGCACAGGCTCAAGTCAAACAATCCCCAGTGCTTCGAGTGAGATGTACACATGATTTATTTCTCAAACAATTATGTAGATTTGTCCATGTGAGTACACTCACATGAATTCGAGAGCCTATGGAAACAGGGTATATAATCCACTATAGCTGGACTTAAAGGCAATTGTGAGGACTGGGCGTGTTTGCTCAGAATTGAACTATGGTTCTCTGGAAGGGCAGTACATGCTCTCTGCACTAAGCCTCTCCAGCCTCTTAGTTGATTTTTAATAATTGCATTCCCAGTATAGTACAATATTCACTAAAGTGTCTTTCAGATACTATTCCAAATTACTTGTAAAACTTTCCATATTCTAAAACTATGATTCAGACTAAATGCTGAAAATACTACAAAAGAGGAGTAAAATATGATAGTATGCTTGATTATACAAGATCTATGTATATGCTGACCTACATTGTAGAGAAGTTACAGAGACCAAGAAGTAAAAAATGGTTTCACACTATAACATCTGCTCAATTTTCTACTTCAGTTCATTAATACAAAATTATTCTCATATGGTCTGCTTAATTTTTACTCATATTTGTCAGGTTGAATTCATTTAATTAAAATTATTTTATTCAATGAACAAAATCAATAAAGCAAGTCATCTAAAAAATGCAAGCCCAGTAAAGCTGCAGTTATTACTATAAGGCATTAGGCTCTGAATTAATCTGGATTATGCCTCAACATAATTTTAATGGCCTAACTCTTATAAAAAGCTGTTTTAGTTG
>OU015744.1:64147733-64157989 GCA_907169655.1 Acomys percivali
AGAGAGAGAGAGAGAGAGAGAGAGAGAGAGAGAGAGAGAGAGAGAGACTTAGACCCATACAATGTGATTGTACTCACCTTGAGTCTCCTACTATATTTAACCATCTAAATACTTGCACAACTATAATTTGTTAATTACTCTTCCCCTTCGCATTCTACCTTAGAGCTCATACAAAAGCCTAATTATGCAGTTATGGTGCTTTCTGTTTTAAGAAGAGCCTTCAGCTTTCTCAAGGCCTCTCATCTCACTAAAAATAGACAGATTTTGTGTCTGTCACTCGCTTTAATAATCCTGAAACTCAGAGTGACAGATCCACTTTAGGACCACCCACACTGACCTACCCTGTAAGTGCCACTCAGTTTCAGATGCTTTAAGGGAAGGACAGGGTGAGACTTCCTCTGGACATGTAATAGTAAACAGCATAGTATTTAAAAATCAAATAATTAAAAATAAACAGCTTCAGACAGCAATTTTTTATTTCTTAGTATTTTCTGTGATTTCACTTGTTACAAACTAATTAAGGATGAAGGAAAAATCAGACAAAAGAGAAGATGATGTATTTTAAGGTCAAGAAATCCAGATATTAGCCATGAGCATCTCTCTCAATATCCTAATTATATATTTTTTAAACTTTGTCTCCACTGCCTTTGCAGAACTATTTGAAACATTCTATAAGTTTTAGGTTTCAATAATAATACTTTGGATAATTAGCAGAAGACTAGAGTAGCTTAACTAACAGCTTTTGAAAGAAGAAGTCTATAGAAAGAAAAAGAAAAGTAGAATGAAATTGCCTTGGGGTCACATTAGTGTTTAATCAACATGTGCCACTTAATGGTGGAGAGGTAAGGCTGACTGCCTTCACAGTCATGGAGACTCTATTTCAGAAGTCGGTATTTCATAGCAGATAATGTTTTAAAAGTCCAATCATACCTTCCAGAAGTTCCCATTATTCTGAAATTAAAGATATAGATTATGATATAGTGAAAATTAGTCTTACTCTGATGAGCCTAGAGTAACAGTCCATTAAGTTCAGGATCTGAGCTCTGTAATTGATAATTTTAAAACTTTAAGCATCTAGATGTGAAATACCATAAGCCTTATTTTCATTCTAAAAGTAAAGCAAAACTCTTTAAAACATCAAATCAGCTATGCACCACTCTCCCTGAGGGGAAGGAAGAGGAGTCATCAAACATTCTTGCATCAGTACCTTTATTGCCTCAGAATTGACAGTGTGGCTCTCAGACTCACATGGTGATATGCAAATAGCACCTTCCTTAGGGCTCTGCAAGTGTTGCTGTGGATTGCTCTGTAACCCTTGAAGACCCCTCCTTCCACTCAGGCATAGCACTTTAGCCAAGCTTTACACAAAGGAGGGAACATTGCAGTCAGCCTTGTAACAATATGCTAAAACTGATGCTTTGTGCTGGTCCTATGCTGACTGTATCTGCTCACTCATGATCTACCTCCCTACAAATATATGCCCCTAGAGGAAGAAATATCTCTGTTCACTAGATGCTCACTTCCTTGTTTGCTTTACAGTGCTATAACCCAGCACCCAATATGGCATATATTGGACACACAATTATTTTAGAGAATGAATTCATGTTTGAACAAGTGAATGGATTTGTGTTCTTACTCCGTCCCATTATTTTTTGCAAAAGTCACCATTTCCGAATATATGGACCCTTAAGGTACTAGGGTTTATACCTTCACAAGTGATGCTCACATTTGCAGATGCCCCATCTCTAGGTAGTGTGTTACATGGAAAATATTCCCACATTATCAGCATATACCATTGTCTCCATCCTGTCCATCCTCAGGGCTGCAGAACCCACCTCATGTCTCTGTCTCTAAGTCAGTTTGTAAAGGCCAAGACTGACCATATTGGCAAATTGTGTGTCTGAGGACATAAGCTTTGTCCCACAGAGAAGGGACATGCCTATTCTTCCTGCGTATGCAAGGTAACATAATCCCTGAAATCCTTTGTGAGGGCAGTAGTCACACTTATAAGAGGAGAGCCTGTGACATAACCACATTCTACAGGCCTCAGCTCTTAATCCTATTATTTTGACATTTAAGTTTCAACACGTTACTTTTAGAAGGATATGTTCATCCCACAGCACACTCATTCCCACAAAGCCAATTCTACCTGAAGGTTAGAGGCACGATGACCTTGAATAGACAGGACAGTATAAGGGTCAGCTTGGTAATGATAAGATGCAGGATATTAAAGAAAGGCTCAGACAGTTGCTTTTTTTCTCTTTTTTTTTCTTTCGTTTTTAAAATGTAAGTAATGTATTCATATTACATCTCAATTGTTATCTCCTCACTTGTATCTTTCTGTTCTCCCTCCCTCCCTCTCATCCTATTCTCCTCCCTTAGGTCTGTGACAGCAGGGGACCTCCTCCCCCACTATAGGATCACAGCCTATCAGGTCTCTTCCTGGTAGCCTGCTTACTCTTCCTCTGACTATCACCAGGTCTTCTCACCAAGAGGAAGTGGTCAAAGAGGGGACCATCAGAGTTCATGTCCAAGTCAGTCCTTGTTCTCCACACAATTGTGCAGAATTTGCTGTCCATGGCTTGATCTGGATAGGGGTTTTAGGTTTACTGCATGCATTGTCCTTGGTTGGTACAGTAGTTTGGGCTGACCCACCCTGGTCCAGATCCACCAGCCTTAATGGTCTTCTTGTAGTTTTCTAGGACCCTCTGAGTCCTTCTATTTCCCCATTCTCCCTTACCTTTCTCACCAAGAGTCCCAGTAGGAAGTCCCAATATCTATCCCAATCTTCACCTAAGTGAAGACTTTCAAGGGACATCTCTGTTGGGCTAGTGTCCAATTATAAGTGAGAATATACAATGTGTATCTTTCTGGGTCTGGGTTAACTCACTTACTACCTGATTGAAACTTCCTACCTTTATCCTACACTTTTAAATCACACAATTTTCGTTTATTTTTTGGAGGGAGAGGTGTCAGGGTGGCCCAATCAGAAAGTAAAAACTCTGTGTCATAGATTCAGAGTCCCAGAAGCAACTTCTAAAGACAAATACTCATGAGCAAGTGCTGTATTAAGAGAGTGCCCCATAGGAAACATGAAGGGGACCAGACAAGCCAGCATGATAAAAGATGTGAGACGGAGACACTTGAGCATGTGCAGTCTTGCAAGGATGAATTCACCTGGATCTATCCGGTGTGTCATTGATGTCCTATGTACCTCAACTTTGTGCCTACCTCTGAATAAGAAGCACTGACTCTTACAGGAAGTTGACTTATGCACAAGGCACATTAAGGGGGATTTGCTGGGCTAAGGGAAAGTCTCTGAAAATGTCCTGAATTGGGAATTAAAACACAGACTATGGCTACCTCCCTTTTCTATGTGAACAATACAAATAAAATATGTACGCTATCTATAACATGAATATTATCTATTAAATAGGTAAAGGAAGGGGCCACAGACAACTTTTATCTCAAATTCAAGGAGAGAAATATTTTTTCAGCAGAATGCTTCAAATAATTATCTATTTCTATCTATCTATCTATCCATCTATTATCTATCTATCTATCTATCTATCTATCTATCTATCTATCTATCTATCATGATCTATTTCTTTCTATCAATCTCAACTCTCTAGAGAAGCTACCAATATTATTTAAAACATTGACAAAGGAGAGAGCTGCATCTGACTAGGCAGGTCTAACTAAACTATTGACATTGCAAAATACAATCATATGCAAAGCTATTGCTTGAAAACCATGCAACTGAGTTTCAAAAGAGTGCCCCCTAAAATAATGGAATACATAAAGCAACTCTTGTTTTAAATATACAAATGTATATTAGGTGGAAGTTTGGACATTCTTGTCGGAGCCTGTCCTAGAATATAGAATTCTAGGATGCTTACCTTTGCCTCTTCCTTTATGTTCTGTGGCCCATCCATCACCCAAGTTACTGGGAGCTGCAAATAGAAGATTAAGCCCTGTCAAGGGGAATGCCTTTTCAACACTGTGATAATGAGTGTATATAGTTATAAAATCTAGATGGTCATTATTGTAGTTTGTAGTTCTAGAACTCCAAGCACTCTTCCTATATGTACATGCCTTATAACTTTAAAATTCTGTTCTAAATATGAAATTTCAGCATTAAAATGCTGTCGTGTTTACAAAGTTACCGTCTATAGTTGTTTAACCTATTTGTGATGAACAGAGGTGGATATCTACCCATTTCACCCATTCAATTCCTGGGTTACAGCCCCCTTACAAGAAAGGAGATGCCATGTGTGGAGATGGGAACAAATTGTGTGAGTGCAGTCAGCCAAATGAGCCCCTATGAATTAACACCAAGAGTAATGCCTAAGGGATTGCCGAGTTCTCTGCTGTATTGCAGGGTTTTTCTCACTGCTTTAATTTTGAACCAGGGCATTAGCTTTGACATTTCTCAGTTGATAGGTATTTTTTTTTCCAGCTAGTCTTTGGGGATTTCAAAGTAGCTAAAAGGCTTTTTGAATGATGGCAAAATGAAGCTTTTATATTTGTTATTTCCATTGCTACTATTATTGAGAAAATTAGCTCAATGCCAAGAGAACAGAACAAACGACACAAGATTACTTTCTAGGGTCTTAAACAAGACTTCTGACAGTTTATTGTGCACTGCATCACTCCAAAAGGGGAAAAAAACCTTATTTCTTCAAATAATAAAACCAGAATGAGCTGGCAGAGAAAATTAAGAAGATGAGGCTTTTATGAAAATGCCTGATGTTAAATACCTGGTAACTGTCTGCTTTTATCTGGCAAAGGAGAACTGGAAATGGCAGGGTTTACAACTAACTCTAACACTGCTTTTTAATAAATGCCAGAAAATTCACAAGTAATTTCCTTAAGAATTCAGCAGAGACGCTAGAGTATATTATGGAATTCCAACTCAGTAATGATCTAGGCATGTCCAGCCTAGGCCTCAGCAAAATGGACTCCACCAACATCTGAAAATGATAAAGGAATTTATGAATCAAAAAGTCTATGGACTTCCACAGATAGTTAACACATTACATAAGCAAATTAATTGTACCAATCTTTGCTAAATCTATTAAAACTAAATTACTTATCCCTTTTTATGAAGGGCACAATTTCACTCTATAACTATATCATCCTACTGCTCAGGTAATAATTTGACAGACATTAATAACGAAAAAACCTCCTCTGCTGTAATATTATAAATCACATAGAGCCTACACGAGTAGGGGTGTTGCATTGGAGCTGTGTTTTGGAGGGAGCATGCTTACTCTTTTGTGCTTGCTAAATGCACACACTGGTATTTTCATTGCATTTTGGCAATTTAACCTTATACTTGTGAATATATGCCTATTTCTACGAATATGTCTTTTATTAATTAAACTTACTTCATTAAGATTTCTAGTATGATAATATACTTTCTAGTATGATAACATACTTTCTAATATGATAATATACTTTGAAGCTTGTACCTCCCCACTTTGGACATGCAGTATGACTTTATAGAATGCCTTTAAGAAAGTCATTATTTTATACAGTCTAGTAATCTCAGTGTTTTGATTAAAATGTATACTCTATTCATATTTAATGTCATTATGAATATAGTTGTATTTTCATCCACTGTTTTGATGAATTTCTCACCAGCTAGATTTCTTTTGTAATTTACGTACAATTTAGACATGTACAGCAATTATTCTTCTGTTGACTTTTATTATGAATGTGATTTATTTACTTATTCGTTCTTTTTATGTTGCACTTAGTTTAGTATTTTTAAATTTTTCTTTGATAACCTTATATAAGTATATAGTCTATTTCGAGCATATTATCTGCATTATTATCTATTCCCTTCTCATTTCCTCTAAACTCGTGCTTCTGGCAAACAGCTATGCCCCCCCCCATACATATCTGTTTGTTAATGTTATTGTTGTTTTTGTTTTCTCGGCCCAATGAGTGAATTTAGTTAGAATTGCTCACTTGAGTATAAGATGCTGTCCTACGTCCCTGGAACTAGATCAATGAAGAAAAGTGACTTTCGCTACATAGCACGCACTAACTTCCCATAACTACTCCGCTGGGGGTTGGGCCCAAGGATCCTTCCTCCTGTTCTGAGTGAAATGTTGATTGGCTCAGTCAGTCTTGGTAAACAACTACTGTGAGTTCATGAGTGCATGGCATGGCATGCCCAGGAAACAATGTTCTCAGCACTTAGTCCTCTTGGTCATTTGATTTTCCCAGTTCATTCTGACGATTCGATTTACCTTGAACTTTGGAGGTAGCCATGAAGATGTCTCATTTACGGCCTTATTTATGGCTTATTATGGTTATTCCTGTAAAGTCTCTTATTTTGTGCACTTTGGCCAGTTATGAGTGTCTGCTAACCCCTACCCACTGTCAACAGAAGTTCCTCTAACATAGGCTATGAGCAGCACTAATCCATAGGTATAAACAAATATTTAGAGGGTAATTTGCCAGTATGTCTATCTAGCAAAGCAACAGCAGTGATTTTCTGCATAAGACCTATGTCTTCCCCATCAGTGGACTGTTGCGCAGGCTTTCACTAACAGATATAAATTTCTTCCCAAAGAAGCATCCTTCAATCAAATTGCAGAACAATTGGTGAGTGCTGATAAAGTCATACCACAGTTGCACCTTCTCTGCCAGGCTGGAATTACAGCACACACAGTCCACTGCATGGTAGGGTCATAGATGACTCTCCTTCCATACAGAATTATTTTATGTGTCTGGGGTCATTCAGAGACTCACCAGCATGACAACAAATACATTTTAACAAAGAATAGGCTTTGATTCAGATACTGGAGCCAGGTCCAGACTGGAGATTTTCAAAGGAAGTGCCCTGTCACTTCAGTCTGGGCTTCATGAAAGCGAAGAATACAGTTACCTTCTGTTCCCTGGCACACAGGAGGTCTTTCCTGTAAAGCAAACTCCTTTACAGAAACAAAAACAGCAATAAACAATTTAACCCTTAATAGCCCTTGACATTTGGAGCTCTGATTTTGTTTTATTGTTCTCTGAGACACACATAAAGGAAGGCATCAACATAACGCTCACCATCAGAGCCTCCATAGCATTTTCTATCGGTATGAGAGTACCAATGAGGGCCTCATCTTCCGTCTCAATTACAACTTCATTTCTCTATGTTCTAGAACCACAGTGTGTGCTGTCTTTAGCAACGAGGTGGTACCTAGTTCTGGTGTGCAACCAGGAGCAGTGGCAATAGCCTGTAACATTTGGAGTACCTTTGAGGCCCCTCTGAAAGACAACTAATACAAATGTATCCCATTTCTGGCATTTAAATTATCACGTAAGAACACATCATAATTATTTTTCACCTCTGTTGTTCCTTCATTTTATTATTTGGCTAAATTATTTGGCTGTACAATGGAAAAATTATTTTCGTTATTTGTAGTAACTTGAAAATATTGTTACTGTGTTCAGAAGAATTGTCAAACACTGTAGTTCTGTTCACATGGGACAATATCACTTGAGTTATGGGGTAATTTAAAATGTCATTTTTAACTACACTTGACTGGCCACACATAAAATACTATGCTTGCCCTCTTCTATATACTTACTGAGTAATAAGCTTAGTCAGAGATAATTGTAAAGAAATGGTAATACTATGGAGCATTGTGCATCAGAAAATGAAAGACATGTGTAAAAGCAATAGAAAAAATAATGAACTCAATAATTTGAATTGAAATATAGATAGAAATTTAGATACCCTTTTATATTCTAAGGAGGCCAAAGTAAGATAAACATGCTACTGCAACATTCAAGTTTCAGCATTAAATTATTTATTTAAAAATTATTTATTACAACTTATTCACATTATATATCGATTGTTATGCCCTCGATCCTATCTTCCTGTTCCCTCCCTCTTCTGCTCTATTCCCCTCTCCTAGATCTCAGAGAGGAAGGGGGCCTCCTCCTCCATTTTCTGGCCCCAGCCTATCAGGTCTCATCAGTCATCAGGATAGCCTTCATCCCTTGGCAGGCAGACTTACCAAAAGGCACTGATTAAATTCTGGACACCAGAGTGCTTGTCAGAGATTCAGCAGCAGTCCCTGTCCATGTGGAGAATTAGCTGTCCATGAGCTACATCTAAACAGGGGGGTCTGGGTTCTCTGCGTGCATTGTCCTTGGCTGGTGCATATGTTTATGCAAGTGGCACTGTGGCCAGATCCACAGGCCTTGATGGTCTCCCTGTGGAGATCCTGACACCTCCAGGTCCTTCCATCCCCCCACTCTTCCATACAACTCTCAGCACTCTATCCAGAGTCCAACCTCAAGTCCTAGTATCTGTACAGATTCCCCACTGGCTGGAGTCTCTCAGAGAACATCTATGGTGGGTTAATATTTACTTAAAATCAGCATATACCATGGGTGTCTTTCTGGGTCTGGGTTACCTCCCTCAGGGTGATCTTTTCTATATCTATCCATTTGCATGCAAATTTCAAGATTTCCTTGTTTTCAATAGCTAAATAGTATCCATTGTGTAAATGTACAATAAACTTTCTCAGAAAATTGGAAATAGTGCTACCTCAAGACCCAGCTTTATCACTCCTGGGCATGTAGCCAAAAGATGCTCTACCATACACCAATGACATTTGCACTACTATGTGCATAGCAACTTTATTTGCAATAGTCAGAATGTGGAAACAACCCAGATGTCCTTCAACTCAAGAATGGATTCAGCATAAAATTTAATACATACTTAATATACAAAGTCAAATAGTAATTGGGTTCTATTAATACATATCTTTAAGCATACACTTAAAATATCTGCAGAGTAATAACACAAGCCTATCAATAGCTACGTAACCTGACACTGCAAAACCTAGAAACAGAGGAGGTAAGGAAGAGCTTCTGGAAGTCCCTTCAAATCAATTCTATTTTGTGGAGCTCTGTACAAGGTAGTTTCTCAAAGGAACCACAGTTTTAAATGAGCAGTTGGATAGGTTCTAGTGATCAATCACATAGTGTGGAGACCACGTTAATAATAATGTACAGTGCTTCCTAAGCAGCTAAAAAGTAGTCTGTACTTTTAAAAAATGAAAGTGGGCATCACTCCAAGGAACAGCGAGGCATAAGAGGTAGCTTCATTAGTCCTATTTAATTCTTTTACAATTTATCATAACTTGATATTGTGTCCCATAAACATATACAGTGGCTTTTTGACATTTAAATATGTTATTTGAATATTCAAATGCCTGCCACGGCAGTTTCTTTATTTTTCATTTGCATGATGAATAAATTGAAAATAACCTCCCCAGATTGTATACCATGGAGAAGAAGGATACTGGCATCTTTTTTATGTTTCTTAATATTCAAATCCAGGTGTATTCATGCTGTTAATCATTCACTAAAGAGTCAGCTCTTGGGTCATCCTAGGCAGCTATAACACTATATGACACATATAAGTTTCTATATGACACTTGCCATGCAAATGGCACATATAATAAAATCTCCTATTAAGGATCCCTCACAAAAAGATGCTGCATTGCTTTCAGAGAGAGGAATCTATTCAATACTCAAGAAGATAAATGACAATAATCAGTGAGTTTATTTTTCAAGAAGATATGATATCTTTAAGGTATAAAAATAAAATCAGGAAGTCAAAAGTGATATTTTTGATACTATGCTTGATATTATACTTATTGCTAAAAATGGGGTCTTTCATATCATACCAACTAAGTATCCTTAAAGTTGATGTCCAAAGACAGATAAGTGGAGTTCCCTAGGGTGCTGCAGAGCATTGAATCTGGCTTTCAGTAGAACTACTAACTCAGGAGATACTGTTCATAGGTTGAGTTACCCATTTTGTACACTTATGATGAAGCTGAAAAATTCAATACATGCAGGAATAATGAATTAACATTTTATAATGATTTTATATTTTTGTTTGATTTCACTTAAACTCATAAAATAAGCACATGTTGATCATTTTCAGATCTGAAGTTTTGGACAAAAATATTTAGGACTTTAATGAGAGGACACAGGAATTTGTTTCCACCTTTCTGATTTGATTATACTGCTTATGGAATCGTTTTTTTTTTTTCTCTTTTTATATTGTCATATTGTGTGTTGTTTTTCAGTATGATAATATGCTTTTATGAAAAATACAATCAGAAATTTGATAAACACAATAATTGCTTCCTCCAAAAAAATGTATGCCTTAATCTTTAATATTTATTTATTTATTTATTTATTTATTTATTTATTTATTTATTTAT
>OU015744.1:64167924-64198721 GCA_907169655.1 Acomys percivali
CTCTGACTTATTCTAGTCACACTGCATCAACAGCAACCAGGAGCAGCATGGGGATGCATCAGCACCCTTCTTCTTTCTCAGAGCCCCAGACTGGCTTTCATCCTTACTGAGGCTGCCTTTTATTCTCACCGGGGCTGGCTTTTATCCTCACGGACAAAGACTATGCCTCTGCACGAGTTAGTTCACAGCTGACAAACATCACATGCCATCACAGGATGCGACTATCAGTTATGGACAAACTGGAGCAGCCTCCATAACCTACATCTGGGATTACAATAAAAACATGTTTACAGTATGAACCAGAATTTCCATAACAATCCCAGTACAATAACTCTAAGGGTGTAGTAGGAATACACTTTTCTGTGTATTCTCTCTACTTGTTCTTAAGAGCCACCCCAATAGAAGTCATGCATCTTGGAGCAGAACCTAAAACCATCATATTAAGCCAGCATAATCCTTGACATGCATATGAATAACCACAGATACAGGTAGTGCTCACCCCTTATCAAGTAAGTATCTCTCCTGACAGGAGACCATTACTGAATGTCAAATTAAAATGCAGAGCTGTAGAGCCCAGTCCTAATGGATACATCTGAAAAACAACTTGCATATCTAAAGGTCACACATCATTGCTGAAGACCATCAGAAAGTTTGTAAGAACTGGAGGATCAGGGAGCTTGCTGGTAGATTGTGTCTCCTGGTTTTATCAGAAGCTATATCCAGAAAACCTAATCAACATTACTTTCTAAACATGACTTGAACAAGGACAACAAAACTAGATCTAGATGTGGCAAAGGTGACAGAAGAAAGCCAACAAGTTTTCAAACCTACACAAATATCTGCAGGCAACTAATGACTGTTGAGAGTGGGAGAAATACTCTTCTCCAGCGAAGAACACACCAACTGGTCATCAAAAACCAAATGTTCAGCACAGAAAATATATATACAATTCAATTTAGACAGACTGTGCCTGTTATATTTAAGAATATATATGTACACACACACACACACACACTCATATGCAGATAACAACATTTAAGGAAAAAAGAGGTCATGAATTTGGAAAAGAGCAATGAAGGTATATGGGGAGGATTGGAAGAAGGATACAGAAGGGAGAAATTATGTAATTATAATTTCAAAACCAAAAGAATGAATTATAAAAATAAAAAGCCTTTTGTTATAGCACTAGGGCAGAGAGAAATTACTTGGACACATCTGCTGTAGATAAAGTTCTATAATAGAGAGTTCTGTATCTTAGATAACTGTCTTCCTTTTTTGTTTGTTTGTGTTAGTGAAATAAGGGTTTGGAGTTCAACTCTGCTTTTGCCTCCCTGTCTCATTTTTTAATATTCTATTCTCTAATATCAAATTCTGCCTATAAATGGATGTTTACGGTTAATGCCAGGATTTAGACTGCTTTAAAATTGTTCTATACTAAATAGATTAGATGTTAGCCCAACAGTAGCACATACATTTTTAAATCAACATTAGACTCCCCAAGTTTGGGGACCCTAGAAGCTGCTAGATACCTGCATGTCTCCAGCCTCATTCACAGTTCCTAGGTCTGGTCTTGAAGTTAAGTGTTTGTCCTTGATATCTCCCAATAATATCAACAGAACAACATCTCTTCCCAAGCACTTCACTGTTTTTGCTCTGTGTAGCTGGATGGAATAGAAACTGAGTGATGAATTATACTCATAAGAACAATGTCCGAAACAAAAATGTGTTTATTAACAAGTAAGAAGACATGCATTTCCAAGCATCATTAAGCATGGCACCCTGGGCTTCTCATTTTACCTATTTAACTTTTGACTATTTACTCATTTACCTATTTACTCACTTACCTCTTGCCTATGATCTTTGATGCAGTACATAAGCCAACATCTCATTTAGTATTCATGACTTGACCAGTTGTTACTAAGAGATGAATAAATAAAACATTAAAAATTGGCTATTTCGTGATTACTATTCAAAACCCTATGTTCTGCTGTTTCTGTTGTTCTCCAGTAGACAGGTGCCAAGACAATTCATATTTATGGGTGTTGGTTTTGTAGATTTTGGATGTGTTCATAAGGCAGAAATGAAAGGTAAGGGAGTAACAGAAGAGGCAACCTGATACCACAGGATGCATTGCTATGGTTGCTCAGTCCAGGCCTTTCTAGCATGGAAGTTTGAATGTACAATAAGTCTTGTCTGTTAGATGGAACTTAATCCATGCTTGTGTGCTTTCAACTCACTTTAAAGAGAGTCTAAGGTCACATTAGAGTTATTAACACTGGAATTTTTATGTGCAAGTTTTTTTTTCAGGGAAGACTTTGAGTAATTGGGTAAATAGTGAAACAGTGGACCTGGAAAAGAGATGCATTTTCATTGAACTCTTGGACTGGGTGCTCAGAAATTGAGTCTATGAAAAGCAGACATTGCAGTATAAATGTTGCTGTCCTACACAGTATGCATGCCATTAGAACTATTTAAATCACACATCAGAGACAGAATAATGGAGAGTAAAATGTAAGGCACTGAATGATCAAATGATAGAGGCAGATAGTTGCTATGGAAATGACATTGATTGTAATAACTATAAGGGCAGCTGGTTACTCTTGATGTCCCTCCAAAAAGGACACACAGTAAATGAAAAATCAAAGGCTGTTAAGGCCAATTCATAGCATGTGTAGGCAGTCAGGATGCCTCACTACCAGCTTCAAAGGAAGCTTTCCTCTCTAGGAGAAAGCACTGAATAGTGAGGACTACCCTCAGATCCTGATTTTAAGGACTACAGAGTAGGCTGTTCTAATTAAATATTAAAACCTTCCATCATTTTGTATTTTTTTAAATTAAAGCACTGGTGATCATAAGAAGTGAGATGAGCACATTTAGTCAGACATGAATGAGGGTAGGGAATTTCAAGTACAAATCCCCATGAAATTATCTCAGTGCTGGGATAAAGAACATCATGATGCTAGCTCATTCTATTACTTCTTTTTTCTTCTTTTTATTTATTTATTTATTTATTTTTTACATGTACATTTATATTGCTATACATATAAACAATAAACTATCTACATCAAGAGGAACCATGAAATAATCAGGATTTATATAAGTGCTACATTCATAGTGTTTTGGCTATTTGTATTTAGCAACCTTGATTAAACATCTTTCCTATCTTTGTGAGCATAAAATTCTGAAGGTAAATCAATATCTATCATATCTCAACTTAAAACATCTATCTAGTCCTAAAAATATCGTAACCCCTAAACAATTAAGTTTAATTGTAAAGCTAAACTCTCTGGTCTTCAACGTCATCAGAGACTAGAGGAGGAATAAAATTAATAACCTAAGCAAACAGAAAGTGTAGGTTAGCGGCTTCCAAAATGTGAAGATGACAGAAAGAGTTTGCTGTCTGATTAAGTCACGCAGAACTCTGTATAATGTTGGAGCATCATCTTCAGCCTTCTGGCCCAAAATATCTGACACCACATTTGTGAGGCAGGAACTATTGAGGACTTGCTTACACTGTCTTGGCAGAGAGGACGTTGACTCTGCATGCATCTAAGCAGCCAATTTTTAGGCAGAATTCCCTTAGTGGCAGGAGAAAGGACATTTTGCCCAGTGGCTTGTTTGCCACATTTGAAGCCATCTCCATAAGGAGATTCTTTGAGGTAGGTTGGATGTTGCCAGGAGTTAATGTGTCTTATTGTCAAAGAACCTTATAAATAAGAAAAATATCTTTAAATGCCATATTCTACTGGTCTCTGAGGCTTTTGAAGACCTTAGCTACTATTTTACCTTATTTGTCTATAAAATTATATGTATCGGTTAAGCCTAGGATGTATATTCTTATGATAAAAATATAGTAGCAATTGACATGAGCAGGATTTGGTCCACTATTAACTTGTATTACTTAATTATCCTTTTTTTATTTTTATTTATTTATTTTACTTTATTATATTTATTTTATTAATTTATTATTGTTACATCTCTATGGTTATCCCATCCCTTGTATCCTCCCATTCTCCCCTCCCTCCCATTTTCCCCTTATTCCCCTCCCCTATGACTGTTCCTCAGAGGGATTACTTCCCCCTGTGTATGCTCATAGGGTATCAAGTCTCTACTTGGTGACCTGCTGTCCTTCCTCTGAATGCCTCTAGGTCTCCCCCTCCAGGGGACATAGTCAAATGTGAGGCACCAGAGTACATGAGAAAGTCATATCCACTCTGCACTCGAGTATGGAGACTGTCCTGTTCATTGGCTAGATCTGGGTAGGGGTTTAAAGTTTACCTCATGTATTGTCCTTGGCTAGTGCCTTAGTTTGAGCAGGACCCATTGGCCCAAATCTGCCTATCATAATGTTCTACTTGTAGGTTTCTAGGACCCACTGGATCCTTCTACATTGCTATTCTCACATGGTTCTCTCATGTAGAGTCCCAATAGGATGTCCTCCCCTTTGTCCCAGTTTCCTGCTAAGGGAAGGCTTTCGTGGGACATGCCCATTGGGCTAGTATGCAGATATAAGTGAGTATATACCATTTGAGAATTTCTGCTTCTGGGTTAACTCACTCATTATGATCATTTCTAGCTCAATCCATTTATCCACAAATTTTGGGAATTCCCTATTTTCAATAGCTGAGTAGTATTCCATAGTGTATATGTACCACAGTTTCTTTATCCATTCTTCTACTGAGGGACATTTAGGCTGTTTCCATGATATGGCTATTATGAATAAGGCTGCTATAAACATGGTTGAGCAAATTTTCTTGTTGTGTGCTGGTGCATCTTCTGGGTATATTCCAAGGAGTGGACTAGCTGGGTCTTGAGGAAGCCCTATTCCCAGTTTTCTGAGATAGCATCAGATAGATTTCCAAAGTGGTTGTACTAGTTTGCATTCCCACCAGCAATGAAGGAGTGTTCCTCTCTCCCCACATCCTCTCCAGCATGTGGTGTCCCTTGAGTTTTTGATCTTAGCCATTCTGATGGGTGTAAGATGGAATCTCAGAGTTGTTTTGATTTGCATTTTCCTGATGACTAAGGAGGTTGAGCATTTCTTTAAGTGTATCTCAGCCATTTGATATTCTTCTGTTGAGAATTCTGTTTAGTTCCAAGCCCCATTTCTCAATTGGGTTATTTGGTTTGGTGGTGTTTAATTTCTTGAGTTCTTTATATATTTTGGATATTAGACCTTTGTCAGATGTAGGGTTGGTGAAGATCTTTTCCCAGTCTCTAGACTGTCGCTTTGTTCTCTTGAGAGTGTCTCCAGCCTTACAGAAGCTTCTCAGCCTCATGAGGTCCCATTTATTAATTGTTGACATTAAGGCCTGGGCGTTGGTGTTCTGTTCAGGAAGTTGTCTCCTGTGTCAATATGTTCCAGGCTCTTCCCCACTTTTTCTTCTAAGTGACTTAGTGTCTCTGGTTTTATGTTGAGGTGTTTAATCCACTTGGATTTGAGTTTTGTGCAAGGTGACAATATGGGTTCATTTGCATATTTTTACACATAGACATCCAGTTAGACCAGAACCATTTGCAAGGTGACAAATATGGGTCCATTTGAATATTTTTACACATAGACATCCAGTTAGACCAGAACCATTTGTTGAAGATGCTATCCTTTTTCAATTGAATGAATTTGACTTCTTTGTCAAAAATCAAGTGACCATATGTGTGTGGATTCATATCTGTGTCTTCAATTCGATTCCACTGATCAACCAGCCTGTTGCTGTGCCAGTACCATGCTGTTTTAATTACTATTGCTTTATAGTACAATTTGAGATCAGGTATGGAGATTCCTCCGGAGCACCTTTTATTGTACAAAGTCGTTTTTGCTATTCTGGGATTTTTGTTTTTCCATATGAAGTTCAGAATTGAACTTTCAATGTCTTTAAAAAATTGTGTAGGTATTTTGATAGGGATTGCATTGAATCTGTAGATTGCTTTTGGTAGGATGGCCATTTTTACTATGTTAATTCTCCCTATCCATGAGCAAGGAAGATCCTTCCATCTTCTCATGTCATCCTCAATCTTCTTCTTTAGAGTTTTGATTATTTTTTTCAAACAAGTCCTTCACTTGCTTAGTTAGAGGAACTCCTAGATATTTTATATTGCTTGTGGCTAATGTGAAGGGTATGGCTTTCCTAATTTCTTCCTTTGCAAGCTTGTTATTTGTGTATAGGAAGGCTACAGACTTTTTTGAGTTAATTTTGTATCCAGCCAAATTGCTGAAAGAGTTTATCAGCTCTAGGAGTTCTCTGGTGGAATTTTGAGGGTCACTTATGTACAGTATCATATCATCTGCAAATAGGGATAGTTTGACTTCCTCCTTTCCCATTCTGATACAATTGATCTCCTTTGTTGTCTTATTGCTCTAGCTAGAACATCAAGTACTATATTAAAGATATATGGAGAGAATGGGCAGCCTTGCCTTGTTCCCGATTTTAGAGGAATTTCCTTGAGTATCTCACCATTTACTTTGATTTTGGCTATTGGCTTGCTGTATATAGCCTTTATCATATTGAGGAAAGTGCCTTGTATCCCTGATCTCTCTAAAACTTTAAACATGAATGGGTGTTGGATTTTATCAAATGCTTTCTCTGCATCTAAAGTGATGATCATGTGGTTTTTTATTTTCAGTTTGTTTATATGGTGGATTACATTGATGGATTTCCATATATATAACCATCCCTGCATGCCTGGAATGAAGCCTACTTGATCATGATGAATGATATCCTTTATGTGTTCTTGTATTCGTTTTGCAAGAATTTTATTTAGTATTTTTGCATCGATGTTCATAAGAGAAATTGGTCTGAAATTCTCTTTCTTTGTTGAGTCTTTGTGAGGCTTAGGTATCAACTTGACTATGGCCTCATAGAATGAATTTGGTAATGTTCCATCAAATTCTATGTTTTGGAGTAGCTTGAAGAGTATCGGTATTAGTTCGCCTTTGAAGTTCTGGTAGAATTCTGCCCTGAAACAATCTGGCCCTGGGCTTTTTTTGGTTGGGAGACTATCAATGATTGCTTCTATTTCTGTAGGGGAAATGGGACTATTTAGCTTGTTTATCTGTTCTTCACTCAACTTTGGCAAGTGAAATTGATCAAGAAAATCATCCATTTCCCTTAGATTTTCAAATTTTGTGGCATATATGCCTTCAAAGTAGGATCTTATGATTCTTTGTATTTCTTCAGTGTCTGTTGTTATGTCTCCCTTTTCATTTCTGATTTTGTTGCTTTCAGTACTGTCTCTCTGCCCTTTAGTTAGTTTGGCTAACGGTTTGTCTATCTTGTTGATTTTCTAAAAGAACCAGCTCTTGGTTTTGTTGACTCTTTGGACTGTTTTCTTAGTTTCTAATTTGTTAATTTCAGCCCTGAGTTTGATTATTTCCAGACGTCTACTCCTTTTGGGTGTTTCTGCTTCTTTTTTTCTAGGGCTTCCAGCTGTTTTGTTAAGTTGCTTATGTGCGATGTTTCCAATTTCTTTTTAAAGGCACTTAGTGCTATGAATTTTCCTCTTAACACTGCTTTCAATGTATCCCACGAATTTGGGTATGTTGTTCCCTCATTTTCCTTGAATTTCAGAAACTCCTTGATTTCTTTCTTTATTTTCTTCCCTGACCCAGGTGTCATTTTGCAGAGAGTTGTTTCGTTTCCACATACGTGTGGGCTTTTTGTTGTTCCTGTTGTTGTTGAATTGCAGCCTAAGAGCATGGTGATCTGATAGGATACAAGGTATTATTTCAATCCTCTTGTATCTGTTGAGGCCTGCTTTGTGACCTACGATGTGATCAATTTTGAAGAAGGTTCCATTGGGTGCAGAGAAGAAGGTATATTCTTTCTTGTTTGGGTGAAAGGTTCTATAGATATCTGTTAGATCCATTCGACCCATGGCATTGGTTAATGATGTTATTTCTCGGCTTAGTTTCTGTTTCAATGACTTATCCTTCAGTGAGAGGGGGGTGTTGAAGTCTCCCACTATTATTGTGTGGTGATCGATGTGTGGTTTAAGTTTTTTTTAGCAAATCTTTCACAAATGTGGGTGCCCTTGTATTGGGAGCATAGATGTTCAGAATTGTGATGTTATCTTGGTTGACTTTACCTTTGATGAGTATGAAGTGTCCTTCTGCTTCCCTTTTGATTAATTTTGGTTGAAAGTGTATTTTGTTTGATATTAAAATGGCTACGCCTGCTTGCTTCTTGTGACCATTTGCTTTGAATATATTTTTCCAACCTTTCACCCTCAGGTAATGCCTATGGTTATAGGTGAGATGTGTTTCTTTAATGCAGAAGAATGCTGGATCTGGTTTATGCACCCATTCAGTTAGTCTGTGTCTTTTTCTTGGAGAGTTGAGACCATTGATGTTGAGAGATATTAACGACCAGTGACTGTTAAGAGTCTTAATTTTGATGTTGTTTCCAATCAAGTGTTTGTGTAGCTGTGTTTTTGCCATGGTATAGTTACCTATTTCCTGAGTAGTTTTGGTTGTAGCTTGATCCTTTGGGATGGAGTTTTCCTTCTAGTACCTTCTGTAAAGCTGGATTTGTGGATAGGTACTGTTTGAATTTGTTTTTGTCATGGAATATTTTTTTTCTCCATCAATGGTTATTGATAGTTTTTCTTGGTAAAGTAGTCTGGCCTGGCATCTGTGGTCTCTCAGGGTTTGCAGGATCTCTGTCCAGGCTCTTCTGACTTTTATGGTCTCTGCTGAGAAGTCGAGTGTAATTCTGATAAGTTTGCCATTGAATGTTATTTGGCCCTTTTCCCTTGCAGCTTTTAATATTTTTTCTTTGTTCTGTATGTTTTGTGTTTTGATTATTATGTGACGGGCAGTTTTTCTTTTCTGGTCAATTCTATTTGGTGTTCTGTAGGCCTCTTATATGTTTATAGGTATCACTTTCTTTAGATTGGGGAAATTTTCTTCTATGATTTTGTTGAGAATAGTTTCTGGGCCTTGGAGTCTGATATCTTCTCTTTCTTCAATGCCTATTATTCCTCAGCTTTCTTATTTTCATGGTGTCTCTAATTTCTTGGATGTTTTGTGTCAGGAGTTTTCCAGATTTGGCATTTTTTTTAATGGTTGCTTCAAGATCTTTGATTGTATCGTCTAGACCTGAGATTCATTCTTCTGTCTCTTAGATTCTGTTAGAAAAGCTCATCTCTGTGTTGCTTGCCTTCTTCTCTGAGGTCTCATGTTCTCGTTTTTCTTCTGTTTGAGTGTTTATCATTGAATCCATTTTTGTCTTCAGATCTTGAACTGATTTTTTAATTTCTTTCATATGATTGTTTGTATATTCTTGAGTTTCTTCCATTGCCTCTCTATAGGTCTTCACAGCTTGAACCATTTTATTTATTTATTTTATATGGTTGTTTGCATTTTCCTGAAATTTTTCCAGTTCCATTCTATGTGCTTCTTTTATGTCTCTCACCTGTTTGGCTGCATCTTTCTGTATTTGATTATGAATTTTATTTGTTTCCTCCATTAATATGCTCCTTATTAAGGATTTGAGGTCATTTTCTTGTATTTCCAGCTCTCTGTGTTGTTTTCTTTGCGATAGCTGGAAACTGGAGATGCCATGGTGTTTTGGGGTTTTTTGCATATGCTTTTACGCTGTCCTTTAGACATCTTGCCGGCTTTGATTTTGTTGGGTAGCTTCTCGAGTTCAATGGAGGGAGTCTGATGATAGATTCACTTGTTTTCTCACAATTTCCATAGGCTGGAAGCTCTGATGCTTCACTGTTGTGGATAGCAGGAGGTTAGCCCTGTCGTTTTGGGCTCTCACAGCCAGTGATCCTCAGCTCCCCTGTGCCGTGGGTCCAGCAATCGTTCTGGGTCTCCGGATAAGCGTTGGGTTAGGCCAAGGTATCCACAGCCTTCTGGCTTCCCAGCCAAGTCAAGCCAGGGATACTGGACTCGAACCACCCTCCGTGCTCAGCTAGAATCTCAGGGCCTGAACCATCTGCCGAGCTCAGCTAGGAATTCTGGGCTCAAAATGCACACAGGGTCCTGCCAGAATTTTTGGGCTGGGACTGTTCACCAAGCTCAGCTAGGAGCTTTTGGCCAAACTGCGTGCTGTGGTCAGTTATTGACTCATGCCTGAACCATCCGCCCAGCTCAGCCAGGAATTCTGGATTCAAACTGCACACTGTCCAACCAGAGTCTTAGAGCCGGGACTGTGCCAAAAGCTCTACTAGAGTCTCTAGGCCCAATCTGTCTGCCAAGCACGGTTAGGGACTCTGGCCCTAAACTGCACGCTAAGCTCCACCCGAGTCTCCGGGGCGGAATTGTGCACCAACCTCAGCCAGGGACTATAGACCCACATTGCACGCTGAATTCAGCCCAAGACTCTGGGCCTATACTGTGTGGATAGTCCAGCCAGAGTCTTGGGGCTGCCGAGCCTGTGTGCACTGCTCAGGAAGAATCTCTGGGCCTAATCTGCCTGGCAAATCCAGCTATGGCCTCTGGGCTGAATCTGTGTGCTGACCTCATCCTGCGTCAGTGCCCCAAAACTGCCAGCTGAGGAGAGCTAGTTCTTGGGCAGAACTGCTCGTTGATGTGAGTTAGCGCCTCTGGTGGGAGTGAGCTCTCCGCCCAGCCTGCGTCACAGCAGGTAAACTGCGGCTGCGCTAAGCTGGTGCCTTCGGTGTGCCTGAGCGCTCTACCCAGCCTGTGTCACAGCAGATGAATTGCAGCTGCACTGATATGGCGCCTTCGGTGTACCTGAGTGCTCTGCCCAGCCTGCATCACAGCAGGGGAGCTGTGGCTGCGCTAAGCTGTTGCCTTGGGCAGAATTGCTTGCTGCACTGAGCCAGCGTCTCCACAGCACTGTGCACTGAGCTGTATCCAGGACTCTGGGGCTGAACTGTCCGCTGATTCCAGTTTGGGTCACAAGGCACCACGCTACCCAAATCCTGTCCAGTGTCCCCTCTCCCGCAGCAACTCCCACCAGCCACCACACTAACCGCCTCCACCGGAAGGCTCTGAGCTGCAAACCACAGTTGCTGCCGCTGGTGCCGCTTGTGATGCTGCTGCTCTGATCTGAGAAAATCCTCACTCCTCCAGTGTGCAGGGGCACACAGGTCCTCCGCACCCTGGTCCTTCTGAACCATGGAACACTCCTGCTGCTGTGGTGTCGGGACCTTGGTGTTCCTGGCTCAGAAATCTGTGCAATTCCCTTAATTGTTCACTGGAGCCTCCAAACATGGTCCACACTGCTCGCCGCCATCTTGGATTCTTACTTAATTATCCTAAACAACTTGTGTATTGCTTCTGTGCTGCGGAAAGGTAGTACACACTGATGGGTGATGTACTGAGTTGCTTCTGGTGGAGGCATAGCTGGTCCATTAGATATTTGCATACTATGTATGTATGTATGTATGTATGTATATGTATGTATATATGCTCTCTACTTCACTCTACTAGGTAAATGGTCCCATCTAGTTATATGACAACTGAAGTTATTATGGATGAATTAAATTTGTAAGGAGAAGTGGAATTTACCGAAATATGATCAAAGCTAGAATTATCATATTCCACTTTCATTCCATTCCATTGAATGGTAGTAAAATATTGTTCCAGTCTATTATGTGAATAATTGTGGTTAAAGGTGTGAGTAAATCTATAGTACCACCCATTTTGATATTTAAAGGTCCTTGATAAAAGCTTATATAGTGACAGGAGATTTTTACTAAGATCTTTTTTGTTCATTTGTTTGCTTTCCATATTTCCACAGTTGGTCCATTTATGTCTTGTTTCCACGGAAATTGGCATGGAGTTCCACTGCTGTGGGCTAGTTCTGGACTTGTGAACAAACTACCAAAATCAGCCAATGGAAGGGAGATCTCCAGGCTCAATGTTTATTCCCTTGACTTCCACCGGATGTCAGGGGCTATGACTTTACAAGTCCCTCTTAAGCGCTGACGTTTTCCAGGTTCTATAATTCTCCAAGGCTGTTCAAAATATCCGGTCAAAATATAAATAACTCATAGCCCATGCCGCCCCTGAAGTGCTCCACTAACCATGTGATTTTCCTTATAATCTTCTCCACTTGCACGTAGATTTTCCAAATCTTTTCCAAATACAACCATGTGATTGCACAGTGTATTTTCTGAGGAAGCTGACCTGGAAGGATAGACGGTACTGAATAGGCAAAATGGCAGGTGCCAAGTATTTCTTTGTGTTTTTGTTAGTAATATTTAAATATTAAAACTTCTCATGTGAAGTTGATGATATATTTTGGAAAATACTGCCAATTCTGTGGACACTGTGGCAGTTCAGTCCTGATTTAGATGAATGGTGGAGATGAAAATACCATCAATCTCTCTTGCTCTCATTTCCTGACAGAGGCTGTAGGAAAACATGACCTTCAGAATCAGGATATACTGGAAGTAAATGCAAACCAACTTTAAACAGTCTGACAGGCGTGGGGCACTCAATAGTGACAGATGTGTAAAAAGAGTACACATAGTTAAATAATTTCTCTTCAATAATCACTTGTAGTGACTGTCTCTGGCATGTAGCTTTGGGTCTTTATAACTTTGTTTTTAGCATATCTGTAAAGAATTGCATATTTGTTATATATAAAATTGTATATCAAGAAAACTATATTGTCTATAATGTACATACAGGTAAAGTAATATAAGTTGGTCAAGCCAAGTTTTACTAAGCTGGTGAGTAATATAAGGCTATGTATTGTTATCAGTTTATAGGATTGTGACACAATATACAGTCATGGTAAAAATGGACATTTGGAACTTTACAAAATAATTTATTTTCTCACTTCTTGCCTCCATTATTTATATCTTTATTATAGTTAAACAAAACATTTCATTTGACTCCCAAGCCCACGACCTAGCACAAACTGGTTTCAAGTAATATAAAAGAATGTTATCTCATAGGAAAATAATTTTTGTTTTCTATATATAATTACTTAAGCACTTTCATATGTGTATATTTATTTAAGCTAAAACATAATAGATAAGCACAAATAAATTATATTCTAAATAATTGAGGCAAAAATAATTAAAATATATTTGTAATTAGGTAAACTAGGAATAAATGCTCAAGAAATGATCCTTTATTAATCTTTTGGAACCTCAGGAATTAATCTCCATCTAAAGACACGCTGCCATATGGAAAAGGCCAGTGTCTACTAGTTTAGACAAATGAACTAGAGAGAAGGCTGTAAGTATACTCACTTAGTTGACTACCTGCTCAGCATTCATGAAGCCCTGGGTTTAATCTCTAACAGTATAGACTAAGCCCAATGACACAGGCCTACAATCAGGGTGGAGAAGGGAGGATGAGACAGATACAGTCATCTTCAGGTATATTGTGAGTTTGAGAGTAGCCTGTCTGAGAAAAGAGGAGAGAGTAGAGGAGAAGAGAGGAGGAACAGTTTTATTTTACCAAGAAATCTGACATGATAACATAAATATGAACCCAGTCACAAATCCTTTCATCAAAAACGACATGCTCCCTCCAAGATACATGTGTACAACAGTGTTGCAAAGCTTGTAGGAGTGACCACCAGATATCTGACTTGGCTTTAGCCCACACTAAGACATCAAATCCATACCCTATGCTGCTTGGGTGACCAAGATTCTGAGACTAGATACTTCAGGGACTTAGCAGAAAACCAAATACTACTGTTCTAAGGAACAAAACAAACAAAACAAAACAAAAATAGAAAAAAGGAAAAATAGACTTCGAAAGCCCTTCTGCTGTACTCATAGGTCAACCCCTTTCTCAGCCAACATCAGGAAAGCTTCTTCCTACAGAAAATGGGAACAAACACAGAGGTCCACAGCCTGACAATATACAGTATTCCAAGAGCCATTGGAACACTCAGCCCTAAATGGGATGTCTTCACATCCCTCCCTCAGCCCTAGGGAAGAATACCTGAGCCAGTGAGGATGGAAGACACCAAGAAAACAAAGCCCTCTCAATCAACAGGATCAAAACACATATGAACTCACAGAGACTGAGAACCCATGCCCAGCGTTGAATGCCTTCATCTCTCATCCAGAATCTATCTTCAGTTGATAACTGTTTAAAAAAGGAAAGTTGGGATTAAAGGCGTGTGCCACCACCGCCTGGCTAGGCAGAGGCAGGCGGATCGCTGTGAGTTCGAGGCCAGCCTGGTCTACAAAGTGAGTCCAGGACAGTAAAGGCTACACAGAGAAACCCTGTCTCGAAAAACCAAAAATAAATAAATAAATAAAAAAGGAAAGTTTAGTTTTCTCCAAGGGATCTCACCTGGGGAACAGGTGACTCTTTAGGGTAAGCAGCATGCCTGGTAGACCTATAGAAAACAAACTCATTTCAATCTTTGTCTCATAATGTTGTGCTTAGACATTTTAAAAAATGTTATCTTATGGGAGTGGGGCTGTTTTTGACACTGACTCTCTTGTTAGCTTTATGATCACTTCCCCCTGGCAGGACTGCTTGCAAAGGCACAAGGAAGGAAGACACACTCATTCCTGATAGGGCTTGATGAGCTCGGGTAGGGGGGAAGGGGATCCCCTTTTTTGAGGAATAGGATATACATGAGGGGGAGAGGAGGGGAGGGTGGGAATGGGAGGAGAGGAGCAAGGCGGCTATGAACAGGATGCAAAGTGAAGAGGGAAATAACGAAAAAAAGAAATATTCCACACCTCAAATTTGTTTTTATCTTATTATATATAGCATTTTTCTCTTTTTTAATCATACAGATCCTTTGCATATATATTAGGACTTCCAGTTTAGTGTTTTTATGAGATTCCTAAGTGTGCTAACAAGTGGGATTCTACATTGTTAGTTATTTCTTTTCTTTCTTTCTTTCTTTTTTTTTTTTTTTTTGGTTTTTTGAGACAGGGTTTCTCTGTGTACCCTTGGCTGTCTTGGACTCCCTTTGTAGTCCAGGCTGGCTTCGAACTCACAGCGATCCACCTGCCTCTGCCTCCCGAGTGCTGGGATTAAAGGCGTGAGCCACCACAGCCCGGCTACATTGTTATTTCTTGTGCCTTTTCTTAGGTTCTTTTCCTACTGTTTGTTTTGCCCTAGTCTGGTGTGTTAGTTTTAGTTTAATCATTAATTATATTTATTATATTATATTACATTACATCCCCTCCTAAGCCTGTTTGTTTTCTACTGGATATGGAATAGGGATAAATCTAGATGTGGGAAAAAAACTGAGAAAAATGGAGGGGAAACAGAAAAAAAATCTATTTTCTTTATTTAAAAGCTTTATTGATTCTTTGAAAATTTTGCATCATGCACCTCAATGCCATTTATCTCTTCATTTATTTGTATTCACCCTCCAATCTTGCAATCTTACCCCAAAAGAAAATAAATTATGATAGACCTTTAAAAAATCTTACTGTAGAAGCTGTAGTGTGTATATATTTTTGTCTACACACCTGTACTTCCAAATGTTCATTGCAGTGAGTCATCGGCCTGTTTTGAGGCCTCTGGCTTCTGCTAAACTGTCTGTACTGCATCCTCTTGGAGATTCTTCCTGTTGTTTTTCTGTGTCATGAAAACACATGATCTTCAGCAAATTGTAAGTGGGGTAGCTGTTGAGGTGGAGCAACTCAAAGCCATGGATATGGGGCTGGGAGGAGGCTGAGTTGGTCATCCCACTAGCTTTCCTATACTTGTGCTACCAGGGCCCACTCTCCAGGATTGTCTTGGCTACCTCACCCAATGCTATAGTTAACAAGAGTTAGGGGCAGCTGTTCTACTGTCATGACCTTGTGGCCACAAGAAGTCAGTGGTGGGGAGGTAACCATCTCTCTTGTTACACCACCTCTAGGCAGATGAGGGGTAGGGCCAGCTCTCTCATGCTCATGCCCTTGGGATGGCTCAACCTCAGGCCATCAGGTCAGCTCTATTGTGCTGCCCAGGCAAGGTACTAGGCCAGTCCCTTGAATGTTGCAGCTAGTGAGGGGCAGGAACAGCTCTTCTTCTCTCATGGCCTCAGTGACAGCTTTCCTATCTTCCACAGGTGGAAACTGGCAAGGGAGAAAATTATTTTTGATAAAAGAAAAAAGTTAATTTCAGAAAATGAAATGTTATTCTAAAATTTTCTTTGGGCCAGTGAATAAAGTAGCTGGTTACTAACTCTGATAGCCTGATTTGATTGCTAGGACTTAACATAATAGAAGAGAATCATGCCAAGTTGTTCTATAGCCTTTATATTGACTCCACCTCTGCCAAATCACTTACCATTCCTATGAAAATAATTGTAATCACACACGCATGCACGTACACACACACACACACACACACACACACACACACACACACACACACGTGAGTGTTGAATTAAAGTTATATATACTTAGACCTAGGGGAGGGGAATAGGGTGAAAGCGGGAGGGAGGGAGGAATGGGAGTATACAAGTGATGGGATAACAATTGAGTTGTAATCTGAATAAATTAATAAAATTAAAATTAAATTAAAAAACTAAAGCTATACATATGTGCGTGTGTGTTTGAAGTAAAATTAGTCCAGAATTTGAGAATTTCTAACTCAACATCATGCCAACATAGTTACATTGTCCCATATGTCCCCTTAGTCTTCTCTGAGTATCATATCTGCCCCATTTGAACAATAAAATTTGCTAAGACCATGGAAGTATGAAGAGCTCCTTTACTAAGTTATTTCCTTTGAACTGCTTCCATGTTTAGATAATTTCTTGAGCCAATGTTTACTGAAAGGTTGCCATGTTTACAAATGGAAACATAAAATAAATGTAATCTTAAATAACTATAAATATTTTCATACCTCTCATGTAATTTGTCAGACAGAATTACACAAACAGCAGCAAAAGCATTACAATTCATTTGTTGCTTATCCTTAATTGTTTAGCTAGGTCTTTTGTTTTTTATCCAACCATCCACTTTACACAATACTTGCTCCCTGACTCCTTTGTAGAATTTATTCCCTGTTCATTATTCATCATTTATTCCCTGATCATTCACCTATCACTCATGTCAGTGAGATTTCTTAAAAGTAGTTTTTAGTGAATTTTGGAAAAAGAGAAGCAGAATGGTGTTCAAACACTTAAGCCTGTAGGAAGCACTGCACATTCCTACTATAGCTCATTATTTTCTCACATACAATATAAAAAAAGAATCTGTGGAAATAAGTAGAGAGTCCTATCATATATTTCTCTGTTTTATCATGTATTAATTATATATGGATTTATACTATATACTTGCATCTATTTATCAATCAGCTATCATCCATCTATCAATGCTCTATCGTCTATTGTTTAATGTATGTATTGTCTATCTGTCTATTTTTATCTATCGTTCAGATAGCTATCATTTTTCTATCATCTATTTCCTAACTCCCTTTTATGAGAGCTTTGAATTTATTATGATTCGGATATTCCTTGTATGAAATGATTTTGAAAACTAATAACACATTTTCTATATTGAGAAGAATGGAAGCAGAATAGTCAAAGTGAGGAACAAGACATGAATGGGAAATACCAAATAGTAATTGAAAAAGAATTAAATTTCTTTCTTTTTTATTTAAATAATTTCTTCAGATTACATCTCAATTGTTATCCCCTCACTTGTATCTTTCTGTTCCCTCCTCCCTCCCTCTTTCACCCTATTCTCTTCCCCTAGGTCTGTTCAGGAGGGGATCTCCTCCTCCACCATATGATCACAGACTAGCAGGTCTCATCCTGGTAACCTGTTTACCCTTCCTTTGAGTGCCACTAGGCCTCTCCTCCAAGGGGAAGTGGTCAAATAGGGGGCACCAGAGTTCATGTCAGGGTCAGTCCCTGCTCTCCACACAGTTGCGGAGAATGCTCTGCCAATTGGCTAGATCTTAATAAGGGGTATAGGTTTACTGCATGCATTGTCCTTGGTTGGCACAGCAGTTTGTGCAGACCCCCTGTGGATCCGGATCCATTAACCTTGATGTTCTTCTTGTAGGGAATTAAATTTCCTGAAGGGCAGATTTCTTTTGCAATTTCCTATTGCTCATATTCCTATTTCAATGGACCAGAACTATCACATACATTTATAATAGGGAGTCTGACTCTAGATTGTATTTTTCTAAAGATTTATTTTAATTTTTACATTCTCTCTCTCCCTCCCTCCTTCATTGCCTCCACATCCTCTCTCTCCGTGTAGGTTCCTATGGTGTCCAGAGGAAAGCTTGGGGTCTGGAATCTGCTGGAGCCAGTGCAACAGGTGGTCGTGGCACAGTACAGTTGCTGGGATCCAAACTCAAGTCCTCTGCAGAAGCAGTGTGAGCATTAGAACTGCTGAGCCGTCTCTCCAGCTCCTGACCCTTCATTTTTATAAGTATTATTGGTTTGCCAAGGAATCTGTCAGCCTTGAACCATATAACAGAGCAAACTTATTGTACAATTTATGTCCAGAAGACCATCATAGGAGCATTCATTGTTAACTTTTTAGAAGTTTGTTTTATTATATATATTTTTTATAATTTATTCACATTACATCCTGATTGTAATCCCTTCACTGTTATCTTCCTGTTCCCACCCTCCTTCCGTTTTCCACCCTATTCCCCTCCCCTAGACCTCTGACCAGTGAGGATCCTTCTCTCCCACCATTTGACCACAGCCTGTCAGGTCTCATCTGGATAGCCTGCATCCCCTTCCTCTGGGTTACCACAGGTCCTCTCTGCCAAGGGGGAGTGATCAAACCATAGGCATCAGAGGTCCTGTCAAATGCAGTCCCCTATTCTCTCCTCCCCTTCTCCATGTGGAGAATTAGCTGTCCATCAGCTACATCTGAACAGGAAGTCTAGGTCCCTGCTTGCAACATCCTTGGTTTGTGTGTCAGTTGGTTTACGTCCCCTTGGGTGCACACCCACCAGCTTTGAACATTTATATAGTACATTTAGTAATTATTTGAGAATTCTGTACAAGGTGTTTTAATTATGTTCACCTCAATTCCTGCCTTTCAAGATATACTTCAACCTCTTTATATGCCCTCAATTTGGTATCTTTTAAAAAATAAATTTAGGAATCCATTGGCTCTAATTTGTGCTGTCCATATATTACTGGGTGTGGGGTTTTTACTCAGGCATAATCAACCACCAGAAGCTACAATCCCTCACCTATAATCCATCAATTGTCACTAGCTCCTTAGTTAGGTAGCGGAGTCTGAAGAAGCCTTGTGCTTTTCATGACAGAATGCTGATTGGTTTGCTCTTGTGCACATCTTATGCTGGCAATCACAGTTGCTATTCCTTCATGAGTACAGAGGTCCTGTCATGTCGAGAAGGCAGTGTTTTACTCTGGTCTTCTTCAGTCTTGTCTTTTACAATATTTCTGTTCCATCTTTCTGATGGTCCCTGATCTTGGTGCAGGTATGTGATATGAAGTGTTCAACTGTAGCTAAGGATACCACAAACTCACTTATTCTTATTTGTTACTACATGGAAAGTAGTGAACAGGATAGATTTTTTTTCTTCCTTACTTCATTGCTATATCCTTACTACTTTGCTACACAGCTGAGGACTCAATACAGTTGTTGGCTGAAGGGTAAGCTTTATGCATTTCCATAAATACCAAAATGCCTAGAATTAAAACAAATTATAAAGCTTTAATAATATACTGGCTATAAAAAAATAGAATGGACCTGGCTCACAGAAAGCAAACAAGACAGAATAAGTTTTATTATTATTACCACTGTACTAGCTTACCTGGCATGTGGCAGTAAATCAATGTTTTTAATACTTTTCCCTTTCCTCTCCAATTTCTTTGATTTATATCCTATGTTGAATTTCTACCCTTGATCACCCTGAAAAGAATCACAGTCAAACAGAAAAACAGAGAACAATGAAAAGGCTAAATATAGACTACATCAATAAAACTGTGAGCTCCCTGAGTTATACACACAATTAAATGCTGATCCACAATTCTGTAAGAGGGAGGAGAGATGAAATAATGTCACAGAATTTTAAATTTTTACTATCTGAGCTGTAGAAATAGAAGAACTCATGTAAAATTTAATTGTGTTGCCAATGATTCATTCACATGTTGGAAACCCTTTAACAATAAACGAGTAAGAGACTGCACAGCTAATGATTTAAAAAAAAAAAGAAAGAAAAGAGCAAAATTTATTCAATCTCGATCAGTGCAAAAATAAGTAACATAGGTAAAAAACTGTAATATGAAGTAATAGACACACATAAATGAAAACATATTCATAATTCTAGTAATTCCTAAGAAAATCAGTAACCAAGTTAAAGAGTGTCATTCTGAATTAAAAAAAAAGATATTTGAATATAAGCTACCAAAGGAAGGATCAACTGGAGTTAACTAATAAGCATAGAGAACAGTATTCTAGAAACATGAGAAAATACAAAAGATGAAAATAAACTAAATTGATGTAGATATACTAACTTTAAGAATCACTTTAGGCAAGAAGAATTATTGTGGTTAAAAAGATATACTTCAATATATCATAGAGTGAATGCTTTCAGGAAGATAATTAATTCTGAAATTTACTTTTCATAATTGAAAAGTAAAACCTCATAGAAATTAAAATAAAATATAATAAGGAAGTGCCACTGTCTCTTCATTGTTCACAGATCTCTCTTAGTAATGCAACAACAGACAAAAAGTCAGCAACGACATAGAATATAAGATGATTTTTAAAAAAGTAACGATCAGTTAATATCTCAGTATTGAGGTAGCTAATCTAGGTTTTCAGCTTGGTTGGGTGAGAAATGTGTGGAAGATTTCAAGGTGCACCTCCTAGCATGGCTGTGAGCACTTTCTGGAGGTAGTCAGAGCACATTAGAAATGCCATCCATTGCTGGGGACAGAATCTGAGTAGCCACCATGGAAGTAGAGCATGATTTAATGGGAATCATGCTAAGTGTGATGGCAGGTTGTAACTTGTCTCAGTGTGGCTCAGCCCTTGGTCTTCACCACCATAATATGTGGGGAACAGAGCACAAGGTCTTTGTGCCCACAGATCTCCCAAGAAACCAGGAATGTTAACCACACTGGATTGTCTTTCCAATGGGAAAGATGAACATCTGCTCTTCCATCCAGTAGGCTGGGAACTGGAAATGATTAGTCACCTACTGATCTGTGTTATCTGTTGGGCCAGGCCACTACAAGCTCTTACAACCAGGACTGGTTAAATGGGATTGTATTATATCAGAAACTTTTTTTCCAAATTATACTGGTATTATATATATCAGAATTAACTACCTGCTGAACATAGGTTGAACAAAACACTAGGCACTTCATCAACACATTTAAGAAATGTAGTGTAATCCAGATGAAATTGACCACAATGCTTTTCAATTTGAAAAAGAATATCCATGCAGGTAATCACACACACAATACAGACATACACACATATCTGACATAATTACAGTCTCTTCCAATATTTTTTCATTTAGCTAATTATCTTGCTTGACTTCTTACACATATTATTTTGGATATTTACACTTCAGTTTCATTTATTAAGTTAACCCCATTATAAAGAAAGCAGATTAACTGATATCATTGGCACCTCTGATATTTACTTTAGAAATGATTTACTAACTTTAAAATAAGAACATACTGGAGAATTAGAAAGAAGTGAAATTAGAGGCAAAGGTTCCATAAATATACATGCTATGCTCCTATATAAAATGTGAGCAAATTAACATTTTAATGACGTATACACAAATAACCTATGGAAGATCCAGCCAATATGATGACTTAGAAGGCAAAAAACAAAACAACAACAACAACAAATGTATTGAAGAAACTGGAAACACCAAAACTGATCCACACAACCCATTAAAGGAGAATGTATTCTCCAAAGTGTGATCTCCACAAAAAGCCACAACATCTGTTCAAGTGTACAAATACTTAGTTATGCACAAACCCTCACACATATACATATACACATACTACATGCATTCAATAATGATAATACATATTTTTCGATAATTAAAAAAAAAACAAAAGTCATGAATCTGGAAAAGGTACTGGTAATGTTGGGAAGTAGATGCAAGGGATGAGAGATGGTGGAGAAAAAATGTAATATTAATATATTAGATACAGTTATGAAATGTTAAATAAATTAGTAAATAACAAAGAAAAAGAAAGTCCTTTATATGTACTAACATTAAATACAGTAAAGCAAGTGTTTTGTGACATCAGTTTCTTAAAAACAAAGCGATTATTCTTAGATTATTGCTTCTGTGCTCCTCCCAGGTGTAGGGAATAGGTGTGAGTTTGCTTTAGATTATTCAGTACAACCAACTATTGGCATTTGTTTATATCCTTCTATGGGAAACAGTGCTTCTGTTATGCGCAGCTTGTCCCTCATGTATAGCTTGCCCTGTGATTGTACACTCTACTCATGAGACTTCTCTTAACTATTAGCATATAAATTGTATTATGCACTGAATAAAGTTGGTTCATGCATGAGACTTTAGTCTGCCTTATTTTTACTCTCCCAGGTCCCACAGCTTCTAGAGCGATAAATAATATAAATCACAATTGTGCTTTTAAGAGGTTATTCTACCACAGAAGGTGGTAATTGTGGATGTATGTTACTTCTTTTCTGCCTGTTGGCTTGTTATGATGTAAAAATTCATTGATGTGACAATTGAGATGTAATATGAATAAATTAATAAAATATATTTTTAAAAAATTAAAAACACAGTGGAACACTGTCAGATCCAGACACCAATAATAATAATAATAATAATAATAATAATAATAATAATAATAATAATCCATTGATATGTATATTCTTAATTTTTACATCTGTGTGTTTCAAAAAAATTATTTAAAAATTAATACACCATCCCTTTCTTTCATCAGTCTGCTCACCTCTGGTTGTAAACAAAGGGTAATGACTTCAAGTGACATCTAATAAATCCACTGACACTCTATCCTTAGCTGATAATTCCTACTTTCAACATAATTCCACGTTCTCAGGGCTGTTTATATCTTTTCCAAGGAGTAATTTTTCTATTAGGAAGACCCTATAAACATTGCTTTCCTTACAGTATACACTGCACATGCTCTGTTCTTTTCTCTAATACAATGGGGAATTTTTGTAATTTTGCTTCATTAATTAATTATGAAAAAATATTCACACCTTTGCAGTTTTTATTACTGATGTATTTTTAGGATCTGAGATAGGACAAATTTCTAGTGATTCTGGAAGACAGCCTTAATTTAATTTGTAAATCTGGTCAGTTAAGTTGTGATTTTTACACGTACTCTGGTGCCTCACATTTGACCATGTCCCCTGGAGGGGGAGACCTGGTGGCACTCAGAGGAAGGACAGCAGGTTACCAAGAAGAGACTTGATACCCTATGAGCATATACAGGGGGAGGTAATCCCTCTGAGGAACAGTCATAGGGGAGGGGAATAAGGGGAAAATGGGAGGGAGAGAAGAATTGGAGGATACAAGGGATGGGACAACCATTGAGATATAACAAGAATAAATTAATAAAAAATTAAAAAAGAGTAATTTGTTTAAGATAACTACGGCTTCCAGAAACAAATGACACAAAAAGGAAAGCTTGTACAAAAAGAATTATTTCTTACAGCCTTCTCTAGATGGCACAGTTCAAGATCAAGGCTCTAGAGCCAGCTACACCATGCATCAGGTAAGGAATTATTTCTGGTTTATAGATGCAGGAGTCTCTCTTTCAGTGGTTTCTCACAAGGTAGAATGATTGTGAGGGATCTTTATGATGTTTGCTATAGGGATACCATTCATGAAGATTCTAGCATCAATTTTCAATAAAACATGTGGAATGCAGTTAGAATGTATGTCATCACACTGAGAATTAGAATATGTGTCTTAAGTAACAATAACATTCCATCACTAGTATAATGCTAACTCACAGTAAGTAGGATTCCCAAAGATATTTTGACATTTAACTCGATAAAATTCACTTTCTTTTCTTAAGAGAAGTACAATTTTCCCAGAGGAATTATTATGGCCTGCGCTTTTGGAAATGGCCTGTATTATTTTTTGCCCATAGATAGAGAATGTGTACAAATCCTTTGTGAGATGGGAATGACTGAGAAAATTTCATGATTGAGTGAATGACATTTCTGTGATATTCCCCCAAGTGTTCTTCTTTCCTCTAACCTCTGTGGTTTGAAAAGTGGGCTGAAACTCAGGCTCTGTCTGACAAAGTACGTGTCCACAGAGGGATAAAAAGATTATGAAATCTGACTATGAATTTCAATGATATCTTGGTCTTTCCCATAGGAAGGGAAGGAAATTACAGAAAATTAGGTTTTATTGAGTTAATGAGGCTCACTGGAAAAAGGTGTAGTTTTGCTTTCACTATTTCTCCGAAGCAAGCAATGGGAATTACAGCTCATCTTGCATATTCATTTACCTATTTAAGCTATAAATTAGAAAATGTAAAACACCAACTCAAAATCCTATATGATGAAGAGAATAGGTGATTGAATCTAGCATTCTGTGAATGTTGTTCCTTTGAGCAGCATATTAAAATTTCACAATCATTTTGCTAAATAAGTCTTACAAGAAAAATTTAGGTCAGTAAGTGGCATCCAATGGGTTTACACATATGTCCAGTTGCACGCAGCTCGTACACAGCTGAGGTAGATGTCAAAGGTTATATTCCTGCCATGCTACCTGGGCTGCCACCGCTGCATTGTAAAAGATGGTAACTAGATGTTTCCTTAATTTTATTTTGATGTATATTTCACTACTTTGTGTTTTTTCTATTATGTACATTGTACTATAATTTATAGTAGATGAACTTAACTTTTGTATCAAGCCTTGTTTGCAATATAATGCAAGTTTCCTGTCTGAAAAGTGTAGAATAAAGCTGATTTATATCATGGAAATGAAATAAAATATTGATTATTTGCTGAACATACTTTTTGTTTGCTCATGAAGATTATTGAGTAGGAAAGAATTAACCTTCTGAAATGAATTTCTAAGATGTTTATTTATCTAGCTAATGTATGTTCTTGAATGTATGTGAACGACATTCCTACAGCCCTAGTCAAGATAGGCATGAGATTTCCTGGGACAGGAGAGGACTTAGAGGTGGCTGTGTGCCATTTGTGGGTGTTAAGAGTCAAGCCTAAGTTCTCAGCAAGAGCAGTAAGTGGTCTTAACTATTGAGCTATCTCTAGTCTTCAGAGTGAAATTTGGTAATAAAGATTATTATAAACTAAACAGCTACTTTACACAATTCAGGCTATTAAGTTTCTGAATAATGTTCACAGTGATTAGAATTATGGATTTTTAAATAAAATAGCTTAATATTGTCACGTATTTAAAAACCTAACATAGTACTGAGTATAATAAACAGTATTACTTTATAATTAAGAAAAAATGCTACAAGATAATGTTGAGACATCATTGGTTGTATATAAGTACAAACTCCAAAGATGAAAAAAATGAAGAAATAAATGTATATTTGAGAACTTATAATAAAGATAAGAATGCTATGTAAAATATGTTACAGAAGGTAATGGAAACTTCTTGTGGTTATAGTCTCCTTCCATGAGGTAATTCAGGGATACAGATACTCCACTGTAGATCTAGCTAGTGTTTAATGTGTTTCTATATTGTGTGCTGCATAACAGCAGACGTTAGAAGGGGACAATCTGGAAGTTTTTGTATGGGAACATGGAAAGAACGAGAGGTGAGAATGGAACCAGTCACTACTATTCATCTGTAGTTTGTTAGAACTCAGTTATAAGGCAATGATAGATGGTGGGGAACTTCAAAACATGTACCAGTACATAAAAAGGAAGCAGGAGTGATAAAATGTTAGCAAGCCTTGAAAATGGCTGACTAAAACTTGTCACAGACATCAGTGTTACTAGTATCACCCATTGAAAGACAGATACAAAACACTTCTTCATTTCATATGGAAAAACAAAAAAGCCAGACTAGATTTTTTAAAATCCTGTACAATAGAAGATCTTCCAAAGGAATCTCCATTCCTGATCTCAGGCTGCACAATAGAGCAACAGTAATAACTCCATAGTACTGGCATAGAAATATACAAGTTAAAAAAAAAAGAAATATACAAGTTGATCTATGGAATCAAATCAAAGACTCAGAAATGAACTCACATACCTATGTGGAACTGACTAAGAAGCCAAAATCATAAAATGGAAAAATGATAGCATTCAACAAATAGGGCTGCTCTAACTGGAGGTCTATATGTATAAAATGTAAATAGATCTGTATTTATTAACCTGCACAAAACTCAAGTCCAAGTGGATCAAGGACCTCAACATAATTCCTGATTGTTTTATGGTTCTTGTTGCTGTAGGTATTTTATTGTATATTATATGTAATAATATAAATGTATGTGAAAAAATATTAAAAAGAAAGAAAGTAGTGATACAGAGACAAGGTATTATTACCTTGATTTCAACATATGGGACAAGCCCTCTGATGTCCCAAATCTGGGAAGCATTATGACACTGGACAAGGGTGAGGATAATATTGAGATCAGTTGAGGAAGAGATGTGAATTGAAGGCTTGGAGGAGGAAAAACAATCAGAATAAAGGCAGTATTAACAAAAACAACAACATACTAAATCTGATAAAAGAGAGAGTGGGAAACAGCAGTCAACACACTGGCACAGGAGACAACTTTCTGAACAGAAAAAAATTGGTAGTACAGACACTAAGATAAAAATAAATGGGACCTCATGAAGCTGATAAGTTTCTGTAAGACAAAGGACATCTTAATTCAAATGGCAGTTTCAGAATGAGAAAAGATTTTTACCAATTGCACACCTGTTAGAGGTCTAATATCCAAAATATATAAAGAGATCAAGAAATTAAATATATAAAACAAATAATCCAATTTTAAAAGATGGAGTAGAAATATAAACAGAGAATTCTCAATAGAGAAATCTTTAATGGCCAAGAGACACTTAAATATTCAACACACTAAATCATCAGGAAATGCAAATCAAAATGATTCTGAGATTCCAACTTACTCCTGTCAGAATGGCTAATATTAAAAACTCATGTGACAGTACATGCTGGCAAGGATGTGGAGTAAGGAGAACACTTCTTCATTGCTGGTGAGGGTGAAGACTTGTCAGCCACTTTGAAAATCAATACAGTGGTTTCTCAGAAAATTGGGAATCTATCTAGGTCAAGCCACAGCTATACCACTCTTGGGCATATACCCAAAAGACACTCTATCTTACAGAAGGACACTTGGTTAACTATGTTCTTTGTGGTTTATTCTTAATATCCAGAAACTGGAACAAATTAGATGTCCCTCACTAGATATGGATAAAGAAATTGTACATATGCACGATTATGTATTTTAAAAAATGACTGTTAAAAATGTCTTCATGTAATTTCCAGCAAAAGGATGTAATTAGAAAAGAATCATCCTGAATGAGGTAACCCAAACTCAGAAAGATAAATATGGTGTGTATTCACTTTTAAGGGTATACTAGCTGTTACATAAATGATAACCAAGCTACAATCTGTAAACCTAGAGAGGTTAAGTGAAGAGGAAGCATCTAGAAGGGATGCAGGGATTCATTGGGTGAGGAAATAGAACAGATTTGCAAGTGGTCTGGGGTCTTTGTTGATGGGAGCAAAAAAGATCAGGTGGGCCTGTGGATGGGAAGAGTACAGAGGGATACTGCTGGAATTTGAGTGTGTTTGGAGATTAGTGTTGAAATCTAGTGCAGTGAAAACTTTCAGGAATGTATGAGGGTGGTCCTAGTGAGAATTCTTAATAATGAAGGATATGGAGTCTGAACTGTCCATTTTTATAGACAGGCAAAGCTTCCAGTGGTGTGACTGGGTTACATTTGCTTAGTTGTTGGCCAAAGAGGTCCCACGGAGATGTCTAAATAACAAAGGTTGATGCTAGGACAGAAGATCTTTCTCTGAAAACTGACACCCTGCACCCATTACTGAGAATAACATTCATGCAGCTCATTCAACTGAGAGAAGCTGAGATATTGCCTGCATGGAGCCTTCACCTTTGAATTCTAGTCTCTTTGGCATGAGAAGTTACTGCATAGAATGGAAAGATAAACCTGTACACCAATCCAGCCACAAAACACTTCACTTACAACCACTCCTGTTACAAGATGCCCTGGTGTTGCGGAACTTCCAGGAAAGGCCAACCAATGGTTGGTTTAACTTGATGCCTTGTCGGGGAGTCTGAGGCTAAAAAGCTCAGAGACCTAGGCTAGAGATCTGGGAAAAAAATCTGTGAAATGTTTCTTAATGATATTCTGCTATACTCATAGATTGGTGCCTTGTCCAGTTAGCATCAGAGGCTTCCTCCAGAAGCCAACGAGAAGAGGCAAAGACCCAGAACCAGACATTATGCCGAGAAACTCTGATTGTAAGGTTTCTACCTGGTCACTTCCCTCGGTCCAGAACCCCTGCAGAAGAGGGGAAGAAAGGTTGTAGGAATCAGGGATGGAGGACACCAAGAGAACATTGCCCATCAAATCAACTAAACCAGGCTCACACGGGCTCACGTCGATCAAATGGGCAAGCATGGGTCCTGCAAGGGTCTACAGCAATACTCTATGTATATGTGTGGCTGTTAGCTTGATGTATTTGTGGGACTCTAACTGTGGGAAGGGGTGTATCTCTGACTCTTTTGCCTGTCTTGGGACTCGTTTCATCCTGTTAAGTTGCCTTGTCTCGCCTTGATATGAGGGCTTTTGCCTTATCCTGTTTGGCTGTTACCTCCTGATGGCCTGTTCTTTTCTAAAGAGGAAACAGCGTGGGAGTGGATAGAGCATAGATGGGAAGAGAAGAGGCAGCTGTGAAGAGAGGAGGGAGGGGAAATGTGACTGGGATGTGTTGTACGAGAGAATTTTTTATTTTCAATAAAAAAAATAACTAAACTAACCAACAGACAGAGAGAGAGAGATGATACATAGATGATAGATAGATAGATAGATAGATAGATAGATAGATAGATAGATAGAGAGATAAAGAAAGTTGAAAAACATATCAGGATCTCTAGCTTCACCAATTGAAGGACAGATAGAAAACTACTCTCACCTACAGGTTTAGTGCAGTGTAGCTGCCATGAAAAATTATAAAACTATACAGTAAAAATTCAATGTGAAAATTGACATCCACCATCATTAAGTGTCTTAGATTTGGATTCTTTATGTTCATTTATTGTTGCATCACGTGTCAGTTTAAAGGGGTCAATGAAGCCACTTTTTCAATTTGCGCAGTAAGGATAGCAATGATTACCTCTTTCAGGAGCAATAGAGGTGAATGTGGCACTGTCTTAAAGCACTGAAGACTGTGTCTGGCACACACTAACCAACCAAGAAAGAAAATAAAGTCAGTTTCTGTTAATGTTACACTATGCATACACAATTAAATAATTACCATCAGGTCATATTTGTGAACCAATTTTCCTTTAGACTTCATGATGTATTAACTTCCTGAACAAGATCTCTTAGCCTAGCCCTTAATAGAATTAAGATACTTAGATCAAGCTGTGGTATAGTGTAAGTGTTAAAGATTCCCTAACACCGCAGAAAGCAAGGGTGCATTGTGGGGAGGCTTGCCAAATTCTGCCATGTCAGAAATCCTGTGCTCAGGCTGCATGCTGTGACCTTCGAGTTGCTGACCTTTGCCCCATGAAGTCTTGTGTTCTAGGCTACCCTTGGACTATTTACCATTGAAAGAAGTAGAGAAGTCCCAACTTGGAAACACCCAGAAGATGAAGGAAGTTCTTACAGGGAATTACTCAGAGAACTAGGAAGTTCTACAGGGAGTGATTCAGGCTATTGTGTTCTTGCCTGGGGGCTAGGGTGAGTGAGATTAGAATAGATCCTATTGACCTTGCTCTCTCTATATTCTTACTAGTCAGTCATCAAAGGGAATCTTGATCAGAAATTTCCTAACTTGATTCCTTATTTGTCGGTCTCTGTATCCTACTTTCAGTCCCCACTCCCTCTTTCAGGTGAACCCTGATTTGATTTTTCCAGCGGGCCGGGACCCGACAGTGCATATGACTTGAAATTGACATAGCTTCCATCTATGCAGTTTAAGTTATTTATTATTTATACATGCTGGGAAGAACTTCTCTTCCAAGGACTATGAGAGATAGAAATGTTGTTTGAATTAAGATAGGCACAAATTGGCAAAATGTAATTTTAGACCTATTTAAAAAATGTTTTAGCCTCAAGCCTTTCAAAAATATTCAGTACCCCAGAGAGGCATATGAACGGTTCCAGAAGCATGTCAAAACTTTTAAAGTGAAAAATTGTCTCCATGCTTAAGAACCTCAACTCTGTTATGGGGTCACCGTGCTCATTACTCCTTAGAACTTGAAACAAGACACTGCTTTGAGATATGAAGAAAGCACACGCTTGCATTTATGGCTACATGTGCCTTGTATGAAGTAGTTTCTCTGTTTTGAGAATGGCCAAATCTGAACACATGACACAAGTGAAAGTGTATTCTGTAACTGACTGAACTATACTTGTATTTTAAGAAAAACAATTAAAACATATCATTACAGTAGAGAATAATAAATGTATTTGTCTCAAATAGAATGACAAGAATTTAGCATAACTGCACATTTCTGCCTGTCAAATTCCTTATATAGATTACATTTCACAGTATAAGGTACTGAGAAAATTATTCAGGAGTGAAGCTCAATTCCATCTCCTATAAAAGGAACTAAGATCATTTCCCAGCACTCAAGCACTCATTTGAGTGGTTCTAACCTGCTTATAACTTCAGCTTCAGGGATATCTTGCTCCCGTAACCTCTGTGGATACCTCTACTCATATGCACAAGCATACACAGACATACACATAGACACACACAC
>OU015744.1:64198731-64229601 GCA_907169655.1 Acomys percivali
ACACACATCACAGTAACCAAACACACACACAGATACACAAGTCATATACATGAAACACACATACACATATCACAATAACCAACATACATACAAACATACACACACAAAGATATACACACAGTCACATACATCAAACACACACCACACCCACCAAACACATATAAACACATACCACACACACAAAACACACACAAAATGCATATGCACATATGCACACACATACATGGAAATACACCACATACCTACACATGCAAACATACAAACACACATATAGCACATACTCATACAGTCACACATCAGACATGAAAAGAACGTACTTTAAAAATGTTCAAGTCTCAAAAGTGGACAGCAAATATTACCCATTTAAAACTTACAGACCACTAAGGATTCTGAGAGAGGAAGAAACAGTCTTCTCTAGGAAACAATGTGTCAATAGTTATCCTATACTAAATGATCAGCTAATGACCAAGAAAAAATATAGTTGCATTCCCTGTGTACACGTTTCCAGTGAATATCTACAAATACATTGTTTTTTTTTTACTGTCTTGCTGCTAGGACCACACAGTGTAAACAGGATATATTGAAGCTCTTGTCAATGTGGTTAGTGAGGGCTGAGTTATGTACACAATTTGCATTTATGTTCGCAATATATAGTTATACTTTCATATTTTTCAAAGAAAACTATCAAATTTAGCAAAATAACTGAAGGCGTATTTCAAGGAATCTTTGCCTTTATAACAATTTCAATGTTTAAGGGCTGCTTTGATTAACAGTAAAATGACATTAACTTTTACAGGTAATCATTATTTTGCATTTTTGTTACTGATTGTTGTATGAAAATTTTCTTCTTTTTGTGTACAATATTTTCTCAAAAACACATTTCAATATTTCATAGAGCCTAGATATATCCTAAAGACAAAGTAATAACTTTATAGATTTTTCAAAATGTGCTATTATTTCCATGAACACCAGAAGTACATTGATATGAAAATTATGCATCCCATAGGTATTATCATTTTATCATTGTATACTTAAAAGTTATTCTTGCAGCTTGTCATTTCAAACATATCATTTCAAGCATGAAATCAGAAATTTCAGATAAAATGTTTTGTCTTGCAGTTTCTCTCTTAAAAGTATTCCTTTTTATAATGTTATGACAAAATATGTAGAAAATTGGTATAAAATTCAATAGATGTTGTATTAACAGTTGGTTTAATCTAGTGATTAAAATCACAGTGAATAACTTCATGTAAAGGTAATTAGTCTTTTTTTTACATATCATAAGTGTGACCTGTGAGTGGGTGTCTCATCATGTTTTCCTGTGTGGATACACATTTACTATTCTTTCAGTGTGAATCAAATCATAACTAGCCAAGTAAGACAACTGTTGGTGACAAAAGACACAGTTACAAAATTTTAAATAAAGAATAAGTATAAAAACTTTATTCATTTCCTAAGATGCAACCTCCAGCTAAAAGGCTTTTGCTGACATGTTACGGGACAAACTGGCTAAAAATTTGATCTAATATTTATATTTGTTGTTATAGCCAGTAAATAAAAGGACCATAGTATATGTATTCTCAAGTCCTCTCCTCCGTGACAGAAAATTTTAGTAAACTTTATAAATGATAATTCTTTCTTGAATTCAGTAATGTCTCTAGTGAAAAAAAGATTCAGGGAGAGTTGTACATGCTTGTTAGATATGAAATGTAATATCAAGACAATGCTGGGCAATAACTAGGTGGTTAATATCAGTTACTACCATTTACTTATCATGAAAATGTGACCATAGGCATGATTATATGTTTTATCTTATTCCCAAGGGCTTCCTGCCATCCACATCATGTTTTCCACATTGATTCTCTCTTTTTTCCTTTTTAAAACTCATTTATTTATTTATTTATTTGCTTTTCTTTCATTATCAAAGACTTCTTATATTTTCTGTTCTAATTACTGTTAAAACACTGGGTAACTTATTGTGACTTAAGTTCACATCTCTTTGTTCACTACATGATCTATAGGAATCTTTCAGCTTTGTAGCTGGCAGCAGCTTCCTCTGCCATCTTCATTTTTCTGCACTAGGTAGTAGTTGGATTCACTCTAAGTTGTATGAGGACTTAAGTCACTTATCTTTAATAATCTCAAGGTACAAAAGCCTTCTTTTGTACTGTGAAATGTGCAGTATACATGTATCCATAGCCATATATATGTGTATACACACACACAAACACACATATATATGTGACATAACAGAGAAGATTAATTACTGTTTGATACTGGTTTATTTTATATAAATCCATAGGATTAATACTAGTTAGGCATATATGTTATTTAGCATTGTAAATATGAACCCAAATTAAATAGACAGGAATCCTCTTTTTTTTTACATATGAAGTACAACAATTAGTGAAAACCAGGCCATAAATTTGAAAGTGAGCAAGGATTGGTTTGGGGGAAGGTTTGGAGGGAAGAAAGGGAAGGTGAATGATATAATTATAGTATAATCTCAAAAAATTAAAGAAATAACTTTAGAAATTCCTGGAAATATATGTTTTAAAGTAATATTCAAATTAAACTTAGAAACTTGTAGAATATGTGTTAAAGAGTGTTTATTCTAGAAGAAACCTAACCTTCAACAAACTTGATCTTAGCTGAAAAGTTTTATATCACTTTTAAGGTAGAATATTCCACATGCCTAAGTTCGTTATGAATTCTATAAAATTCAATGAGATTTTCATCTAATCACAGGGTTTTCAATATGACTTCCTGTACATATTTCTTCAGCAACAGCTTATGTACTTCATAATTTCTATACCTCCTTGGTTGTCATTTTCTATAGACTTGTGTTGTGTTACGATCACATTTGTTATTTGTTGGGAATATAAGATTATAATAGGATTTAACTAGATGTTTAGTTGAGAGAAATGAGGTAGAATACTTGCCCAAATTTCAAAGTGAATATGACTCCACAGGAAGATGCTTTGAATTAAAAAAAATTATTGCCAGATTTCTTAGTGGAACTGACTTTCTCTCAGTCACCCACCAACAAGGCTGGGCAAATGTGGTGATCAACTAAAGCAGTGAGACTAGAGTGCTGTACCTCAGCCTCACTAATCACAAGGGTTATGCATACCTAGAATTCTAAAATGTAGTATCTTCTTTACAATAGTATCTTTTTATATACAATTAAATAAATGAGGTCATAAAACTCTAAATCTAGTGACTGATTTTCCTTTAAAGAAAAGGGAAACTTGGAACATGCAGACTGAAAGTCAAATGACACGATAGCAGAAATCTCTAGCATGTTTCTCTTTTTTAATTAAATTTATCTATTTTTAATATAGTCACCTTACATTCCAATTGTAACCCCCTTCCTCATCTTCTCCTGGTCCCACCCATCTTTCTTGCTCTCTGTCGTCATCCTCAAGAGTGGGAGCCCTCCTCTCCTACCATCTGACCACATCCTATCAAGTCTCATCTGGCCTGCCTGTGTCCACTTCCTCTGTGGCCTGGCAAAGGTCCCTTGCCAGAGGGAAGTGATCAATGAGTGGGTACCAGAGTCCATGTCAGAGGCATGGGACCCAGGTGGATACTGTGATTCCTATTTATTACATCTGAACAGTGGGTCTATGTTCTCTCTATACATGGTCCTTGGTTGGTGTATTAGTCTCTGAAGGCATCCCTAGGCTGAGATTTGTTGCCTCTGTTGGTCTATTTGTGGAACTCCTGTCCCATGCCAATCCTTCTATCTCCCAACTACTCCGTAAGACTCCCAGTGCTCTGCTCCAAAGTTTGGCGGTGAGTCTCAGCATCTGCTTTGATCCCCTGCTGGGTGGAGTCTTTCAGAAGGCCTCTATGGCAGTCTCTCATCCTGTGTCCTGTTCCCTCTCTTCAAACTGCTACCAGTATCTGTTCTAGTTTCCCTTCTGAGTGAGAATTAAGCATCCTCCCTAGGGTGCTCCTTGTTATTTAGCTTCTTTATGTCTGTGTACTGTAGCATAGTTAGTTATCTTGTATTATATGGCTAATATCCACTTATAAATGAATATATATCATGTGTGTCTTTCTGGGTCTGGGTTACCTCACTCAGGATGATCTTTTCTAGTTCCACCCATTTTTGTGCAAATTATAACAACAGTGCCTTGAAATTACCATGTGTTAAGAAAAAGAAGAAAAAAGTACTTTCTCAAATTTTGCAAAAGGAAAGAAGGACTTGGTAAAACTCTGTTTTCATACTTCTAGTTTATAAAGCTGCAGCCAATAAATACTTGCTATTTGGAATAATTAGTCTATGATAGTTTAGACAGTACTGTCAAGAAATAGTAAAGAACCTGAACAATTTGAACTGTTGTCTTCACATTCTCTAAGGTGTTCAGAATCTAGGTCCACACAGGGCCAGAGTGAAAGTCCAGACCAAGTTCTCAGGGCCTTACATAGACCTCTGAGTTCCAGTCCCCTTGTTTCCAGGTGGACTCTGCAGCCTCTAGTTCCCACAAATGAGTGGAAAGGATGCCACGAAGCACAAGGACTTGAACCCATAGCATCAATCTACTCATGTAGGATGGTGACACAGCAGTTAGATTTTACATATCTTCCGTCTCTGTGCTTGGGATGACACCACATTCTTTTGTGTGTATGAAATTACCTAAGATCAAGTCTCAAGAATGGTAGTTCTACTGAGTTAGGTCATTTTTTTTTTAAGTCAGATAAAGATAAATTCTTGGCTTTATCTGTATGTATTATTTTACATGTTGGTTCTTATCCATATAATTTTGATAGTGGCTCAACCTTGAGTCTATAGCCTTGACATTGCCAAAGTATAATGACCCTCTATTGCCCTGTAAACTGCCTACCACTAATGTCCAAGGCCATCTCTTAAATGCCTTGAACCAAGCCCTGCTTTGAAAACCTTAATTTCTTTCGCTTATCAGTGCAGTGAGTCTCTGTTTCCAGTGACAGTGTAATACTGTGTTTGAATACACAATTTAATGCCAATGTATCCTTTCTTCCTGCTCTTGCCATGGTCTCTTTGTATACCTGTCATGTTTTGTGGTTTTAGAAAATAAGAGTTTCAGTTGATATGCAAAAATACCACAATGGGAATGAGGTGATTGTGTTATGATGAGTTTAAAATAACAGATGGTTAGGAATACTAGTGGCCTGACAGATCTGGTAACACATTTAAAGATAGATATTTGAAACCGGGTCCTAGAAACCTACAAGTAGAACATTAGGATAGGCAGATTTGGGCCCAGGGGTCCCGCTCAAACTAAGGCACTATCCAAGGACAATACAGGCGGTAAACTTTAAACCCCTACCCAGATCTAGCCAATGGTCAGAACAGTCTCCACACTTGAGTGGAGAGTGGGATATGACTTTCTCATGTACTCTGGTGCCTCACATTTGACTATGTCCCCTGGAGGGGGAGACCTGGTGGCACTCAGAGGAATGACAGCAGGTCACTGAGAAGAGACTTGATACCCTATGAGCATATACAGGGGGAGGTAATCCCTCTCAGGAACAGTCATAGGGGAGGGGAATAAGGGGAAAATGGGAGGGAGGGAGGGAAGAATGGGAGGATACAAGGGATGGGATAACCATAGAGATGTAACAAGAATAAATTAATAAAATTAAAAAAAAACAATGGTTAATATATATACAATCAAGAATGGCCTGTTTTGTGGACATGATGACATAAAGAGAAAAAGCTGGAACCAATGTATGATGAAATCTTCCAAGGATGTTTTGAATAGCTAATTAGCTAACAATTAATTCCCTAATTAACATCTATATTGGTGCTCATTTTTACTGGTGATTTCTTATACATTGTATGGCCCTAGGATTTTTTTTTCTGTAACCTTTTGTTAATTAATGTTTTTAGAGAACAAATCCTCATGAGTGTCTCAGAAACAATGACATTAAATATTAATAATAGGAGGAAAGAAAAGAAAAAATTAAAGAAGCATATTAGAAGAGGTATTCTTTAAGGTAAGGAGGTATCCTTATGTTTTCTTTTTTAAAATTTAAATTTATTTTTAACTTTTATTCACTTTACATCCCAAACAGCTGCCTATGGGCTACATGTGAGTGGGGGCCCTAGATCCAACGAGGGATTCTTTAAGGGTCATCAACATATCCACAGGTAGATGAATTGAATATGCCAGCAATAATAAGATGGCACAACAGGTAAAAGCAATATTTGCAAGTCTGGTGACCTAAGATTAATCCTTAGAAACAACATTAAAAGGCCTGATGTGGGATCTGGCATGAATTTAAAAATCCCAGCATTCCAACAGTTATCTGGATGGCAGAAGCAGAAGAATCACCCAGTGCTCATAGGTCAGCTATGCTCATTGCCCAGCTAGGCAGTAGTACACAGTACAGCAACAGAAACAATGAAAAGACACTGTTCTAGTAAGACTGAAGGTGAAAACTATTTTCTGAAACTTGCTCTCTGGTGTTCACATGTTTATATTGGCACCTGTACACACACATATGTACACACACACACACACACACACACACACACAAACACACACACACCAGCAGCAGCAGAGTAAGAGGCTGGGCTTTATGCTGTATAGAAGCATCTAACAGATAGTTAGCTGTATTTTTATGACATCTGATGTAGGCCAAGTAGTCTGTAGACATGAGGATATTTCCTTTAGTTCAAGCAACAGCAATAGTGAAGGTAGAAGGAGAGAGAGAGAGAGAGAGAGAGAGAGAGAGAGAGAGAGAGAGAGAGAGAGAGAGAGAGAGAGAGAGAGAGAAACAAATTTCTTAATCCTTGTGGCTGGTAGGATCAAGGATTTATTTACCACAAGGCAACATGCAGGAAAGAAGAAAGCTGCAAAAGAAGTGTGTCACCTACTAAAATGACAGAAGCCAAAGGTTGAGTGTTGACCATGTAATTCATTGTCAAAGCATCACACCCACTGTTTAACAGAGTGTTTAACAGAAACACCCATGAAAGGCCAACAGCATTGTTGAGCCCTCTGAGATGCTATTACACAAGTAGTGATATTCAACTCTTGTTCAGATCCTGATAGTCCCAATGAGATTCAAAAATATTAGTCCTTAGGGTTTCCCTGTTGGCTTCACCCATTCTCCCTCCATTTGCCATTTGCCTGAATGTATCAATAGCACCTTGCTACATTGGTACAAAGGAGTACAATGCTCTCTTCACATTGAATCTTGCTGAGGAAATGAAGTCATGATCATGGAGCTCATTATTTTTTAGTTGATACTGTAAATTAAAAGTATGAGTTTCCTGTAAATTCATTCTTTCATTTCCTGAGAGCAATCTGTAGTATTAAAGGAAAACAGATGTGCGGGGAGCAGATACAGACAATATTGGTGAAAATATTGAAAAACTGTGCGGAAAAGAAAGAGTCTTTATTACAAGCTATGATATTTGTTGACTAATACCAACTGTCAGATTTTGTTACTAATTGCATGATGACGGAGTGGTGAACTTGGACAGCATTATGTTAAATGCTGTAGGTGGCAACGGAAGGCTAGTACAACATCAGCACACTTGTGTATGGTGCCCAGACGCAAATGCCTCAGAATCACAATAGATGGAAGTAGAAAAGAAAAGACAGTGGAGGAAGGTTACAATATTTTAGCCAAAGGACACAAAATTGCTGTCAGATATGGACAAGAATCTCAGAAGTTGAATTGTTTAGAGTTAATAGAAAGTAGATTTTAGTGTTCCTCTAAAATGGGAGTGAAGTAATTTATATGCTAATTTGCCTAACCTAGATATTTAAATATATATACTTATTTCAAAATATCATGTTATATAAATAGATTTTTCTTAAATTGTACATTTAAAAATTGATTTATTTTGTTTCTAATGACATGTATCATTCTCTGATGATGTAAGTTATGGTAATGAAACACTAAATGGCATGTTTGGTAATACAACTTATTTCTGCCTTCCTGCTATATCCTAGTGCCTTTTACTGCAGGTTTTCTCGCTGAAGAATTCTAAATGACCTTAACCTTGTGTCTTTTTATCCTTCCTCATTGTGAGCATCTGGAACTGAGTAGATGCCGCTGCCTGTGGTCTCTTTGTCGGAACACAGACTTCTGAGGCTGCTAGAACAAGCAGCCTGTACAGGAGCCAAGTGGTGACACCGTCCATTCATGGTCACCTGTCTGATCAGGTTCTTACTGTGATTTCAATTGAATTGTGTCTCACTAGGCAATGTGCTTTCTCATCTCCTACAAGAAGTACTTCATGTCCTATACTAGATTTCTCTTTGTTGACATTTCTTTTATTCTCAACAAACCATGTAGCCTCTGGTTTCACGAAGATACACCATCAAGAACTAGAAGTAAACTCAGTACTGAAATCTGAGACACCAACAATTCTGTCTTTACACACATGTGCTCTTTTCATCAAAGTAGAAGTTCTTTCACTTATGTCAGATCCTTTGTTCTTCTTACATTTCTGAAGATCATCTAATCTTGTAGTTTTCAGGACCTCACATTATTAGGTAGCTCATTTTCTTCCACAACATCAAGCTTCTGTACTTATCTGGGAACATTTTCAGTTTTCACATAACCCTATGCAGACATTTTATGTAATATAATGACTGTGGCAACCAAAATATAATTTCTTTAAAATAATAACTATGACTATAACTATAACTATAACTATAACTATATATATATATACACACACACACACACACACACACACACACACACACACACCAGAAAAATAGAAATAAAAGTAAAACAAACAACTACCACTAAGTTACTTCAACTGTTGGTTTAGGAAGCACTTTTAGCAGTATCTTTGTAACTAAGTTTAATAAGCATGTATCTTTGTTTCTGTTAGCCTAAGTCCTAAAATTACCCCACAACTACATTTATATATACATAAATGCTAAATACAACGGTTCATTTATGGAAGTAACAGGAGCTAGAGAAAATCTGCACCAAACCCCTCAGTGTTTTGAAACCTGAGCCTGTTTTGAGTATCCACAGTGCTGCACCCTCATCCAGCTGTCTTCCAGCGTTCAAACCATTAGAAATCACTTCTCTTTGGTAGGGCTTACATCCTTGACACTTGACCAAGTGACGTCATCTATGTTTATAATTATTTATACAGAATTTTATCTACTATCACTCTCCTCTTTGTGATTAAGAACATGGGTTTGTGGAGTTTTTTTTTGTTTGTTTGTTTTGTTTTTGGTTGTTTTTTGCCATCTCAGTATTTTAATGTTTTCATAATTTTATAAATTTGAGTTCCCAGAGAAAATGAATAAACTACTTTTTATCATTCATAGAAAGATATTTGAAGAAAACATCATGCAAGCTGGAGATAAAACTTGCTTTGAAGTATATTTATCTAGAAGGCTGGGAACTCAAGTTCAATCCCCAGCATGGTGTTGTAGGCCTATTATACAAAGTGTATCAGTCAGGAGGGGAGGTAGATCCAGAGAGATGGGAAACTCAGTGTCATCTTTGTCTGCACAGTGATTCTGAGGGCAACCTGTGCAAAGTGAAACCCTATCTAAAAGAAAGAAATGGTATATCAGTAACTATATTGATATATATGTATGTGTGTGTGCATGTGTGTGCATGTGTGTGTGTGTTAGGATAACATTAGAAAATAAAACAAGGGATGAAGTAAAGAAAGAAAATACATAAAAGAAGGATATTAGCAGGAAAAGGGATGGAAAGGGGTGGAGCTTGTTCCTGTTCTCTATCCAGTGGTGGCATGCCATCCACAATCAAGACTCTATGAGGGGAATTCAGGACTCTAGTCCCATTTCTGTTTTTCTTTGACAGTTATGACTCCTCCAAGACTTTATTAATTGTACGTCTTTTACCAACCTCTCTAATTGAGGGCAGAAAAATCCTTAAAACACATGTGCAAAACTTAGCAAGTTGTTAACTGAATCAGAAGGCAGCCTACAGTCTCCCTGCTAGTTTAAACCTATAAAGTTCAGAGCTCACTGAGGGACAGGCTTTTGATGCAAACATCTGCATGTTTATAATTGCTGGCATTCCTCCTTTTCTCCCTGTGCCATGCAGATTGGCCTCCTAGCTGTGTATCAAATGTGCCGAGCACACTTTGAAATAGCCCTCCAACACTGTTTTCATAGTAGTAGACTTTCAAAGTTAACATACGAGTTACATGACAAAGTAGAGCTCTAGGGGTGTGTGTGTGTGTGTGTGTGTGTGTGTGTGTGTGTGTGTGTTTGGTTGTGGTGTTGTTGGAATTGGACTCAGCTTCTCACTCATTCTAGATAATAGACATACTGTCTCAAACTAAAATAAATGCTGATTTATTCAGATCTCCTTTTAACCTAGATATCCGATTCTGTCAGAATGTTTTTTCTTACCAGGAAATAACCTTGCAAAAGAGTCTTCAAAGACTAAGCAGTTTCAACACACATCTGCAAGTTTTCAATGACTTTGCACTTTTGACACATATCTGCCCAGGCGTCCCTCTGCTCTGTCAGCTCACACTCACCCACTCTTATGGCCTGAGTGCCCTGACTCTGCCTCCCACGTCTCTATCATTTCATGTAGGCACTTTGACTCTTGAAACCACCAGACTACAAACAGTATCAGCATTTGAGCTGGGACTCAGTGCACATCCTTGCCAAACTAGGCCTTCCTTGTACTCTATACGTTATATAGAAAATAGTGTTTTTAGTGAACTGTAATTTTAAGTCACTTGCCTATTTAAAGATTAATATTTTAAAGCTTTATCTAAAGTTTCCTTTCTATCACTGGGCTATAAATTCTCAGTTTTGGTTACCACTGAATTAATAAAACCTGAAACCAGGGGCACTTTTCTTTTAAAATATTTCTGCCATCTAGATGACCTGCATGCTAAACTGTAATGTTCCTTAAGAGACTCTGTGCATAAATAAGTTCATGCTGATGACAATGCATATATATATATATATATATATATATATATATCACTATGGTGTTTGTATATATTTCTATGTATTGCCAAAACTTTTGAGAGAATATTATATTTATTTTCAATGCAGGGAAAGACCTCACATTTTGAAATATGACAAAAAAAGTTATCACGGCTGTAATTGAACAAGTTTGCAATGATATTTTGAACTCTTAATTTTCTTTTAGATCTGCTCAGAAAGACGGTTAGGTGCACTTCCAAATTTTAATTGCTGAGTATTGTCATTCATAGCTCTCTCTCCAGTATGGATGTCATAATATCTTACCTTTAAAGGCTTAGCGCCTTTAAAAAAATTAGTTATTGAAAGGTACAGTGTTAGAAGAGAGAAGTGAGTTCCTGTTCTCCTTAACAACTTGAGCTCTTCATAGGAAGGAACAACAGCCTAACATCTCTATGGTGGTAAAAAAAAAAAAAACCCTTTGATACAAGCCACCACCATATCTATATTTTGTGCTGTTTCAGTGTCTTTTGTTTAAGATAATACTATGTTGATTCAGGTTCCCTGTAACACATTCTAGAAAAACAACAAGTCTTTATTTTCCTGCTGTATTGGGTCAGCTTTTCAAGCTGTTGTGACTTGTCATATATCATCTTAGCAGCTATAATGAACTCTGTTCATGGCCCTGTCTTTAAAGAATTCATCCACACAACTCGAAATCCATGAAGGACTCTGCTATAGCTTTAAGGGTCTCCTAGCTGCAGAATATCAATAAAACCTTAGAGAGGAATGCATGCTTGCTTTATGCCTCAGATTCCTGATAGGTCCCTTCAGACTTGTTTTATATTCTCTCTTCAAGGGATCATAGAACACTTTTGCTTTGCTGCTACTTGCAATTTTCACGCAAAGATTCTCCTTAAAAGTTTTACTAACCTAAAGATTTAAGAAGGAAAATAAAATAAAGCAGTAAAAACTGGCCTTCTGGTCAGTGTCCTTCTCTCAGTAATAAGATTTGACAAAGGAAATTTTATTATATCAAATAGAGAAAAAAATGGTCAACTATTGAAAAAGAAATGCATCTAAGTGGGTTCAGGATATAGCTCAGGAGGGGTACACTTTCTTAGCATGCATCAGGCCTGAGGTTCAATCCCCAGCTGAGAAAAAAATTAAAACAGAAAAACAACTCCTTTTCAAGGTCACTGAAGGAGTTTTACAATCAGTAAGGCATGCAAATTCCAGAGCTTAGCTGGTAGCTTAGACTAGATGTGATGGTGCATGGTACATGCGCATTGTCACTCCTCAGCCTTGGTGCTTCATGTAATAGGCTAACAGAGTTTAAAGTCTGTAACAGTTGCTGCACAGAATATATTAGTATGTAATGTAAATACATGGTACTCTGAGATCAAAATTTACTAAAATGTCCAAATCACCTAGATTTGATTGTTAAATCAGGAAGAAATTTTCTCCATAGGAAAATATTATTATGAAGAATAGAAAACATTTTTTAATGTCTGATTCTGCAAACAATTTTACTGATCATTTATACTAATTGGAAGAACATTACAACATAGCATGCCGAACATTATTATGATGATGATGATGATGATGATGATGATGATGATGATGATGACGAATTTAATTTAATTTATGCTGTTGGGATAAACACCATGATCAGAAACAATTTCTGGAAGAAAAGGTTTCTTCCATCCATGTCCACGCCTAGATGCTCCCTTTAGCACATTATTGAGGGAATCTAGGACAGGATGTCCACCAGGTACTGAGGAAAAGAACATGCAGAAGCACTGTTTACCAGTACATTCCCAGGCTCCTGCCTAGTGAGCTTTATTTTAAAGCCATGGCTACCAGCCAAGGTCAGTGCTACCTACATCAATCATTAATGAAGCCAATTAACAATGACATGACCACAAGCTAATCTGTACAGCCTTCAAGTGAGAATCTCTCAAATAATTCTAATATGCATTAAGTTGACAACTAAAGTTAACTAAGATGTTTATTATTATTATTATCATCAGCATTGTCACTGTTTATAATAATAATAATAATAATAATAATAATAATAATAATAATAATAATAGTGTGTGTCTGTGTTTGTGTGTGCACATATGCATGTGTGTCCTCATGTCTGTGTATGTGAAAACCAGAGGTTCACTTCAGATGTCTGCCTGTGTTGCTCTCCAGCTCATGTTACGGAGACAGAGTCTCTCAAAGAGAGACTAATCACAAATTTGGAAATTAGTGATTCTGCTAAACTGGTTAGAAAGCAAAATCCTGGAACCCTATGTCTCTGTGTTCCCATATCTGTGATGACTGTTGGTTCTTGTCCAGATGCTTTCTCTTTAAAAGAGTTTCACATGTAAGTACGTTGCCTTAATATTTTTTTCACTCCCTCTTCTCTGCGCAAACTCCTTTCAAGTTCTCCCGTTCCCTCTCAAGTTTACGAATTCTTCTGTAACTATTATTGAATGTGTATGAATATATTCCTATTATTGATAACCACACCCATACCTGGCCCCATAACCCTCGGGATATAGACGGCAATTCCCTATTTTATTCCTGATTTAGGGAAGGACTTGGGGGTCACTTGCTATTGTTGATCATCAGAGATAACTTTGTTAAAAACAGCATTTCTTTTTACAAGAACACCAGTGCCAGTGTATGGTGGAGTTTAGGTACAAAGTGCTGGGTCATTGGGAAATCACTAGCCTGTGACGTAGTCCCAGATCTGCTAAGTGGGGTCAATCAAGGGTACGCTAAGTCTGTTTTTCTTCTGGGCTTGTCCCTCTGCCGAATCTTTCTTTCTCTCTCTGCCTTCTAATGGAGTTGACCCTAACACAAATTATTCTCTAATGTGCCTGCATATTAAACTTCAAACAGAGCCTTCTAGAAAACATAACTGACAGCTAACTCTAAAAATTCAAGGTTTATTCAACCTAGACAGAAGCCATTGAGTTATACTTAAGCTCTTAAGATATGCAGGAACACATTCCACTAGGAAAAGAGTCACTTATTCTCTATGTACAAGAGGCTCTCCTCCAATTGGCTGTGGCATTTTGAATTAAAATAACTCACCTTCTGATAATGGAAAGTGCCAGTGTCAATGTCAGGGCACATTTCTAAAGCATGTTTGGAATAGTGTATTGTGTAGAGACCTGGTAGAGGAACTGGCTAGAATGTAGTCCTGTCTTATAATAAAATTCTTAGAAATACCATAAAATATACAACACTTATCCTTGACAAAAGGCAAAGTAGATTTCAATACACACACACACACACACACACACACACACACACACACACACACTTCTTAAATTCTTTCTGTTAAATTTTGTATTAATAATGACAGGCAATATGTTATGAATTATTTCTTTTTTACTTAAAAGATTTAAGTTAGTATTATTTATTCAGATTACATCCGCATTGTTGTCATCTCCCTTATATCTTGTCATTCCCACCCTCCCTCCCTCTTCTGTCATGTGCCCTTCCCTTAGACCTCTGACAGAAGAGGACTTCCTCCTGCACCGTAGGACTACAGCCTATCAGATCTCATCTGGACAGCCTGCTTCCTCTTCCCTTGTGTGCCTGTGAGGCCTCCCCACCAAGAGGAAGTGATTAAATTGGGGACACCATTGTTCATGTCAGAAGTAGTCTCCAATCCCCCCACAAACATGGAGAAATAGCTGATTATTGGCTATATCTGAACAGGGGGTCTAGGTTCACTGTATGCATTGTCCTTGGTTGGTACAGCGCTCTGTGCAGACCCGCTGGGCCCAAGTCCTTTGGGCCATCCTAATTTTTAACCTTTTAGTTAAATGATCCCATTATGTATCTTACCTCATGCAAAAGGGAGGAGTATTTTAAAGCAAATTACTTTGATATTGAAAGTTTTAATTTTAAAAAAGTTTTTAAATTATTTTTATTTATTTGTTTATTTTGGTTTTTCAATACAGGATTTCTCTGTGTAGCCTTGTTTGTCCTGGAGTCACTTTGTAGACCAGTCTGGCCTTGAACTCACAGTGATCTGCCTGCTTCTGCCTCCCGAGTGCTGTGATTAAAGGCGTGTACCACCACCCCTTGGCTGATACTGAAAGTTTTAAAAAGGTAAAATAAGATAAGCTAGTAAATTTTCAATAGTTTACTTTCATAACCTATGACAAAATATTAAATATAATATAGAAAGGTTAAATGCACTAGAAATAAAACATATGATGTAATTAATTGAAATCATTAATTGAAATATTCATGAAAATAGACAAAATATTTTTAAAAATAAAAATGTTGGATAAGTGACTAGCTGGTTGCCATGACATCCCACGTGTCATTTTCTAAGATCTGAATACTATGTTGTCTGTAGGACTCTGATGTATGTCACTGATTTCTGCACATGACCTTCAAGGCATATTTTGGAAAATATGTTGAAATACCTAAACCTCAAAAGATGATATTGACCTCTGTATAACATGCAGTTTAAGTGCTTTTATATAAAATACAAAAACTTCAAACATTGCTTGGCAGTCATTGTTCATTTAATTATTAATTATAAAATTATATGTTATATTAACAACTCTGTGAGCTTATACAAATACATTTATTTCAGGCAAACTATTTGGCTTATTGTGTTTCTGATAGAACTGAAGTTTTTATTTTACTAGTTTAAAATATAAGAATTCATGACGTTTGAGTAATGAACTTTTGTGCAATAGTTACATTAGAGTCATTGTATAATGAATAAATCACAGGAACATCTCTTTTAAAACTAAGAATTAATTTCTCTAATAAGAAATCAGGATAAAAACATTGATGTGAAAATGATAAAAAGAAATAATGGCATTGATTATCACGAAGTAATTCTATTAGGGAAACAACCATGTATAGGTTTCATGTAGTACTTTACTTACACCTATGCTATCAGAAAACTCTGAATGAATCATCACTGTCATAAGCAATGAAGACATAAGATCAAATCTCTCATTTCAAAGTCCTAAACCAATCCCGGATGGCATAACTGATTAGGCTGAGATCATTCTGCTCAAATACTTAGATTAGCAGGGCCTTTGAAGTCATCTTGATTAAAAGAGCTTACAAGGAGAGAATGTTCTCTTCCATACTCCATAGAGTGCCTGAACATTTGCAGATACTGGCATTTCCTCAGCTGCAGGAGAAAATGATACTATGCTCGCCTTTTATCTCACAAATATGTAACAGAAACACACAGTGTGGCAAGGACTGGGCCAACTGTAATCCTAAGGGATTAATGACAATAAGCAATGAAGGAGCTGTTCTCCATCTTCACATCATTTACAGTCTACTACAGGAAACATGGACTCATTCACATAAGGAATTACTTATAAAGTGCGATGAGGACACAGTATTGGATATTTTGAGAGTGAGTGACAGGATGACATGACCACTAAAGATGGGACAGTGCTTTGAATCATGTTGTGAAATTTGAGATCTGAGGCTTAACCAGTAAAATCAGAGAGTGCTCCAAATAAATGAATCAATATTGAGAAAAACATTGAACCAGGCAGAAATCCAATTCAAGGTATAGCCAAAACACTAACGGGAGTATGAGTAAGAACAGAAGGAATTTGGATGGCTAATGGAGTGGAAAGGAATCAGCCAAGATTTAAGATTTTAATTTAACATTGACTCCATCCAGCATCTATTAGCATTATAAGAAATGTTATTATAATATAATATTTTATACTATTATAATGTAATGTAATATAATATATTATAAATATTACTATAACATAAAAAGAAAAATGAATACATTTTATTTCACTTTTCCTAATTGTTAAAATAGCACATATACATCTATACTGGGGCCCAAGATTTAGTGGTTAATTGTATTCTATATTTTATTAGAAGACCAGTGTATAGTGGATGTCAACATGTTTTTGTTTTAATCCTAAATGTGGGAAGTGAAACAGAGTTGTGTGATGGCACATGATGTTTGTCTGATGGAAACAGACTTGTGAAAAGACGGGTGATGTCTTTCATGTAGAAAGGAACTATCTCCTATAGGGGCATGGTTTTTGCCAGCTGACAAACATCCTGGTAAGGACTCTCAGAGGAGATACGTATGGACCCTAAACCGAAGGCTTGGCTTTTGGCTTTGTTTGGCTTCATGTTGCTTGGCTGTTCATCTCTCTGCTTTGAGATGCTCCTAGAGAGAAATGCTCCAGAAAATGCTTTAAGGTTCTGGGTTCTGGTTTCTGCTGTAGGTTGCAGCCACTGTGGTTGTGGTCCCTTTTCCTGAATTTCTGGTTTGCTGTTTAATGGGACTTCTGGAATCTTGACGATGAAGAGTGGAATCGGCCCAAGAAACTGAGTGTAAAAAGGTCTAATTTTCCTATTCCTATTAACATTTTTTCCCTCCTATCTAGGATAGGTGGGTTGGAAGGGAAATAGAATCATTAAAGAGTCTCAATTAAAGTAGGTTTTTATTTATTTTATTTATTTATTTATTTATTTTTTAATTTTTTTCAGGGAGGGGCAGGAGCAACCTTTAATAATTAAAATGTAAACGTGAAAAAAAGGATGGAATAAAAGTCCCTACTTACTTCTACTTAAGATGTCATGTGATAATATCTTACAATGTCCTGTGGGTCAATGCTTGTATGCGTATATGTGCATATAGATCTGCATATACGATACGTCCTCTTTCCCACACATATACATACACAGAGAATCATTTGCAGTTCAGTTTAGGCAATGCTAGTGTGCCACTGCGTACAATTGTTTGAATCACATTTGGACCCGCTTTCTTCACAGAATCGGGGAGAGAGCAGGAACTAAACGGTTGGTTTGGGTGATTAAGACCCTCTGTTTTGCTGTACACTGATGAGTAGGTTTCTTCCGCGGTAGCTCTGTCAAGGGCCGACTCACAATGGCTCTCATGAGGAGGCGTGGTAATGGATCACACACTCATGGTCATGCTGGGGGAGTAACTCTCACTCTGAAAAGGATTTAAGAAATTTCCCCCCATTTCACCATCATCCCTTGGAGTGCCTGGCTGGTTACTCAGGCTCATATTATTGGGAGAATTCTTGGAAATACTGTCGATATCTCCTGAGCCTAAAGAGCCATTCATGTGATGGGACTCCATTCCTCCTAATCCACCCATGGGGCCATCTGATCCGGGGCCCATTGGAAAATTAGTTCTGTTAGGCCCGGGAGGTACTGCATTCATTAATGTACACATGTTGTCTCCAGAATTGGTTGAATCTGCTGGACTAGGCATGATGGGTGTTCCTGGTGGTCCACCAACTCCCGGAGGACCTACATAATTCCCAGGGGACGCCGAGGAGTATGGTATTGAATTGGCATTTGTGGGGTTTGGCCAAGGTCTGCCACCACCTGGACCCATGTTCATTCCGGGCATTCCAGGGCCACCTAAAGCATTCAGTGGGGGTCTCATTGCTCCTCCATAGCTCTGTGGTCTTAAGGGCACCATTCCTCTTGGCGGAGTCATTCTCTGCATTGGTCCACCCATGTTTGGATGTCCTTGTTGTCGTGTTGGGACCATTCCACTGGGGAGTAATGGTTGACTTCCTGATTAGGTATCCTCAACGGGGGCCTTGGGCCTTCAGGGTACCGAGGGGACATAAAAGGCTGAAAGAACCCTGGTGGCACGGGACCTACTGGCATGCCATCTCCTGGGGGCATATTTCCTAGCACGGGGCTGGGAGCTGCTGCAACACTATAATCATGGTCACTTGAGTGTTCACATGTTTCCCGTCTCTCTGGAGCTGCACAGTAGAGATCCCAAAATACACACCACCAAGAGTGTAGGAATCCTGGCAGCTCCCCCAGTGTGATTTTTTTTTCCCATCTTATCTCTGATAAAAACGTTTGGGCCGATTTCTGAGCTCCTACATGGAGCAGATATTCATATACGTAGAGCGCTAACTTCTCCTGGGCCTGGCTGTCGGACGGGACGGCGCTGCTGTTACTCTTGCCTTTGCCGTACATGCTTGTGCCGAGAGCAGCTCCCACTGACACGCACCTGTCAACCCATCACAGCCTTCCTGGGAACAGCCCCGTCCCCATGGCGACCCACGCAGCCACCCCCACCATTGGCCGCCCCACGCCCTAAAGTAGGTTTTTAGATCAACGCCTACACCAGGGTTTGTTTCCTAGTTCCCACATAAAGTTACTCATAAATGTCTGTTATTTCAATTCCAGGGGATTTAAAGCCCTCATCTGTTCTTTGTGGGTACTACATGCATAGCTAGACATGCATAAATATAGCCAAGCACTCAAAACACTTATATAAATAAATAAATGAATACATGAATAACCTCTTTTAAAAGAAGTTTGAATGCTGATTATTTATTAATTACAGAAATCTCTAACCTTTCCTGGTGTCTGAGTGTGAAATGTACCCCTTGGGCTCACATGTTTGAACAGATGGTCCCTAGCTGCTCTCACAGTTTGGGACAGTCACTTTAGGTGGTGTCATACTGGAAAAACATGAATCTTGAGGTTCATATCCGTCTTTGGGTCACTATTGCTGTGATGAAACGCCATGACCAAAAGGGTTTATTTCTCTCACAGTTCATATAAGAGTTCATCATCAAAAGCTGTGAGAGCAAGAACTCACACAGCACAGGATCCTGGAGGTAAAAGGAAATGCAGAGGCCACTGAAGTGTGTGGCTTGCTGGCTTGTTCCCTATGACTTGCCCAACCTCCTTTCTTATAGAACCCAGGACCACCAGCCCAGGAGAGGCACTACCTACAATAGGCTGGGTCTTCCCCCACCAAATGCAAATTAAGAAAATGCCCTACAGCTGAATCTCATGGGTGCAATTTTCCAATTGACATTCCTTCCTCTCCAGTGACTTTAGCTTGTGTCAAGTTGAAGTAGAAACTACCCAGCATGATACCCCCACTCTATTTACTTCCTGTTCATTTTGTGATTCCTGTCTGTGGATATAACGTGACCAGCTGCTGTCATTCAGCATCTCACAGAATGAGACTCCAGTGTCACCAGATCTCCAATTCAGAAAGGGGTATGGGAGAAGAGGATTTTCTCTGAAACTGATATTATAGCTCTTTTAACATGTTAGCGCTAGTAGGGGAAGGGTACCGCTCTTTAACTAAGGGCCCAGGCCAGGCTCCAGTAGGGAGGTTGGAGCTCCAACCAAACAAAGCCAGGGCCAGGAGCCTTGTTGGCTGCATTGGGAACAGCCAAAGACCACAAGATTTGAGCCTGTCTGGTAATAGCCTCTAGCAGGCATGGTTAGGCAGGTGAATTCAAAAGTTCATCAAAGGAGCAGTCAGTCTCCAATGGTCATGGTGGAGGAGTGAAGTGAGAGAGAATTTATTTCATGAATCATGGACATTATACATCTTGGACAACGGGAAGGTTTTGGGGGGGTGAATGTGTGGGAATTACATGGAGGGCTAGGAGTGCAGAGGATACTTCATTTACATGTAGCAGCACAGTCCTATAATAAGAAAAGAAATGCAGTAGTTAATTATCCTGTGGGCAGCAGGGGGTGGAGGAAGGATTTCAGGTTGCATTACTATGGAGAATATTTCCAGGAATCCCAGGTGCACACTGAAATGTTTATCTTCCTGTAATCTTCCTGACGGCTATGTGACACTTCTTTAGAGGATCTAGGTTTTCTCCAGATCAAGTGGGAAGGAGGGAACTCAGCTGAGGAAGGGAATTAGTCATCTTAGCACTGAGTTCAGGAGCGAGCTATCAGGTAATGGTAGACTACACCCTTAACAGCAGGGTCCAATAAGCTGCCTTCTCACCCCCTGACAAAACACACCCATTCTCCACTATGTTGGTTCTTTGGGTCTATGATTTGTTTCAAAGTTATCTTTTGCTTTATGGCTAATATCCACTTATAAGTGAGTACATACCAAGTATGTCTTTCTGGGTCTGGGTTATCTCACAGAGGATGATTAGTCTCAGTTCCATCCATTTGCCTGCAAATTTGAGGATTTCTTTGTTTTTAATAGCTGAGTAGTATTGCATTTTGTAAATGTACCACAGTTTCTTTATCCATTTTTCAGCTGAGGGACATCTAGGTTGTTTCCAGTTCTGGCTATTAGAAATGAACCTGCAATGAACATAGTTAAGCAAGTGTCCTTCTAGTAAGTAGAACATCGTGTGGATATATGCCCAAGAGTAGTATAGCTGAGTCTTGACGTAGCACTATTCCCAGTTTTCTGAGAAAGCACCAGATTGATATCCAAAGTAGTTGTACAACTTTGCACTCCCACCAGCAATGGAGAAGTGTTCCCCTTACTCCACATGCTCACCAGCATGTGCTGTCATTTGAGTCTTTCGTCTTAGTCATTCTGACAGATGTAAAGGAATCTTAGAGTCATTTTGGTTTGCAATTCCCTGATGACTAAGGATATTGAACATTTTTTAAGTGTTTTCAGGCCATTCAAGATTTCTCTGCTGTGAACTCTCTGTTTTGTTCTGTACCCCTTAGTTTATTTATTTAGTTTTTAAAATTATTTTTCTTTCCTTACATACACATTTATATTATTACACATATATACAATAAACTACCTACAGCAAGAAAACCAAGACAGAATCAGGAATTATATTAATGTTACGTTCATAGTGTTTTGGCTATTTGTATTTGAAAGCCTTGAAGAAAACATCTTTCCTATCTTGGTGCATCTATAATTCTGAATGTAAATCAGGATCTATCATATCTCATCTTTATCAACTTAAAACATCTATCTAAACCTAAAAACATCATAACCCCAAAACAACTAAGCTTAACAGTGAAACTAAAGTATTTTGTTTCAACCCCATCAGAGACTTGAGAAGGAATAAAATTAATTATCTGAGTAGACAGGAAGTACAAATTAGTAGTTTATAAAATGAGAAAATAACAAAGACAGTTTGCTGCCTAGACTGTCATATAAAACTCTTTACTGTTGGAACATTATCTTCAGTCTTCTAGTCCAATATATCTGACAGACATATTTGTGAGGCAGGAACTATTGAGGACTTGCTTATCTTGTCTTTGCAGAGTTTGGCCATTTTTTAAAGTGGATTATTTGATTTGGTATTGTTTAATTTTTTGAGTTCTTTATATATTTTGGATAATAGCCCTTTGTCAGATGTAGAGTTGGTGAAGATCTTTTTCCAATCTCTAGGTGGCTCTTTTATTTTATTGACAATGTCTTTTGCCTTATAGAAGCTTTTCAGTTTCATGAGGTCCCATTTATTAATTATTAATCTTAGGGCTTGAGCTATTGGTGTTCTGTTCAGGAAGTTGTCTCCTGTGCCAATGAGCTCAATGCTGATCCCCAATCTTCTTCTAATAGATTTAGTGTATCTGATTTTATATTGAAGTCTTTGATCCATTTGGACTTGAATTGTACAAGTTAATAAATATGAATCTATTTGCATTTTTCGACATGAAGACATCCAGTTAGTCCCGCACTTCATGTTGAAGATGCTATTTTTTCCACTGTATGGTTTTGGCTTCTTTGTCAAAAATCAAGAATTTGTGTATGTGGGTTTATTCCTGGGTCTTAAATTTGATTTCATGGAACAGCCAATCTGCTTCAGTGCCCACACCATGCAGTTTCTATTTTGATTGCTCTGTAGTATAGCTTCAAATTAGGGATGACGGTACTTACAGAAGTCCTTTTTATGTACAGGATAGTTTTTAGCTATTCTGGGTTTTTGTTTTTCCATATAAAGCTGAGAAATGTTCTTTAAAGATATGTAAAGCACTGTGTACTTAGTTTTCTGGGAATTGCATTGAATCAGTAGAGTGCTTTTGGTAAGATGGCCATTTTTACTATGTTACTCCTACCGATTCATGAGTATGGGAGATCATTCCATTGTCTGACATCTTCTTCAATTTCTTTCTCCAGAGACTGGAAGTTTTAGGCATACAGATATTTTATTTACTTGTTTTGAATTGCCACAAGATACTTTATATTACTTTTGTGGAGGGTGTTGTTTCCGTAATTTCTTTCTCAGTCTGTTTGTCTTTTGTATACAGGAGAGATAATGATTTTTGAATTAATTTTTTATCTAGCCACATTGCTAAAGGTGTTTATCAGCTGTAGGAGTTCTCTGGTGGAATTTTAGGGTTCAATTATGTATACTATCATATCATCTGTGAATAGCAATACTTTAGCTTTTTCCTTTTCCATGTGTATCCCCTTGGTTTTCCTTAGTTTCTTATTGTTCTAGCTAGAACTTCAAATACTATATTGAATAGATATGGAAAGAGAGGGCAGCCTTGTCTTGTACCTGATTTTATTGGAAATGCTTTAAGTTTCTCTCCATTTAATTTGATGTTGGCTATTACCTTGCTGTATATTGCCTTTACTGTGTAAAGGTATGTGCCTTGTATCCCTGATGTCTGCAAGACTTTAAACATGAAGGAGTTTTAGATTTTGTCAAATGCTTTTTTGGGCAACTAAGGAGATGATCATGTGATTTTTCCTTTCAGTTTGTTTATATGGTGGATTACATTGACAGATTTTCAAATATTGAACCATCCTTACTCATACCTAGGATGAAGACTACATCATCATGGTGGATAATATCTTTGATGTGTTCTTGGATTCAGTTTGGGAGTACTTTATTGAGTATATTTGCTTCAATATTTTTGAGGGAAATTGGTCTGAAATTCCCTTTCCTTTTTTGTTTTATTTTGACACAGGATTTCACTGAGTAGCCTTGGCTGTCCTGGACTTGGTTTGTTGATGAGGCTGACCTTAAACTTAGAGAGAACTGCCTGCCTCTACTGCCCTTAATGCTGAGATTACAGTCATGCTACTATGCACCCATCTGAAATTCCCTTTGTTCATTGAGTTTTCCTGAGGTTTAGGTATTAGGGTGGCTGTGACATCATAGAATAAATTTGGCAATTTTCCTTCAGTTTCTATTTTGTAGAACAGCTTTAGGAGTTTTGGTATTGTATCTTCTTTGAAATGTGGTAGAATTCTGCACTAAATCTATCAAACCCAGATTTGTTGTTGTTTCTTTTTCGTTTTTTTGTTTGTTTTGTTTTGCTTTGTTTTTTTGGTTAAGAGAGTTTTGATGAGCACTTCTATTTCCTTAGGGGTTATAGGACTATTTAAATAGTTAACTTGACCATGGTTTAGTCTTGGTAAGTGGTATCTATGTAAAAAAGATGCATTTTTTAGATTCTCCAATTTTTGTGGATTACATGTTTATGTAATAAGACCTAATGATTCTTTGAATTTCTGTATTGTCTTTTGTTGTCCTCACCCCTTTAAATTTTGTTAAATTGGATACTGTCTCTGATTTTGGTTAGTTTGGCTAAGAGTGTGTCTATGTTGATGATTTCCTCAAGGAACCAGCTTTTGGTTTTCTTGATTCTTTGTATTGTTCTCTTTGTTTCTATTTTATTGATTTCAGCACACAAATTGATTATCTTCTACCAACTATTCTTTTTGGGTATGTTTGCTTTTTTTTTGTTCTTGAGATTTCAGATATGCTATTGCGCTATTAAGTTATGACTGTGAGATCTCTCCAATTTCTTTCCTTCTTTCTTTTGCTTATAGAGTTTAATGCAGAAAAAGATATCATATAAGAATAGAATTTAATTATTTCAGAATGGAAAAGGATTCTCCAAGGGGAAAAAAATCTACTTTCATAAGATTGAAAGGTTTGATAACACAATCATTCTTAACTTCTGTGCAGCAACATCATTATAAACATAATTAAAACCACAACACAAATCTTGGGCAAATAGAAAGTCCTACACATACAAAGCAGAATAAGATCTTCTTTATGAAGGCACTCAATGCTATGAACTTTTTTCTTACCACTGCTTACATTGGGTCCGATAGCTTTAGATATACTGTGGCCTCATTTTCATTGAATTCTAAAGAGTCTTTAAGTTTTTTTATTTCTTTCTTTAATGACCCAGTGATAATTAACTTGAGAGTTGTTCAGTTTTTATGATTTTGTAGGCTTTCTGTTGTTGTTGAAGCTTAGCTTTAATCCATTATGGTCTGATAGGATATAAGGTGCTTTTTCAATTTTTCTGTGTCTGTTGCGATTTGCTGTGGCTTACTCCATGATCAATTTTGAAGAAACTTCCTGACATTCTGAGGAAAGGGTATATTCTTTTGTGTTCACGTGGAATGTTCTATGGAGCTCTGTTAAGTCCATTTAATCCATAATATTAGCAACTTTTATTATTTTTAATGTTTGATTTCTGTCTCAATGATATTTCTAGTGATGAGAGTGAGATGTTGAAGTCTTCCACTATTAATGTTTGGAGTTGAATATGCAATATAATAATTTTTGTTTTCTGAATGTGGGTGCCCTTGCATTTGGGTCATAGATGTTCAGAATTGAGACATCATCTTAGTGGATTTTTCCTTTGATAAGTATGAAATGTCTTTCCATATCTCTTTTGAGCTCCTGCATGAAGGTGTATAAAAGCAGAGTATCTGGTTTGGTGGCAGTAGAAGGGAGCACTAGACAATGGAGGTTGGGGACAGCTTGCAGCTCAGGGCAGCTGAGTGTATTCCATGGCTACTGGTGGAACTGGAACCATTCATCTGCTTTTCTGGCAATTAAAACAATTATGAAGTTATGATGTCTATATTTCCTTTTTAAACACTCAGAACTTTGATTAACAAGAAACATTCAATCTTAAGTTGACATTCATAACTTCTTATTGAATACAAAGCCAGTCATTTCCATGTTACCGTTGATTACAACATCAGCTCTTAGCCTGGAAACAAATCAATGACCAGTGTGCCAAAAATATTCTATGTTCTTTGAGACTAATGGACCGCAAGAATTCCATGAACTCCAGAAAAATGAATGTGACACAACTTACAAGCATTTACATGCTGATAAATACATATAACTATACAAATAGATTTTCAGATGAATTCTAAACCAGGTGCTCTGGTATTCAAATTGAGAATAAGACACATCCCAGTTATACATTTTAGTATTTTGGAGATCAACTGTGTTCTAATTCTGTGTAGATTTTTATACTTATTTGTTACTAGACACCTGTTATATGAGTTGCCTTTCTCTCCTCAGTTCCTAGTTTTACGTTCCATTCTCAGTGTTAGTTTATGGCATTACATCCTATATCCCTCTTAAAACTAATGACTTCAATCAGTTTGGCAAGATTATCAACATGTCCCTTGAAATATGACCATTATTCTCCACTGTCTTACCTAAACAAATATAACCTTTTAAGTTTCCATTTGACATCACTCAGATGCACAACAGCCCAATTCTTCTTGTTCATTTAAGGAATTTGATTACAGTTACAAAAACCACTCTTAGTTTCCCTTTGCCACTATTTAGTTTTCCTTCTGTCATTCCTATCAGTGCTCAGTGCAGAGATTATCATTCCACTGAAATACAACGATGGCCTCATACTCCAGCTCCCATTGTCTCCACTGAATGTTGCCACCCTAAAAAGTAAATTGCACAGAGCAGCATTCTGCTATTATTTAATTGCTTCCTTCTTCTTTCTTTTAAACCTAATCCAATTATAATTTCAAGTGCACCTTATCAACTAAAGGTTCCTGTCAAGATGATTAGTGATCTATGTGTAACTAATTTTGGTTAACCAATCCCAGTCCTTTATGTCTTTTCAATCACATTTGACAGTTGGTCATTCCCTGCTATTCAGTCTGCATTTGCTTAACATGATTCATACCATGTCTTCATTTTCCTGTTATCTGTAATACTGTTGTTTGTTACAGGTAATGTTTTTTTCTCAATTCCATAGAGTATATGTATCTCAGATTAATCCTCAGTCCTAGTTTTTCTCTTGTTCTAATTTAATTTATTTCCACTGATATTACATTACCTCATATAAAATATAATCTATAGCATGAATAATTTAAGAATATGACCTGTAAGGTTGTTTCTAGTTTTCAAGGGCATAAATCCTCTTGTCTAGTCTGTATATAAGTGTACATGTTTGCATATAAAAGGTTAAGGTGGATATTTCATTTGTTACTGTCTTTCCATCCACATTTATTGAGTTACAGATCAGGAAAATAGGCCACTTCCTATAAAATAGGATGATTCATATAGAACAAAAGTATTTCTGTCTATGCCCACTAACAATATTCATTATCTTCTCTAAGATTGTTATTATTATTGGATAACTGAACTGGATTAAAGACTATTCCTTTCCACCAATAGTGTCTTCTCATACTGAAGTCAAATGATGTAACACTTCTACTTAATACTGTCCAATGGTGTCTACCTTCACTTTGGAAAATATCAGTGATGTTTCTCTGTTTTAAAGGTGTTTTCATAATTGGGGCCTTCTTTCCTCATTACATCTCAGATTCACTGAGTCTATTGTTTCTTAGTTCACCTAACAACACTGATTTTATGGTCTCTCAATCCCAGAGAAACTATAATGATTTCTCATGTTTTCTATTGATTCCAGAGTTGCCTGCCCAAGCAGTTTCTCATTCACTATCAGTTCACAAAATTATGCTGTCTCAATTTGATCTTCTTTGATGTTTCCAGTAAAAATTCCAGTTGTGTTGATTTTCTCTCTGTCTGTCTCTGTCTCTGTCTCTGTCTCTCTCTCTCCCTCCCTCCCTCCTTTTATTCATAAAGTTCTTTTTTTTTTTTTTTTTGGTTTTTCAAAACAAGGTTTCTCTGTGTATACTTGGCTGTCCTAGACTTGATTTGTAGACCAGGTTGGCCTCACACTCACAGCGATCTGCCTGCCTCTGCCTCCTGAGTACTGGGATTAAAGGCTTGCACCACCATGCCTGGCTCTTCAAAAAGTTATTTAACATAAAACTGTATTGTCACTTATTTATTTGTTCATATCTTTTCTCTAAAATGCATACTTTGTAGGATTAATTTTTTTTTTTTTTTTTTTTTGCTTTTAGCAAGTGTATCATTTTGGCATTCTAAAGTACCTGTCTAACAAACATACATAAACATAAATGATATTCATTCATTTTTCCTTGGTGGAATATGACCTACATGCCTATGATGGTAAATTTAGCCAAAGATCCTAAAATTTACTTAGGCTACATGATACCATATAAGTTGAAGATGGGAAAGAATTCTAAATAAAGAAAGTAAATGAAAGAGTATTTTAGTATCAGTTAATGGTTCTTATCTCTGGTACCACTGAGAAGAGCAATTCAATTACTACTGATCATTCCCTTAGGTTACAAGAAAGGGATTCTTGCAGAAATGCTACAGCTCTTTTCAAGGTTTAGGGCAGATAGATGTGAGGCACAGGGAACAGAAATTTAAACGAAATTCTCTATACTAAATATAGACACTCAAGGAGTATTTCCTCATTCCTACAATGTTTCCAACCAATCTTAAATTAGCAGTAGATTAGACACTTCTTTTCTAAAGAAAATTTGACTACTATCATATGAAGCTCAAGGTCTAGTTAACTCAATTCCGTCAAACTTGTAGAGCAAAACTAGTGTGATTCTCAACCTGTGGATCAGGATTCCTTTGGCAAACATGTATCTCCAAAAATTTACGTTATTATTCATAACAGGTACCAAAATTACAATTATGGTGTCATAATGAAAATAATTTTGTAGTTGGATATCACAACATAACTAACTATACTATAGGAATGCAGCATTAGAAAAATTGACAGCTGATCACAGACATCTGAGAAAGAAATGTAAATACAAAGCAAATAGAAACATATGCATAGAAAATCCAGACATAAGGAAGAAATGAAAAGAGGTCATGGATTTGAAAGAGTGGGGAGGGGTATGTGGGAGGATTTAGATAGAGAAAATAAAAGGGAAATATTGAAATTGTATTATAATCACAAAAAACAAATTTTTAAATTAGAGAACGCTTTCATCTATGGAAAATGCAGAAGGAAGGCCCTGGGCAATATATAACAATATAAACATTGGAGAAAATATATGAAACTTAGGTGAAACAACAGAAATAAGTGGGCAATACTAAGAATAATGTGCTGTAGATTGTAGGGATTTCTCTACTTCTAGATTGACGCCAACACCACTGCAGAGATAGCTCAGAGCCAAGTCACTCCAAGGGAGCCTGTGTTCTTCCCCTAACCCCAAATCCCTAGTCCTTCAGCCCACTGTATCACCAGCCCCCAAGAGCTATGTCTAGGCCTTGAGCATCTGGCCACTAAATTTTAAAGTGGCTCGCTGCCACGCCTCCTTCCTGTCTCAAGACAGTCAGCCCTTCCCCTTCCTGGGACTGTAACAAAGAGATAAAATTGTGGTGGCTTCTGTCAGGGCCTCAGCAGGAGCTGTCCTTGGTAACTATTTTTGCCTTGGCTGACAGATCTGCCCTCTCCTTGGGAGCTGTCCATGGTGACAATTCCTGCTTCAGCCAACTGCTCTATGAAAACCAGACACATTTCCTGCTGCAGAAAGCCTGCTGCCACTATGGGAGCTGTCCACGATGATGACAATTGTCTTTACAAAGGACTCTTTGAATTTTGGACACATTTTAAACTTTATTACCACTCCAGGCAGACAAAATGATCAGACCTCTGCCTGAGAAAGCTCCAGCAGTCCACCGTCCAGTCCTCTGTAACTGTCATCTCCATCCCCTCAGTAGGACACATCTGAAGTTTTGCTAATTTGATGAAAATTCTGGAAAAAAACCAAAAATCCCTGATCTTTCTTCTTCTCAGGCTTGAAATCCTACCTTCCACACTCTGGAAATCCCCGCCCCAGAAAGCTCTGGCCCCTAAGAAACCATATATAAAGGCTGTGTCTGCACAGTGCTCTGTTGTCTCTCCTGAGAGCAGAGGCAGCCACTCCTGGCTCTGTCCCTTCAATAAATCTCTTTTAAGAGATGTACCTTCTACTTCGACTCGAAGAAGAAGAAGAAGAAGAAGAAGAAGAAGAAGAAGAAGAAGAAGAAGAAGAAGAAGAAGAAAAAGAAGAAGAAGAAGAAATGGAGGAGGAGAAGAGGAGCAGGAGGAAGAGGAGGAGGAGGAAGAGGAAGAGAAAGAAAGAAGGTCAGAGCTCAGGCTCCAAGGTTCCTCAGCTCCTCAGTGTTTAGAGGCAACCCTCCCGTAGGACTGCATCAAGTGGAGAAGCAGCAGAGCTCAGTCTCCTAGGCTCCTCAGTTCCTCAGGGTTTAGGGCAAGCGCCCCCTAGGAGCTGCATCATCACTGCTGAGGAGTCCTCCTCTCAGATTTATGAGTTTTCTGGGCTCCTGTGCATCAAGATATGCTTGGAACCCTGTGCCACCTCAGGGCTTGCATAGTTTCCCAGTCTTCGTAGTTGTGGAATATATATGTAGAATTAAACTCTCTATGATATCTGATTCTGCTATAGTTCCTAAAATATAGGCCAAATGTCTTTAGATACCTTTGAAGATAAAAGCTATCACCGTCAGTACATAAAATGCAATAGAAGAGAACTTGTGACTTTAAAAATCAAAAGAAATAATTACCAGAAGTCCTACCAGATCGATAACAGTGTGGTCAGGTGTTCTGCTGTACAGCTGTGATCCCAGAGCTTCCGAGGGTGAGTCAGGAAAACCGTGCCTTCCAGCACAAACTGGTTTACATAGAAAGAGCCTGTCTTAGATAAAGATATGGAGGAGACTATATTGAACAAAATGAACTCAGTATTAATAATCTGTCACTTACTTGAAAATGGTCAGAATGTAATGATTTCTTTGTTGGAAAATTGTACAAAATTGTGAATCATTACAGTTCAAGAAATGCATGAACACTAAATAATGTGTGTGTGAAATGAAATAAAATTATTCAGCATTGTCCTATTTTAAAGGATTTGCTTATGTGGTGATAAATAGAGAAATCAAAATTAAGTGTATGTTTCATGGACTAAGGATACAGATGCTCATTAAAAATATTAGATATATTATGTGAAGGCTGTTGATGGATGGAAATATAAAGTATTATTTACTCAATATGAGAGACATTCTGTTAAAAAATAAAATAAAACAAGCACAGGCAGAGTCTCCAA
>OU015744.1:64232019-64262001 GCA_907169655.1 Acomys percivali
TCTCTCTCTCTCTCTCTCTCTCTCTCTCTCTCTCTCTCTCTCTCTCTCTCTCTCTCTCTCTCTCTCTGTCTCTGTCTCTCTCACACATTATATACACATACACACACAAAAAATCATCATGTATTACTGTTTATGTGGATCTATGCCACTTGATAAAATATATTGTCATTAAAAGCAAGTATTTCACATAAAAATATAAGAAAGAAATTAACAATTGAATAAACAAATGAATTGCAAAACACTGTTGTGTTTTCCTTCTCAGTAATAATCCTATATCAATTCAAAGTACACTCCTTCTTGGTCATTTCTTTTCGAATGAGCTGTATTTAATATCTACAATATGAGTTTAGTACTTTATCTAAACAACATTTCTGTGTCCATCCATTCTTTTGTTTAAAACTCTTATTTGATTTTTACTAAATAAAACAAAAATCTAACAGTAAAGTCTCAACCTAATTGCAAATTGTGTTGCTATCATTTCATTACATTTTGAAATCATTTTCTGTTGTTTTAGGACACTTGGAATCTATGTGACAAAAAGAATATTGATGGGTCAGAGCACGTTTTATATTCCAGTTTCCTTCTGTTCTTGTGCTACTTGGTTCTGGGCTCATCATAGCCACCCTGCAACAAGAGGTGGCTATGGGTCTATAACCAGCACTCACTCTTTGTTACTGCAAGAACTCTGTGTGTGTGTGTGTGTGTGTGTGTGTGTGTGTGTGTGTGTGTGTGTGTGTGTTTGTGTGTGTGATGAACACTGAAAAGCAACTGTATGTTGGTGCTTTCACAATATAAGCTTTATAGTTCATATCTCGCTTAAAAACAGTTTAAGGGAACACTGTTACATAGATATTTAAATCATGGTTAAGGCTTTTGAAATGAAATTCAACACTGGGGACTATTCTACATTCTCAGCAACACATTTGGGAAATTAAGCAATTCCTTAGCCAGAAAAATAATTTCACATTCAGCAGTTATCTTTGTGTTTTGTACATTTTGGTCTACTAAATAAAATCTTTGATTTCTATATTAGTACATGTATAAATTAAAAAGCTTTCTTAATACAATATTTTAAATAAAATTACATAGTGGGAAGCTAAAACATTGAGGAAAACAGATATTCTCAGGTTCAGAAATCTACCAAGGCCCCTACACAGGATTCTAGTCATGCACTCAAATTTAGTCATTATTCTAAATAATAAAGAAGTTTTGCAGTCTTGTAATCAAAACAGTTATTGTTAAGACTGGCCAATACTCACTAGAAATTAATTTTCCTGCCCATAAATTCATAGATCAAAAGGTTGTATAATAAGACAAGAAATAACTGTTTTTGAAGGAAAATTGAAATAGACTTGGGCAGAAAATATAGATCAAGTTTTCTATCTAATGTCTTGATATGCTTTTATGTGCCACACTTTGTGTGAGGATATTTCAGCAGATAAGTAATGCTTTTTCTTCTATTTCCCATTTCAAGTTTGGCTTTTGTATAACTTTTATACATATAAAATGCAAATTTTGTTTCTGTGATGTATTTTTAGAACTGCTTGCATCCTTTACACTGAATTTTAAATAGCATTTTAATACTTCAAGGAATTTTATATCCAATTTTAACTCCATCAGTACTTTATGTTCATTGCCTCACAACCACCAAAAGCATTTTTTAAGCGTCTTGTACATTTTTCAGTATAATAGATTAAGAAATGCCAAATTATTTGGCTTTACTTGAATTTTATGGTCTAATATTGGTGCATATTTCTGTTATTTTGTCTACATTTCTTGTAAGTTTTTCCTTTATTTGTGCCTGCGCCTCCCATTTTTATCTCTTAAAGATGTAATCTACTCTTAATTAATTTTTAAATCAGTCTATTGACCTATTTTGCATATGAAAAACTTGTCATGATTTGAAAATGTCTCCTAGTTTGCCATTTCTGTTTATGGTTATTGGCTTGTTTGTCGAGATAAGTTTAAAAATATCAGTTCAAGCTGGTTTCACCTTGCTATATAATTTAGCTTTGCCTACAATTCATGACTGATTTTGTCAAATGTTTGTATTACAGATTTGGTCCACTATGCCTTATTATGGTAGATTTCAATATCAGAAACTAAATGTGGTCATATGTAACAAATTGTCTTTTGTTACTATACTTTGAGGCAATTTTATTTTGTTTTCTCATCTCCAGTGTTTTATGCATATTGGACTCTAGTTTTTCAATTCACAGAATAAGTTTCTCTCTTACTATGTCCATCTTTAACACATCTGGAATCTCTTTTCCTGTGGCTGTTATTTTTAGAGAGAGACTATATTTGCATCCTTTTATTTTTTCTGGTAGTAATCGTAGAGTGTTAAAAAAAACACCTTCACTTATGTTCATACATGCTAGATATGTTTCAGCAAAGATAAGCACTAAAACTAAAAATGTCCTGGAGAAGTTACAAGAGTGAAATATCTAAATAAACTAGAGCTTATGTCTCTTCACACCAAATTTACTGACAAAACAGATGCAAATAATAAAATAAGCAACCTGTCCTGTAACATGAAGAGGACAAAGATGTTCATATTCTAGAAATGTAAGCTGACTAATGGGCAATGATGGTTTAGATTTATTTGGAGTTATAAGAAAAGCTTGTATTGAGTACTTATCATCAAAATGACTCTGTGATTGTAATTCCTACAGTACAAACAAGCACAGTGACTCTTCCATGGCACTTCATGTGGAACTGATAGTGTGAAGCTTATTCTGAGGAATCATTAGAAGTTTCAACATGCCTTGACAATTGTAATTATGCTGTATCTATCCTTCATCATATGCCATCCCTGGTTAAAATCAGATGACATGTGTCCTCTGCTTATGTTCCGCTTCATTAAAAAATGTCTCAAAACACATCCTGAAGTCTTCCTTGCTTTTATTATGGCACACACACATGTATGTGTGCATGTGTGTGTGTGTGTGTGTGTGTTTGTGTGTGTGTGTGTGTACAAGTATGTATGTGTGTGTGAATGTTTGTGTGCGTGTTACTGTTTTCATGTGAGGCTGTGTAAGTAAGTACATGAATGAAAATGTGGGTATAGATCAGAGATCACTCTGCAGATTTTTTCCATTACTTTGACTTTAGCATTTGGGACAAGGTCCTTCACTGAACCTGGAGCTAACAGATTCAGTTAGACTGCTTGGCCAGTGAGCTCCAGGGATCTGCTGTCCTTCCTCTCCCCTCTCATTAGTATTTATAAGCATCTTTTGCTGTATCTTGTCTCCTTATTCTGGGGATTGGGTCTCAGTATGCCAGGTTTGTGTGGGAGACACTTTAATAATGGAGCCATCTCTTCAACACACTTTTATTATACTGGCATTTCATTGACCCACTTCTTTTCATTATTATTATCATCATCATTATTATTTATTCTTTAATTGAAAAATGACTCTTTGTCATATAATACATCCTCATTAACAACCAAACATGATAAAATAAAATATAATAATACATAGCAAAACTATTTTTATCAAAGTTGGCAAAGGTGCCCCAACAGGAGAAAAAGACTTCCAAGAATAGGCACCAGAGTCTGAGACTCACTCGTTCTCATAGTCAGGAATCCCATAAAAATACTAAGTTAGTAGCCTTAATATATATGTTGACACTTTGCTTTCTGCTTTAGTCTCTGTAACCTCATATGTGCTGTGGTTAGTTGATTCAGAGGGTCTTGTTCTATTGGTGTCTACATCCACTCTTGCTCTTATAATTGTTTTTCCTTCTATTTCTTGGGGTTCCTTGAGCTCTACAGGGAGGAATCTCATGGAGATTTCAAATTTAGAGTCTCTGTGCAATGTCTGGCTATTGGTCACTGCATCTGTTTCCATCTGCTGCTAGAGAAAGCCTCTCTGATGAGGACTGGATGAAGCATTGATCTATGAGTATTGTAGAATATCATTAGGAATCATTCCTGTTTTGAGGGAAAGCTTGTACAGCCATTATGGAAATCAATTTGGTGGTTCCTTAGAGGAAAAGAATTAATCTAATTCAAGATCCAGCTATACCACTATTGAGCATATACTAAAAAATATTCCATTCTACCAAAGAACATTTGTCCAACCATGTTTTTGTGAAGGTTTGTTCTTAATAACCAGAAACTGGAGACAGCCTGAATGTCCCTTAGTAGAAGAATGAATAAAGACATTGTGGCACATTTACACAACGGTGTGGTCAGTGCCTTGAATGAATTTACATAGCACCCATGTAATTAGCTGGAAGTGAAGCCTGGCTTGACTTTTCTCCTAACATATTAGATATTCCTCCTTCTTACTAGTTAAGCTTTATAGTTGTTTTATTTTTAACGCCATACTTCTTAAACCTTTAAGGATACAATATTGACAAGAATAATGAGGTTTGAAATTCAGGTTGACTTTAGTAATTCTGGAAAAGGCTTTAGATTCTTCTCCGTCATAAGTTCCACATGTCATTACATCATTTATCTATTACTCTAGTGTTCAAAAATGACATTCAGGCAAATGGATGGAACTGGAAAAAAATCATCTTGAGTAAGGTTTCCCAAACTCAGAAATATAAATATGCTATATAAATACACTTATAAGTGGATATTGGCTATCAGGTAAATTATAACTGAGCTACAATCCACAAACCCAAAGGGGTTAGATAAAGAGGAGGAGTCTAGAAAGTATGTAGGAATATTCTTGGGTGGAGGAAATAGAATGGATTTATGAGCAGACCAGGGCAGGTGGGTTGGACAATGAGGTAGAGGGATAGAGTGTTTAGTGAAACAGCTGTAATAGTGGGGGCATTTTGATAGTGGTATAGCAACTTAGTGCAGTGAAAACTTTCTGGAATATATGAAAATGAGCCTACTGAACACTTCTGGGAGATATGGAGTATCAACTTGTAGCCAGGCAAAGCTTCTGATGAGTGGTCTGAGTTGCATTCCATTGAGTTGTTGGGAAAGGGGGTATCAAGGAAACCCTCAAACAACCCAGGCTCTTGATGAGTCAAAGTGTTGTTCCCCACAGATGACGACAATAACCACAAATACATTAAACATGGAAAAGTTGAGCTGGGGACAACATGGAGACATTACCACTACATTCTAGCCTCTTTGGTACAAAAAGGCTACCGAAGAGAAATGTGGACTCCAATCCAGCCACAATGTCTCTGTCTTACAATCTGTCTGCCTGCAAATATGGGGCAATGGTAGCACAGAACTGGTGGGAGTAGCAACAGATTTCTAATTTGACATAAGGCCCACTTTACAAGATGAAACCCATACCCAACAAGAAACAGAGAATAGATAGGCCAGATACCTAGGGTAAAACCAAACATTACCGGTCATGCACCCATTTTACCCAGAAGAATGGTTCCATCTATAGTATATTTTGATTAAAAGTCCAAAATTTTATAATGATAGATCAATACATTAGTGACAATTTGGGATGATGCAGAAAATTATCTGAGCATTTACTCTGACTGAATTGTTAGGCTCCTGTGAATCACGATTGAGGAGAACACTTTGCATCATGATTTAGGTGACTCACCATTTTTTGTCAACTTTACTGAAAGTTATTTCAAAATCAGAAAGCTGAGTTTTTTGAGGTAGTTAACAATTGAAGAATAAAGTCTAATATTTGAGGAAGTAGCAATTATGCCGAGATTCCTGATAAAAATATAGTATTTTCTAAATTGCTTAGTATCACACAGTATATAAAGATGCTGTAATACTTATAAGGAAAATGAACTATCATTTATAAGTGCAACATTTTCAATAACCAGTTGGAATTATTCCACTGCTTTGCTATCATCCCATGATTAAACTTCCTGTCTTCATTGGCCTATAAAAACAGTGATTAGTCTGAGGCAAGAGGATATAAAATTTCCTCAGTATTTGGCCTAATTCTGTTTACTACTATCAGGAATTATTGACTCAAGAATTTATTATAATATTTATTATAAAAATAAAAGCATGAGCTCATGAAAATGTAAAGCCCTGCAGACCTTTTACGGCAAAGGAGCTTAAATTTAAAAGGATGCGAGAGTGGAGACTGTACACATGAGGATTGTTCATGGAAATCTAATACAGGGAATCCAGGGTCAGCTTTGGCTGAATTTAAGGGTGAGTTGCCGAACATCTTAGCGTAGAGAGAATCTCAAGGATACATCCAAGAATACTGTTACCCACAGGTTAAGATTGATTTACTAAACTTTCACAGTAACAAAGAAAGAATTATAAATATCCCAGAAAGAGAAGGGTATATGATTCTGAAGTTCTGAATAAGTTACAAATGCATAAGAAAACTTGTAATCACACACACACACACACACACACACACACACACACACACACACAAAACTAAATTATATATATAGTTAATAAAAATATATACAGACATATAAAAGAGTGATACAAATATATGTAGTGACTATTGGAAGCTCAGTGGCAGAGTACATGCCAAGCATGATGAAGGTTTGGGATCTTTTCCCAGTACTATCTGAAAATGTGAATTTCAAATAACCAGCATGAAATCTAGAATAACCATTTTACATGTTTTACACCTCAGCATTTCTCTTTCAGCTATTGACCATGTAAGACAGATGGATAACAAGATCAGAAATATAAATAAGTATGTGATTTATAAACATCACATGATCCCCAGGACAACACTGGACTCTAGCACTAACTGTGTGATGTTAGTACAGGCATAGTGTCCTTTAACACCACTTTTTTATCTCTATTGTTTGAAGAGGGTCAACTGGTTCAGGTTACAGCCAATGTTGCACAGAGCCACCAGGTGTTTGGACATACATACACACTTACACACACACACACACACACACACACACACACAGAGAGAGAAGAAAAAAGCTTTTTGTTGTTGTTTTGCTGTGATTTGTTTTTGATGAAGAGACCTTAGTCTCAGCACACTGCTATGGCAACAAACATCTCAGAGAGAAATTATTCAGGGCAGTTGAAGAGAGCTGGTGGTTAATAATACCCTGGAACGGCAAGCATTACAAGTGACACCTCAACTAGCTGTTATCAGGGAACAAGGAGAAAGGTCTGAGGTCATTTACTTAGCAAAACTGTTAGTGTAATGGATGGAAAATCCACTGTTTATAATGTGATAAGGACGTAACAAAGCATAGCTGTTTGACTATTGCTGTGTGCAAGCATTGAAAAAAGTATGTGAATAACTCCCAACTAGTTGATTGCTTTTAGGTTTGTGTTTCATTTACAGATGGTTGATGTTAGCTATGAACCTGATCATTAATTGATTGTGACAATTCTCTTAGTTATTAGGATAAAAGAATGTGATTTGCAAAGCAATCTACATATTCAATGCAATCCCTATCAAAATACCTACACAATTTTTAAAGACATTCAAAGTTCAATTCTGAACTTCATATGGAAAAACAAAAAATCCAGAATAGCTAAACAATCTTGCACAATAAAAGATCTTCTGGAGGAATCGCCATACCTGATCTCAAGCTGTACTATAAAGCAACAGTAACTAAAACAGCATGGTACTGGCACAGCAACAGGCTGGTTGCTCAGTGGAATCGAATCGAAGACCCAGATAGGTCTCCACACGCATATGGTCACTTGATTTTTGACAAAGAAGCCAAATCCATTCAATGGAAAAAGAATAGCATCTTCAACAAATGGTGCTGGTCTAACTGGATGTCTACGTGTAAAAAAAATGCAACTGGACCCGTGTTTGTCACCTTGCACAAAATTCAAGTCCAAATGGATCAAAGACCTCAACTTAAAACAAGAGACACTAAGTCAGTTAGAGGAAAAAGTGGGGAAGAGCATGGAACAAATTGGCACAGGAGACAACTTCCTGAACAGAACACCAACAGCCCAGGCCTTAATGTCAACAATTAATGAATGGGACCTCATGCGGCTGAGAAGCTTCTGTAAGGCTGGAGACATTGTCAAGAGAACAAAGTGACAGCCTACAGACTGGGAAAAGATCTTCACCAACCCTACATCTGACAAAGATCTAAAATCCAAAATATATAAAGAACCCAAGAAATTAAATACCACCAAACCAAGTGACCCAATTGAGAAATGGAGCTTGGAACTAAACAGAGAATTCTCAACAGAGGACTATCAAATGGCTGAGAAACACTTAAAGAAATGCTCAACCTCCTTAGTCATCAGGGAAATGCAAATCAAAACAACTCTGAGATTCCATCTTGCACCCATCAAAAATTCAAGCGACACCACATGCTGGTGAGGATGTGGAGAGAGAGGAACATTTCTTCATTGCTAGTGGGAATGCAAACTAGTACAACCACTTTGGAAATCTATCTGGTACTATCTCAGAAAATTGGAAATAGGGCTTCCTCAAGACCCAGCTATTCCACTCCTTGGAATATACCCAGAAGATGCTCCAGCACACAACAAGAAAATTTGCTCAACCATGTTCATAGCAGCCTTATTCATAATAGTCAGATCATGGAAACAGCCTAAGTGTCCCTCAGTAGAAGAATGGATAAAGAAACTGTGGTACATTTACTCTAAGGAATACTACTCAGCTATTAAAAACAAGGAATTCCTAAAATTTGTGGACAAATGGATTGAACTAGAAATGATCATGAGTGAGTTAACCCAGAAGCAGAAAGAATCAAATGGTATATACTCACTTATATCTGCATACTATCCCAAGGGGCATGACCCATGAAAATCTTCACTTACCAGGAAACTGGGAAAGAGGGGAGGACATCCTATTGGGACTCTAGATTAGAGAAGCATGGGAGAATAGCAAAGTAGAAGGATCCAGAGGTTCCTAGAAATCTCCAAGAAGAACATTATGATAGGCAGATTTGGGCGCAGGAGTCCCGTTCAAACTATGGCTCCAGCCAAGGACAATACAGGCAGTAAACTTCAAACCCCTACCCAGATCTAGTCAATGGACAGGGCATTCTCCACAGTTGAGTAGAGAGTGGGGTATGACTTTCACACATACTCTGGTGCCTCATATTTGACCATGTACCCTGGATGGGGAGACCTGATGGCACTCAGAGGAAGGATAGCAGGCTACCAAGAAGAGACTTGATACCCTATGAGTATATAAAGGGGAAGAAAGTCCTCCTCAGTCACAGTCACAGGGTATGGGAGTAAGGAGAAAATGGGAGAGAGGGAGGAATGGGAAGATACAAGGGATGGGAGAACCACTGAGATGTAATAAGAATAAAATAAAATAACATTAAAAAATTTTTTAAAAAAGAAAAAAAAAAAAGAATGTGATTTGCAGATTTAGACTTCTTAGCTTGGCCAAACTTAGCTGTCTTGAAAAAATGTAATATTTTCTTTATTTCTTTAATAGCCCTCAACATTTCTCATAGCTTCATGTTTGTCTGGTTTTCCCTATCATTATCTTTCACATACATGAGAATATCAGGACTCCAGTATCAACTTGGAAGTAAGAAGAAGAATGTGGAAGCAAGGTCAATAGAATGTAAGATACTAATACACCAATAATACATTCCAGGTATTAGAAATCTAGCAAATACTTTTATACTAACAAAAGTGTTAAATATATATTTATGGGGGGCGGTTACAGCATTTTGAATCAGTGCAATCATCTGAATCACTCTTTAATGCTATAATAGTGTGACATCAGTCTATATATCTAAAGAAAATTGCCATTTCCTCCAGAGCTGCCTGCCGTGAGTGAATCACACATGTGAATAATGGAAGGAAATGGCCTTCTGAACTGTTAATTGGCCCTGTGAGGACAGGGGTTGGCTCTATCCTTCATTCTCAATACAAAATACGTTCATGTGTACTTAAATAAAATATGAAAGGCATATGATAAAGTCACTGTCTCTCTGTCTCCAATTCAAATTTCTTATTCTCACCACAGGCCGCCACTGTTACTCTACTTCTTTGCAAGTAATTTAGGGACTTTGCTTAAAAACACAAACAAATATACCAATACATGCCTTTCTTAATGACAAATGCATTCTATTACATACAAAATCATATTTTAAAGAATTAATTTATGAAATAAAATCCCCACTTATTTGAGGTTACCAAGAGTGATTGGTGGTTTTGGTCTATATCATTCCGATTATTTAAAACAACACACTGTAGTGGGCATGTGAAACAAATAACACAGATCACATCAGAAGCACAGAGGACAAGAGGAAGGAAGCAAACCTGGGGGTCCATGAGCTCATGAAGGCCATTAGTCCTAGCATCTAAGGATGTCTTACTGACTACCACTTCCAAAACCTTCTTCAGCACCACTCTGGGGACCATGCCTTAACACACAGGCCTATGTAGAGTTTCCAGATTCAAGCTACATGCATGTGCATGGATTTTGTTTGTGTTTTATGTCTGTCCCCAGGGACTTCTGCAGGCTGGTTAGGTGATCTACCACTGAGACATATGCTCAGGATGACATCTACTGTTTTGTATCTCTGAATTGAGAGTTTATTTTACTTAACTTTTTGTTTTGTTTTGTTTGTGATTTATCCATATCACTGACTACAGATATTGTTTATCTTATTACTTTCCTGCCTGTCTGCCATAGTGATATATCTAAAAATACACTTATTCAAGGATGTAATTTTAGGTGACTACTACTCTCCAAAGACTACTGTGATTTATTATATAAAGACACTGGAGATAATCTCTTAGCAATGTATGAACAGATATTTAGGAAGTTATAACCAGAATGAGAATTGGCAGGTCATGTGCGTATACATGTATTTATTAATATTCATAAAATAATTATATGTAATGCCTATTAAAATATCTACTTTAAGTCCAGAAAATTATTGCTTCAAATTCTCTGAGTTTTAAAAGTTTGTCTGATATTGTTTTGAAATAATTCTTAAACAACTTAAGAATATTTTTGAGAATAGAAAATAAGTTTAAAAACATAAAGGTCAGTGAAGACAAACACTTATTAAAGAACAATTAAAACCTAATTAAATTAATTCTCCCTATCCATGAACAAGGGAGATAGTTCCATCTTCTGATGTGTTCTTCAATTTCCTTCTTCAGACATTTGAAGGTTTTTTTTCTAAACAAGTCTTTCACTTGCTTGGTTACAGTTATTTCTAGATACCTTCTATTACTTGTGGCTATCATGAGGATGTTGTTTCTCTAATTTCTTTCTCAGCACATTTGTCATTTGTATACAGGAAAGCTACTAATATTTTTGAGTTAATTTTGTATCGAGTCACTTTACTGAAGGTACTTATCAGCTGTAGGAGTTATCTGGTAACATAGTAAAAATGGTCATCTTACCAAAGGCAATTTACAGATTCAATGCAATCTCTATCAAAATACCTACACAATTTTTAAAGACATTGAAAAATCTATTGTCAATTTCATATTGAAAAACTAAAAACCTAGAATAGTTAAAGCAATCCTATACAATAAAAGATACTCTAGAGGAATCTCCATTCCAGATCTCAAGCTACACTATAGAGCAACAGTAGTTAAAACAGCATAGTATTGGCATAGCAATAGGCTGGTTGACCAATGGAATTGAGAAGACCCAAAAATAAACCCATACACATTTAGTCACTCGATTTTTGACAAAGAAGCCAAATCTATTCAATGGAAAAAGGATATCATCTTTAACAAATGGTGCTGGTCTAATTGGATGTCTACATGTAGAAAGATTCAAGTAGATCCATATTTATCACCATGCACAAAACTCAAGTCCAAGTGGATTAAAGACCTCAACATAAAACAAGACACACTAAATCTGTTAGAAGAAAAAGTGGGGAAGAGTCTGCAACTCATTAGCAAAGGAGACAATTTCCTGAACAGAACTCCACAGCCCAGACTCTAAGGTCAACAATTAATAAATAGGACCTCATGAGGCTGAGAAGCTTCTGTAAGGCAGGAGACACTGCAACAGAACAAAGCAAGAGCCTACAGACTGGGAAAAGAACTTCACCAACCCTATATCTGACAAAGGTCTAATATCCAAAAAATATCAAGAGTGCAAGAAATTAAACTCTACCAAGCCAAATAACCCAATTAAGAAATGGGGCTCTGAATTAAACAAAGAATTCTCAACAGAGGAATATCAAATGGCTGAGAAACACTTAAAGAAATGTTCAACATCCTTAGTCATCAGAGAAAGCAAATCAAAACAACTCTGAGATTCTATCTCACACCCACCAGAATGGCAAAGATCAAAAACTCAAATGACAGTACATGATGGCAAGGATGTGGAGAAAGGGGAACACTCCTTCTTTGTTGGTGAGAATGAAAACTGGTACAACCACTTTGGAAATCTACCTGGCGCTTTCTCAGAAAACTGAAAATAGAGCTTCCTCAAGACCCAGCTATTCCACTCATTGTAATATACCCAGAGGATGCTCCACCACACGACAAGGACATATGCTCAACCATGTTCATAGCAGCCTTATTCATAATAGCCAGAACCAGGATAAAGCCTAAATGTTACTCAGTTGAAGATGGATAAAGAAACTATGGTATATTTACACTATGGAATACTACCCAGCTATTAAAAACAAGGAAATCCCAAAATTGTGGACAAATGAATGGAAATAGAAATGATCATACTCAGTGAGTTAACTCAGAAGCAGAAAGATTCACATGGTATATACTCACTTATAACTGGGCACTAGCCCAAAAGGCATGTCCCATGAAAGTCTTCACTTACCAGGAGACTCGGATAGATGTGAGGACATTCTACTGGGACTCTAGGTAAGAGAAATATAGGAGATGGGGAAATAGAAGGATCCAGAGGATCTTTGAAACCTACAAGAACATCATAATTGGTGGATCAGGGCCCAGGGAGGTTCTGCTCAAACTATTGCAATAACCAAGGACAATACAAGTAGTAAACATCAAACCCATACTTTGATCTAGCCAATGGACAAGACATTCTCCACAGTTATGTGGAGAGTGGGAACTAACTCTTACAAGAACTCTGGTGCCCCATGTTTGATGACTTCCCCTTGGTGGAGATCCCTGGTAGCACTCAAAGAAATAATAAGCAGGCTATGACAATGAGACCTAGGGGAAGGGAATAGAGTGAAAGTGGGAGGGAGGGAGGAACTGGAGGATGGTATAACAATTGAGCTGTAATCTGAATAAATAAATAAAATAAATAAAAATAGATAAATAAAAAATTTTAAAAACCTAATTATAAAGAACTTGAAAAAAGTAAATCATATACATCAATAAGCCATAACCAAGGCTTATGCTTCTCAATGAATTCCTGTTTAGTTGGAGGAGCCACTCTGAACAGACCTTCACACTATATACTTTCATTATACAAGGCATTTTCTGTATTTACTCACTACCACCACAACATATTTAAAACTAGAACAATCACCTTCATGTCCTCTATAAAGTCCATATCATTTCAAAAGTAACAATGAATACCAGTTACTAAAGTTAAAAGAATAAGAACGGATGAAATGGCTCATGTCTGTATTCCCAGCACTCAGGAAGCCAGAGACAGATGGATCACTGTGAGATTGACTGAGGTCTACAAAGTGAGTTCAAGACAGCCAAATCTGCAGAGTGAAACCCTGTCTCAAAAAACCAAAAATCAAAATCAAATGCCAACAAACAAAAAAGAGTAAGAGAACAGATTTCAGAGAGAAGAGCATTAGTGTGATAAATTTTAAGTTGTAAACCAAATAGATGAAAACAGGGTTTTTATTATGGATAAAATATCTGCAAGTCAAATTGTGTGGTAAATTGGTGAAAAAAGTCATTTAAGTTATGAGTGGAATGTGTGTCACATGATTAGCTGTTCCTCACCAAGGATGTAAATGGCTTCCAGCCCAAGTCATGATAAATAACACCTTAAAATAAAATATTCTAGAAAAGTTGGAGATTTAATAAAACTACGAAGAAATTTTTATGATTTGAGCATAGATGCAAATTATAAGGAAAATGTAGTGTCACTGAAAATGAGCACACTCATGACTCAGCACTAGCCATGCACCTTAGTACTATTGCTGCGTATTTAGAACATTATTTTCATTTCATTTTCTGTTGCCGTGATAAAATATCCTGGCAATAGCAAGTTATGAGACAAAGGATTTATATAACTCTCAGTTAATGATTTTGCATAGATTTAAATTTTTTTATTTATCTTTTTATTGCATAGATTTCAAGAAGAGAAATCCTTAAAATGAAAAGGAAATATTGAGCCATTATGCTCAGATACTTCCCATCATGCCTAACAAAGAAGTGATTTTTCACTCTCTTTTCCGCCTTAATCTTCACACTGAAATTGGGTGTATCAGACAAGGCAAAAAAGCCAGGCATGGTGGTGCATCCCTTTAATCTCAGCACTCAGGGAGGCAGACGCAGGTGAATTGCCAGCTTGGTCTACAAAGCAAGTCCAGGATAGTCAAGGCTACACAGAGAGACCAAGCTGTCTCCAAACACCAAACCCAAAACAAACAAAAAAACCAAAACAAAACAAAGAAAGACAAGAGAAGACAAAAATAATTGAGATCGAGAAAGTTAATCCTCTTCTTACTTTTTTTAAATGAAAATCTCACTTATCTTGTCCAAATGTGTTTACACACTTTGCAACATCTCTCCTAACTTGTTCAAAGTGTATTCCAAAAATATTTGCTTTCTTATCACCTTATCACACCTGTGAGGAGGAGGAAGCAACTTTCTTATCACTTAAAGATTGCTGAATTTTATTTACAAAATGCATTCACTGAGCAGAGGGACCTTGTCGTCATTGAACCCTCTATGTGAAAATAGTGCACAAAGTCTGGTAAATATTCACTGAACAGGAATGGGTATGTCTAACTATTCCTGAATACAGAGTTCAGTGGGACACTCTGAGAAAGGACTTCATTGAAAACTCACGATCAGAGGAGAATCATTTTCAATGTTTTTGAAAATCATCTGTACCTCAGATTCATCAAAATTTAGACTATTTTGGAACGGATTTTGGACATTAATATTTATACCAAGACAGTCAGGACACTGAATGTAATGTCAGAGCTGAGAAATCCTATCCCAAGTGAGGGAGTCTTCTGTATAATAGGTGAGTACAATTTTTGATGGTTAGTAAAGTAGGAAAAGTGTTGGTTTATAAGAAATAGGAAATAAGTGGGTGGAAGTATTGTGTGTTGTAAATTACCAGAATATTTTTGTTCTCAGATTATTTATTACGACATCTACAGTTTGTTCCAGGAAAACACTTTGGGATAGTTTTATGGCAATTCTAATGCTAAGTGTCTTCTTTAGGCAGAGGAAGTTTTACTTTTAATATAATTTTATTAGTTTTTAGATTAGTCTTATGGAATTTTCGTGCAATATGTTTTGATTATATTTATTCTTCTCCTCCAACACTTTCCATATCCATTCTCTCTACCCTACTCACACCACGTTGTGTTCTCTTCTTTAAAAATCCCCATCACATATAATGGATCTGTCCATCTCTTGATGGGTGGTACTCAACCAGACGATGGTGAGCCTACTTTCAAAAGACCCAGTAAGTGCCCAACAAGAAACAACTCAATATCACTTTTGAAGTTGTTTTTGTTTGTTTGCTTGCTTGCTTGCTTCTTTTTGTCTCATAATGCTGTGTCTGCCCCACATATTATTAACCTTATAGGTCTTTGCTTAAATATTATGGTTTATGTTTCCATGGGTTTTCTATGTGAGAATGAGTGTCTCTGCATCTCTAGGTGTTTCTTGTCTTCTCTTTTTAAATGTTTGTTTCTTTTTGCTATATATGCATTTGTTTGTTTTTATTTTATCATATTTTGTTTTAGATAACTGTTTGTTTTCTTTATTTCTATTCTTACACTAAAAGATTTATTCCTTCTAAATAAGTACTAAAAATGCTGCCAACCTCCAAGAGCAAGCACTCTACAATTGTTCAAAACAAAACAGAAATGGTGAGAAAATCAAATCCTCACACAGCCTGTGGCCCGTAGTGAAGACAGAAAACAGGTCTTCATTGACATCAATGTATGTGTTGTCAGTGTAGCTCTGAAATTTCATTAGATTATCACCAGTTGGGCATCTGCTTCCAGCTCTGACAGAGTATCTGGCTTTAGAGAAAATCTCTTACTGACTCTGACCCTTGGATTATATTAAAACAGAAGCAGCAGCAGCAGCAGCAACTCTTTCAAGACACCAGACAAGACCCAAGGCATCGAGGACATGAACAGTATTCACAGTTCTGCATCTAGAGTCCAGCTGCATGTCTCAGTACCTGTTTTGATTCCCCCACTGGGTGGACTCTCCCAGAGGACATCCACGTTTGGCTAATATCCACTTATAAGTGAATATACACCATGCTTGTCTTTCTGTGTCTGGGTTATGTCACTCAGCTTCCAAAATGAAAAAAGGACAGAAACAGTTTACTGGCTGAATAGTCACCCACAACTCCTTATAACGATGGAGCTTCATGTTCGGCCTTCTGGCCCAATATATCTGACAGACATATTTTTGAAGCAGGAATTATTGTGTTTGCTTACACAGTCTTGGCAGAGTTTGGCCATAAATTTTATTAAATGTTTAATCATTTTTCTTACTAATATGAAATTAAATATCTTACATTTTATATTTAATAAATATTACAAAACCCTATTAAGACTGTATTTTTAGTTAAATTATTTACAGTTCTTACATAGTTTTAATTCTATACTTATAGAAATCCTTTTGTGTCATAGACATTTGTTGAAGAGGAAGCTTGTGTTTAATTTGACAGGATGATATATAAAATATCTAGAAAATATTTCTACAATATGCCACATATCTCACTGTTAATAACTTTTTACAAAATACACAAAGGCACACTGATTATTTTTTTTTAGAAGTTTGGCTTCCCTGTAGGTAATAACATTATTGCTTTTTGAGTACTTAGAATGAGTTTGAAAAAGTGTTTTTGGTATCTGCTTTTGTCAGTTTTGTTTAACTTGTGGTTTAGATTACATTTTGTATTTGCATTACTAACTTTACATTTAAGTCATTTAATTGTTATTTCTCCATGATTTTATTCTTTCTCATTTAATAAAGAATGGAAAGGAGTGCAACTTAAGTAAGTTAAGTCTCTCAATGCAGAACAAGCACCAAAATAAATATTTGGAATTTCCTTATCCTTATAAAAAAAAAAAAAAGCTATCAGATAAATTCAAACATTTCCTTAGAGTTGAGGAAAGACACAATTTTATCCAGAGAGGATATCATATTGGCTCTATTTTGTATACCAGTGATGATCTGCCTTGAGAAAGAATGAATGAATGCCTTACAGTGTGCTGCTAGCTCCTTTCATAGGAGTACTATGTAGCCATTCATTCGCAGTATTTATTTAGTAAGACCACATTACTGTGTACTAGTAATACAAGGTAAGGAGTCCTAGCTGCTCTTGAACTTCACAGTGATTTCTAATAGCTACTTATCTGAGCGGATGCAGTAATTTTGTGGCTGAACAGGTGGGGAGACCCCAGAGGGGTAAATGCTGGACATTTAGTAACCCCAATAAACATTCTCAGAAGGAAACTTCTAAAACACATCAGGAAGTCATCAAATAGTAAATTAGAACATTTCATGATTTTAATTATTCATAGTAATTTTGTAGATTTGAAATTTTAGTATCTAGATGCTTTTATTGAGACAGGGGTTTTCTGCGTTGCCTTGGTTGATCTGGACTCTCTTTGTAGACCAGGCTGCCCTTGAACTCACAGAGATCCACCTATCATTGACTCCTGAGTGCTGTGATTAAAGGCATGCACCACAATGCCTAGCATCTAGATGCTTTTAATTCTTCCCTAAAAATGTTTTTCAAATATGGTTTTAGTAAGGCACGAAAGGCGGAGACCTTCTTTGTGTATGATGGCATTCTGTGTGGCCTGATTTTCAAAATTCAATTTTCTTACTCACAAATTAATTGGAATAACATGTTAAAATAGAATTTAAAATAAATAACAACAAAAAGTAACCAAATTTGTCTTGCCAATAAACAGGGTTGCCAGTTTATGGCTTATATATCACATAGAGGGGGAAAACAGAATGCTTTGTGAGCCAATATTTGGGTTTACTCATTCAGCCTAATATAGAACAAGCCTAAAAGGTACTAAATACTAAATAAAAAATGTGTTGGTTAGACGACGTGAAATAGTAATTAGGAAATGTATATGTGTTTATGTGCATGAGTATATATGTGTGTGTGAGTGTGAGTGTGAGTAGAAGCAGTAGTAGTAGTACAGCAGCGTTAGTAGTATTAGTATTAATAGTTGTTGTAATAGAACTGAGCAAATGAGTGGAACAATTGTTTCATGAAGCCAGATGTCACATATAACTAACAAACCACTAAATGTTAGCTCCAGTATCCTTGTAGGAAGGAAGATGCTACAGAATGAGAAAATATGTAAAAATCATTCTGCATTTTACTGAATCAGGGCAGAGACATCATAAAAAGTGTATGATTCATATATGTGTGTAAAATTTATGCATATATTAATGAATGTAACCCCTATACATAAAGAACTGTTCCTTGTTAAAAGAAGTGGCAGATACTTCCTAGTTTCCAAAGGTGATATAAGGAAATTAGAAAGAGTTATTCGGATTTTTTTTGACTTGACCTTGTTTTTTTTTAAAATTAATTTATTCTTGTTACATCTCAATTGTTATCCCATCCCTTGTATCCTCCCATTCTTCCCTCCCTCCCAGTTTCCCCTTATTCCCCTCCCCTATGACTGTTCCTGAGGGGGATTACCTCCCTCTGTATATGCTCATAGGGTATCAAGTCTCTTCTCAGTGACCTGCTTGGACTTGACCTTGTAAATGTATTTTTGGATGTCAGATACAGTAAAGAATTTTAAAAATACTGTGGTTATGTATGACCATAGTTGTGGGGAGGCCATCAGGTTAACCAGGAGCAAGAGAGGGATAAGAATAGATAGTGAGAGAAACAGGATCACAATATGTAACATGTACATATAAAGCTGCCAAAACAAAAATTTTACAGTAAAAGTATAAAAATAATATCTGGCAGTATCCCAGGATATTCATTCAGATCAGTTTCCACTATGAAACCATGTGGTTTTAACAATGAAAGAAACGTAGGCAGCACTCAAAACTCAAGGGAAGTAATATGAATCCAGGTGACAAAGCATGACATAAATTAGTACATTAAATACGTGAATTAGGTAAGTTATAACCAAGAGGCTAGAACCTTCTCTACAGTAAAATATAGGAAACATAATAAAGAAAATGACACAATGAAGCTCCTATTTTTGAGATACCATTTTTAGTTGAATTGACTGTAAATCATCAATTCATGCTAAACATATCACATGAAAATGTATATACTAAATCTAAATTGTATTTCCATTATATAAACTCAAAGTAGATCACATTATGATGGAGATATTTGGCATTTTCCATATTGACATGTATGGAAGTTGACAACGCTATTAAGAGGTACAAATCAGCATTAGATGCCCTGAGAAAATTTCTCATTCCATATTCCTTTAGAAAAGCCATTCTTTGAGTGTAACCATGAACCACTGTCATACAACCTTGTCTATGAATGAGCAAATGGCAAAAGGCAAATGTAGGGGAATTTTAATCCATTAACATGGCTACTCTTGTAGGGGACCACATCCAAAGACCTTCTAGTATGAATCAGAGATAGGATATGCGCAACTCTCATGAGAACAGCAATGGAAAAAGAGGCTACTTAGAGCAGTGTAGGGAGAGAGAGGAATGGAGTTCACTTTGCTGCAATTCAGCTAAATTCAGCTGAATTTGTGCAGTTCCAGTTGTGCAGTTCTATTCAGTTTGTGCAGTCCTTGAAGTTCAGAAGCAGTTTTTACAAGCAAAGCAATTCAGTGAAAAGCTGAGAGAAATCAGTGTGAAACAGTCAGTTTGGTGAGGAGTTTTGAGCCAGAACAATTGAGTTGAACCAGCCAGCCATATTTTAGAAAGAACTGGAAAGGGTGAGCTTATTCATCAATAAGTCTCAGGCTCTGAAAATATTTTAGTCCTAGGTTAGCAGAAAGAAGTTAGAAGCTTCTAGGCCAGAGATAAGGATAGTTAGAACAGAGAAGGAAAAGCTCTAGCCTCAGCCCAAACTGAGTACTCCTACAGTTTATGTACAGCTCTCATCTTATTCCATTATCTGAGGAAATAAAAACAACATCTACATTTGGCCTCCAACTTTTATAGGCAAAGACTTTGAGAATAGGAAGAGGTTAAAGAGATGTGGCAACTAAACCCAAACTATGATTCTCATTTGTGTTCTCATCTGGAAGAAGAAAATACGCAGAGATAACTGGATGGTAAGAAAAAGCTCAGTAATGACTATCTGTTAAGTAACAACCTATACACTTCTATATTTCAATAGTGTTAATTTCACAAATATTAATTGAAAGTTCTTTAAAAATATACACATGTTCCAGTTACTCAATTGTTCTCATTATGCAGCCAAAATGTAAAAACTTATAGCAGAAAAGCCAATGTGGACAAGTCTCAGCAATTGTGGGGTACATGTAAAATGTAGAGGACAACTTCTGGTAGGGAAAGTGCAACTCTACTTTAACCCAAATAAACAGTTACAACAAGAGGATTTCACCATAAAACTAGAGAACGCATCAGCAGACACACATTCAGAAATTTGCCTGATGTTGAATCGGACTTTCCATCAATGCTCACTTATACTACTATTAACTTCAGAGTTTGTATGTCCACACAACAGATCATTGGTCAGCCATTGCAGGGAAACTGAAATGATAATGGCATGATATTTGGGTCATTTGAGCATTTATATTTTATTGTATGGAACACTTATAAGATTTAGCCTGTATTTCAGAAATTTTTACAGTAAATAGTTCTACAAGTTGGGTCATGACTGAGCAAATGCATGTATACTTCTACTCATATGTATAATTGAACATACATGTATTATACTTACATAGATAAACATATGTGTACAAACATAATTGTACTGTGTTATATTCTCTGTTATAATTAATATCTAATGAGTAGTGTCATCATGAAAGAAATATATTTAAGATTTGTAAAGCCTTAGGAAGGGATTGCTTAGAATATATGCGGTACACTAAGGAAGGGTGTTGATTTAGTTTCAGAACGTTTAAGAGAGGCAGGAAGTTGTCAGGAAGATTTGGAGAGAGAAATATAGACTATATCCACAAATTAAATAGGTGAATTTGTGGAGTCAAGTTTTTGTAACAATTGTTCTGTCTTTAAAAACCTGTAAGTGAAAACATAAACTACTGAAAGAGAGTTGCTGTGAGCCAATAGCATATGTTAATGTTAGTTACAAAAAAAAATTGCATGATTTATTTTAATGGTGCATTTGAGCTGCATAACTAAATTTCTTCTTACTAGAATCTAGAAAGAACAAAGCTACAAGTATCCATTTATATATTTCTAAATTCATGAGAATTATTCAACTCACCAAACAGGTCAGAGTTCACAGAATACTGTTCCGAGTTGCTTTGAGATGTTATGTCCTTGCACCCTTCACTCTCATACCTTTTTCCTTCTGCATGATTTTTTTTATTACTGGAATGCTTTCTTCATCAGTTCTTCAGTAGCGGGTTTTTTAAATTGACAAATTCTTCCTGTTACTCTGTGTAAAACCATAGCTGCAACTTAAATTCATTTTTTGTTTGTGTGCTTATTTATTTGTTTGTTTGTTTCTTTATTATTTGTTTCCATACTAAATCTTTCTAACTAGCCTATGCTGGATTAGAACTTACTGTGCAGTCAGAATGTCTTTGAACATGTAGAAATCCTCCTGTCTCAGCCTGGCAATTGCGGAGTTACATGCATGCGTCACCATGCTGGACTTTTAAGCTTTGTTTGACATGTAGCTAGTTATTTTTAGACTATAACCATTTATTTAGCTTGTGTTTTTTTTTCCTGAAAATGATTTTTCATTCATTCTCACTTTTATATGTTGATTTTTATAGTAATTCTCTTCCAACCCTTACAAATAATATGATACTGTCATGTAGATGTTTTGGACATTGTGGAAAAAGCTGATGGTATATATTATTTTCCAAGGAACCAAGGAGACATTTGATTCTCTTCCTATAAAATATCTTTGTGTCATACTTTTAATCTACAAAATGAGTGGGTTGGTATTATCTATCTTAAAGACATATAAAAAGTAGATAATGAATTAAAGTATTAACACAAAAGTACAGGACATAGATTATATAAGAAACCTTGCATATTAATCCCTTAAACATTCCTATACTGCTATGAGTGGTTGAACACTGAATTGACAGAATCAACTCCTCTACATATTGTTGTAAAATCTATAAATATCTGCTCATTAGTGAACTTACAAACATCTTCTATGTGATGCATATCAGGAAAATATAAATAGAAAAACCATTCCAATATGTTAAATCTAAAATGAAAAAAATCATATAAAATGTAAAATCACAAAATGTTATGCATCTTGCATAAGAAATTTTAATATTGACATAATTTACATGTGTACATTGAATCATTAGTTTGTATAGCTTTTGTATCAATAAAGTCAAAGTTAATCTCTCTGAGTTAAGAGCATTCAAAGGCCTTCCTGTGGCAAGGACTCCAAATTCATGAGTATTCATACATATATCTTGTTAAACAAATGGAAAAATCAGAAAGCCATAATTTGCACTGATGGCTTGTAAAATTAGGAATAATCTTCATGTTAAAGTAGATGGGATCTAGCCCAAGTACATCACCTAGTACATTCCTCAGTTTTGTTGCTATTCCCAATCAGCCTTTTGAAATAACGTCCCTAGCATCATGTCTTAATAGTGGTCTTTTAAATTTAAAAATGATTTATTTTGTGAGACATTTATTATATCCATATCAAGAGATATCAGGCAGAACTACAAAGAAAATGGAAAAGTATATGACTACCTCAACAACTTGGGGCTCACAATTGCTTAGCCTGGGCTGAGGAGATGACTCATTCAGTGAAGCACAACTCTGTAGGCATGACCTATGTTCAAACTCCCAGAACCTATGAAAACCCAGGTGCAGCAGTGTGTGCTTAGAGGTTAAAGAAAGGCAGATCTGTGGCTCTTATTGGCCAACCAGTCTAGCTAAATATACAAGCCTCAGGTACAGTGGGAGAATTTGTTTTTTAAAAAAAAGATGTAAAAATATGCAGAAAACACAAAGGAAATGCAGACTCTTGATTCTATACATATGCAGACATATTCTAATATATCTATGTGTATATACTTATGTACACATATACATAAGAAAATGCTTACAAATTTATACACCCATTCAAAGATGTACAAGAAATTCTCTGTATAGATATTTTCATTTGGTTTTATCTTATTGCCTCTCAGTCAGAGTCATAGAGGAAGGGAGTAAGGGGAAAATGGGAGGGAGGGAGGAATGGGAGGATTCAAGGGATGGGATAACAATTGAGATGTAATAGGAATAAATTAATAAGATATATTTAAAAAAATAGAAAATCTAGTATTTTCCAAACGTGTGAAAGAGCCTAAATATGTGTTTTGACTACATATATTTCAAATATTATATAATTGCTAAGATCAATAATACAATGACAAATCATGATGGAAAGTATATGGAATAAGGGGAACACTTATCCATTGCTGGTGCAAGTGCTCACTTGTATTTCCACTATGGAAATTAATACGATGTTTCCTTAGAAATTTGGGAATTGACTACTTCAAGATACTGCTAGAGCACTCTTGGGCATATACCCAAAGTACTCTCTGTTCTATCATAAGGACACTTGCTCAACCATATTCATTATTTTTATCATAAGAGTCAGAAATTGGAAAAAATCTAGATGTCCCTCAGAAGCAGAACAGATAAAGAAAATGGGTTACTTTTACACAATGGAGTAATGAGGTAACCCCGACATAGAAAGATAAATACTATATGTATTCATTTATAGATACAAAATATCTGTTAAATAAACCATAACCAAGCTACAACCCATAGATCCAGAGGGTTTAAGTATTGAGGAAGGGTTTAGTGTGGACGCAGATATCCTCATAGTGGGGAAATAGAATGGATTTTATAGATGGACTTAGGGTAGATGAGAAAAAGGAAGCTAAATTGGGGAGAAAGAAGTTGCAGGTAGACAAAGTATAGGGAAAGAATGTTAGGAAATTGTAACTGAGGATTCCTTGATGGATGATATGAAAACATAGTGCAGTGGAAAATTCCTAAACTATATTAAGGTAATCCTAATGAGGTCTCCTAATAATGGAGGTTATAGAGTCTCAGTTGGCCATGTCTTGCCACTAAACAAGATTTCAGTATCAGGACTAGATTTCATCCAATTGCTCAAAGGAATTCCATGGAAATCCCTAAACAACTCAGGTTAAGACAACAGTTTACTTTTCCAAAACTGACAGTGGTACTCTACTATGAGGACAACACCTGTACAACTCATTGAAGATGGAGAAGTCAAGCCGGGGCATACATGGGGCAGAAGGGAACAAAGACAGAGGCCCTCATCCAGATGTTATGCAGAGAGAATCTAAGTGGGATATCTTCATCAAATCCCTCACCTCCAAGCTAAGGTCTCAGGTTGAACCAGCCATTGGTTCGATATTTCCTCAATCTTTGTTCTATCTTTATCCTTGCACATCTTGGAGACAGGGTAAATTTTATGTCAAAGTTTTTTGGGATGGGCTGATGCTCCCCTTCCGCCATGAGGAGTCCTGTCTTTTAGAGGGTGTCCTTTACAGTATCCATGATCCCTGATACTAGGAATCTCAGTTGTAGTCATCATATATCCTCCCAGAAGCCTATGTCTTCAGCTTGTCACAGAAATGCCTCTGTCCATGGTTTCTCTCTCTGCAGGCCTTCTGTGCTCCTGATCCCGTTCTCCCTTATTTCTCCACCATTATTTCTCTCTATGTCCTGTCTTCTACTTTGTTCCTCCTCTTCAACCACTTCTGCTGTCTATGCTATTTCCTGTTCAGAGTGAGATTTAAGCATTTTCCCTTGGGTCTTCCTTGTTGCTTAACTTTTTTGAGTCTGGGAATTGTACTTTGTTTATCATGTGTTTTATGGCTGAAATCTGCTTATAAGTGAGTACAAACCATATGTGTCTTTCTGGGTCGGGGTTACCTCACTCGTGATCTTTTCTAGCTTCATCCATGTGCCTTCAAATTTCATGATTTACTTGTTTTTAGTAGCTAGGTATTGTTGCATTATGTAAATGCACTACAATTTCTTTATCCATTCTTTCGTTGAAGGACATCTCGGTCATTTCCAGATTCTGGCTATTACAAACAAAGCCTGTTCTTTTCTAGTGAGATACAGAATGAAAGTAGATCTCTTGGGGGAGAAGAGGGGAGGTGGAGAGGAAGTGGGAGAAGTAGAAGAAAATAAAACTATAATCAAGATATATTGTATGAGAAAAAATAATTTTCAATAACGGTAAAAAAAGCATACTGAGATTTTGAAATTTGATTTATTGTCTACACTTTCAAATACAGTCTATACTCCAATACAGAACTATTCAAGTAGCAATTATCAAATATAATTTCAGATACTCTTTTTTGAATATACCACTTAAATGTAGGAAAATAATGCAAAAGAATAGTGTTTTATTTGTCCTGTCATCATCACCTTATTTAATTAAATGCTTTATTAGTACCTGTCAACTGTATACTTATAGCATAAAGCAAATACAACAGGTAGCTTGAAATGCCTGATGAAAAAATGCTAATCAAATATTTCTTAGGATATTATTATGTCTATATTTGTATAAGCTTCATTTAAATGTAAACATCTACAAAACTACTGCTAAAACGTACTTCTGGAAGAAAAGAAATATATTATTAAAATATCTGACATAATATGTACTTTACTTCAGAGATATGCATTATAGAATATAAGAAATAAAATAAAAATATTAGTTAAAAATGAAAATATTGTTGGAAATAAATATCTTCATGGTCCACTTATTTTTAAATAACACCAATTTTCTTTAGAGCAAGATGGGTAGCATAAAAATTATTATTGTGGGTTTTTTATTTTGATCAAATTTCATATTTATTTCTTTTAAGGGTCTCTTACTGTATAGAGTTGTGCTCTAGTTTGCATGTTGAATATCTTCGAGAATGTATGTGGTAAAATTGTCCATGGTGCCACAGGAGCACTTAGTGTATGGGTCTTAGTGGGACTTCATTGGGGTGCACATGTGAACATGAATGAAGGATTCTGTCTCCACATGTTTTGTTGTTTTCCATATGCTGGAAAAACAGCAACTAGTACCTCCCATGTGTTTCCTCCTCTTTCCCTATTTCCCTCTCTCTCTCTCTCTCTCTCTCTCTCTCTCTCTCTCTCTCTCTCTCTCTCTCTCTCACACACACACAGAAACCATCATTTCAAATCGTGTTTCTAGATTTCTAACAATTGCTTATAAGGTAGGAGTCATTTCACCAGTGAGAGAAAATTCCACTCCTGAAAAGCATTATCTACCTGCCAACCTAATATACAGGAACTACTAAAGGGGTCAGGTCATATATGTAACCAGTTAAAGATTAAATATTACAGAGTACAATGTTAAATGCTGAAAGGTCCTTGAGTGAGGCGATGCTGACACAGCACAGAAAGAATATGTGCAAGGAGCTATTTGTTGAATGTGCAATTCTCAGCTTTACATGTAATATAAAATTAACTAGAAATAATGATTAAATCAATGTTTAAAATGGAATTAACAAACTTGATATATTTTAATAGTCTGTGAAGGTTTTAATTTTGTTATATTTCCCATCAAATGTGCTATAATATACAATTAGCACATGACACAAAGGTACTCAGTGTTGGATCAAATACATTATTAAACAATCACCAATGCAGGGATTGGTGATACATCAAATAGACATCAAAATGTCTTTCTAAATTGTAGATAGCTCACAGGTAGAGCACAGACACTTAGCATGCAGGAAGACTTGCTTCTATCTCTGATCAAATGTGGAGAGAGAGAATGAGAGAGACACAGAGACAGAGAGAGACAGAGAGATCGAGAGATCTTCTTGAGAGTCAAATATCTTTTACAAATTTGCTAGTCCTACCTTTACATATACACTCTACATGAAAAGCATCTATTGTCTTCATAGCCTCTGACTCCCTGATAACCTCTCAATGTTATCACCTCTTAAGTTCCCCTTAAAGCACCATTTTTGCTTCTCTTACTTACTTGGCACTCACTACTCTGCATGGCAAATACAATCATGTTCTGATCACTTGTAATTCTCACGATCCATTGCCCCAGATTTCCACTGTGAAAATCAGGATTCAAAGAGGAATATAAACATCGCTGTTTGTCACTATAACAACTACAGGGAAGAGTGAAGAAATAAGCTTGGAGCATGGAAATATTAATTCCAACTTCATTCGTAATGGTGAAGGCAAACCAGTTAGATCAATCCAATGTGCTACAGAGAGACTCTGAGAATATTATGGTTATGGTAAAAAGTGATTCATAAAGAACATGAGCACTGAGATAAATGGTAAGAAACTAAAGAATAACCCAAGGAAATTATCCTACCCTCATATGCCTTATATTTAGTGGACTATATAGAAGGGACATTCTATGCTGTGTTTCCTTCTTATATTAGTAAGAAGTAACTCTTGAGGTAGGCACATAAGATAGTCTTAGGAAAAAGTAAAATAAGGCAACGTAAATATATGATTTGAAAAACCAGAATTCCTTAATTGAACCAGAGCATAGAGGCAAGGAAATGAGGGGGGGGAGCGAGGAAGGGGTTCCAAGGCCATACAGATGGGAAGGTCTCTGTTGTGTACAGTGCTGCAAGCTAGTTCAGTTCCTCCTCAAATTTATATTCTAGGAAAAATGTGTTCTTCAAGGTTGTCAAATACAAATAGCCAAAACACTAAGAATGTAACATTTATATAACTCCTGACTGTGTCATGGTTCTTCTTGCTATAGGTAGTTTATTGTACATTTTTGGTATTATATAAATGTATATTTAAAAATTAAAAATAAATAAAAAATTAAAATTGTAAAAATTACCTCTAGTATGGAATTTCAATTACAGAGATAAACATATGTTTTATTCAATAAGAGATGAACTCATTCCTGGTATCTGTAGGTAACGAAGAATTACTTATTCTTTATGTAGGAAAAGCAATTGCTAGCAATAACATAGTATTAAATACTTTCTGTTTGAGAACCCTACTGGAGAATAACACAGAGAGAGCAATTTGTTTATATTTTGACCCTGACAACACCCTAATTCTTACAAATAAGTGTTTGCACAATATGACCCTGTGGAAAAACCTAGTTGGTCAAGAGTGATTTGAAAGTAGGAACCAACAGAGTGTAGTAGATGTTACATAGATTAAGCCATATGGATTGCTTGAGTCATGATGTAGACTGAAGTCTGGGTTATGAAAAAGGCATTTTTCATGAGAAAAAAATAACAGGTGAGGTCTGATCCTTATATTAAATAATGTAGATAAGCTGAGGTCATCTCAGCGAAACAACTGCAGCAGATCAAAGCATATTTTGAGCTGCATGAGGAAAATGGCTGGAAATTTAGAAGGCAAGGCAAGTCATATTAGATAATCAAATTGAGGGAACAAAGAAACCATGAAAGGGTTTAGGCCATGGAGAGATGTGGTCCAATTTGTGTCACAACTTTTCCTTGGAAAATAGCTAGATAAGCAATCATCCTCTTTTGTGAGTGCTGAATTATCTATGAAACTGTGAGGAAGAATCGTAAATGCTACAGAGCAGTTTGACTCAATCACCAAGCTGATCCTAATAACCAGTATTAACAACTAAGAGTAAACTGTAACCATTCTATAAATAGGTATTAAGATGACTGTGACTAATTTTCATAACAATTATGTCTCACTGTGATCCATAATAATAACTTAACCACTAAACACACACAGAAACAATGGAAACATGAAAATTAATAAATATTTAGTGGGTTTATAATGAAATTGGCACCTTTCCACTGCATATTGCTAATGCTCCTTTCCCCTGTCCTAACTGGTGCTGTTTATTTACTTACTTACTTATTTGGAGGTTTTGAGAAGGGTCTCATTATGTATTCAATGCAGATCTTGAAATTTTGTATAGCTCAGGTTCAAAGACATGATCCTCCTGCCTCCACCACCTTATTGCTAAGATTACAAGTATGTATGTATATGACTGACAGGATCATTTTATTTTATTTTATTTTTATTTTTTTCAGAATTGAGGATTGGAACCACGCTCTGGCACAAGTTAGCAAAGTGCTCTGTCATTAAGCTCTCTCTACAGCCTATTTATCCTGTTTAGTTCTAATTTTTAATTAACTTAGACTTGCTGACATTTTTTTTTAATGTGTGAGTATGTTAGCCCTGTTGTAATTAATACTGGGTAGCCCCACTATAATTTCTTTTTTGTTCTCTGCTTTTGGCTAAAATTCATGAGATATTTTAAAATAATAATTTATTTATCTCAAATATGTTTGTGTGCTCATCTTTATTTTAAATGAAATATCACATCATGACTTCAAAAGTCATAATTCTGCCAGATTTGTGTTTTTCTGTAGTGCCTTGACACTGCTTAAGATTTTTATATTAATAAAATATGCCTAGTAATAATTTTCTTTAAATTTGTAAGCTATATTATATATTTAAAAAATATTTTTAAAAGCTCATCTTATTGACATGTAGTCTATTGTTAATTTTTATCTTAACTTTTATTAGTATTTTTCATTCTCTTTTTTTTGTTCATATTTGTAAAATAGTTTTTCAAGTATTGGTTAATATTTCTTTTGGAATACATATTATTGATTTCTATATCTACTTAAATTTGCCTTTGATTATTTCTGCTGATTCTTCCCCAAATATACTGCAGCTTAGTAGTGCACATTACTTTATGGGTTTATGAATACCACAACCATGTGAGCCCAGTGAGGTGACTCTCAGGTGACGTTGAGTGGGTAGACCATGAGAGCCCAGGGAGGTGACTCTCAGTGATGTTA
>OU015744.1:64269650-64280782 GCA_907169655.1 Acomys percivali
CTCTCTCTCTCTCTCTCTCTCTCTCTCTCTCTCTCTCTCTCTCTGGGCTCTGGTATATATACTCTCTCAGACTCCTCAGAATTAAGCTAACTGCAGCTGGCAAAGATCACACCCCTCCCTGAGCTGCATGAGGCTATTATCAGCTGAGGACAAACTAAAAGCATCTTTGTACCCCACACTTGGGATAAAAACAAGAACATAGTTGCATAACATAACTGAATGTTTAAAGAAACTAAAACTTCCACTATGGTTTAGTGTTTAGTAAAATAAAAATTCACGCATTGAAATGAATCTCAGAAAGTTTCAAAGCTACAGAACAATTAGCATTCACAAAAATAAAAATATAACATAATTTATATCTATCACGCAATAATAAGTTATGCACACTTTAATATGAACAAAATGCTGTAAATGCTGAGAGGAAGTATATAAACACAGGGATCAAAAACAATAATCCTGGTCTTGACAGTAGCTCAAAGAACAGTAAGCATGAATGAATGAAGAGAGGGAAGGGGGGGGCTTTCCAAATATGGGGACATAAAAGACATAACATAATCTTCCACCTGAGTTTCAGGAAATGGAAGAGCCAAAGAATTGGAAAGGTTGCTGTCAAATGCTGTCTTAGGACAGGAAGTGAAGGTCACACACATAAAATCCCAGGAGCTGTGGCTCCCTGCCTACTGCCTGAATAAAGTCAAGCCTGTTAAAGATACCAGTAGGGTGCAAAGGGGTGTCTGGGTTTGGGTGGGATTATGTAGCTTTGCCCCTGCTGAGGAGCTATTGACATTGTTGTCTGCTGGGAACCTAGAGTCACTTTTCTTTGAGCAGGGGCCACAGAAAGGTTGTTCATACCTCAGAGGATGGCCCCATGTTCATAAACATATGGGCAACACTACTCAGAGTGTTATTATAACAACAACAAAAAAAATAAACAAACCAAGAATTGAAAATGAGAACAGGGAGTTGAGTGGGAGGTATGTTGGGTGGGAACATTGAAAGTACTGCATTGAGCTGTACACACATGTAAAAACTATTCTAAGACAATATTAAAATGAGAAAAAATACATACTTACACAGAAAGTAGCCAGCATCACCATTAGCCATGAAAATACAAACCAAGTACAATGTGGTTGGTATTACTTCACAATCATAAGACTAGGTGTATACAATAATAGTAACCATGGAACATAGCAGGGACAGGTGAAATTGTAGAGGAATGGAACCCTGAATTTTGCTGATGGATATGTTGGGTAGTGCAGCCATTGTGATAAACAGATATAATTTTCTTTTTAAAAAGTATAAAAGAAAAGTATTCATCATATACAATTCTTTTTCTATGTATATATCCATAATAATTACAAACAGGGGTAAAATAAAACAGGCATAGCTTTATTCACGACAGTCTAAATATGAGAACAGCCAAAATAGCCATTAATAAAAGAGCATATTGTGGTATGTACATAAAACGGAGGATTACTCAACTACCATAAAAAAGTTGAAACTGGGAGATAATGAGTGTGGATTTCCAAAACATTTCTTGAGTGAAACAACAACAAACACAAGAGTCACATAATGTTTACTGTAAGATTTTTGAAGTAAACAAAATAAACACATGGTATATACATCACACACTGATGTTTTGCTGAGGCTAAGGAACGGGATGACAAAGGCAAACCTAGCTAAGGGGCAGGAACTTTCTCTTGTCGTGAGAAATGCATTGGAATTAGGTAGACGTTGAACTAAATATAGGAACCCATGACTGCTCACTTTACCTGTTTTTATCATGTAGAATTCACTTGCTTTAAATATCAGCTCATAACTAGAGTTCATAATATAAATGAGACACTTTAGAAACAACATAACAACCTGCAGTACTTGCAATATTGGAATAAGCGGCCTGACATTACAGCAGTAACGTCTATACATTCTGCCCCCTTTTAAACATGATTTTATGATGTGTAGAGATTTTTAAATTATAATTAAACAATTATATATATCTTATATTACATACAGTTCTATATAAAATATTACTTTTATTAATATACTAAAATTATATTGATTTAAATGATTTTTAAGATACAAATTGTGGCATAAAGATCATATAAAGATAAATGAACATATTTAAAAAACCAAGCAAATATATAGACATTAAGGTTGAATAACAGAAAGAAAACTATTAGAGCATGGGAGAGTCAGAGACTCAGAGAGATGGAAAATACTAAGGGGAAGCATAAGAGAAGTGCTGTGGAACACTAAGGATACGGAAAGAAACTGTAGCATTCATTGCAATGAAAACCAAGATGAAAATAAGAAAGACAATATAAAAATACTTAGTACTTAATAGATTCAACAGGCTGTATTTAGGAATATATGTATATACAAACACATATATGCATGCAAAAACAATATTAAAAGGGCATAAAGTTGAACAAAAGAAGGAAGGGGTATATGGGAGGTTTTGGAGGGCGGAAAGGGAAGAGAGAAATGTAATTAAATTATAACCTCAAAAATAAACAAAAAAGGAAACAAAATAATGAACCATTCATTTAAGTATTTAGTCAGGACTGATAAAATTAAACTATTTCTTTTCTGAAAATTCACAGCTGAAAATGCAAAATCAAGAAAAACCTAAAGACAAGCAAAAACACTGGGAAATGGATGGAAAAATTAAAATTACCCTCCTTTAAATGTAAAATTTATATTTCCAAGAGGACATAAATTCTGGTGCATCCATTTTGATCGCTTCACCTTGGTGGGGAGGCCATGAGGCACACAGAGGAAAGGGAACAGGCTATTTGGATGAGACCTGATAGGCTGTGGTCATATGGTGGGGGAGGAGGTACCTTTTTGTCAGAGATTTAAGGGAGGGTAATAGAGCGGAAAATGGAGGGAGGGTGGGAACAGGATGAGACAAGCGAGGGGATAACAATCGAGATATAATTTGAATAAATTATTTAAAAATTGTCATTACATAATACTAACAATTCATAAAAATATTATTGAAACATCAGGACTAAATCATTTTCTTTCAACTTGAAGTAAAGTCCAAAGAGAATTTGACATCAGAAGAACATTACTAACTGAAATACGAACAGTAACAGATTTTAATCAAATTAGAGAGATAGATCAGAGATAATTAGATAAGGAAGATGAGTAATGTGCAATGTCCTAGTTAGCTGCATCTGTCAAGTTGACAGAGTCCAGACTCATTCCTGAGAGAAGTCTTAACTGGGCATCATCTCAGATCAGACTGGCCTGTGGTCATGCCTGTGAGAGATTGGTGTGGTTGGTAATTGATTAGGGGGCCCTGTCTTAACTGGAAAAGCACCTTAGGCACGTGGGCCTGGGCTAAGAAGAGATTATTCTAAAAGGTGAGCATCAGCACAGTAGGAAATCAGCAAATGACGTCCTCACCTGCTCTGCATTCAGTTCCTGCATATGCTCCTGTCGTGACTTCCACAAGGACAAGTTATGGTGCGAAGGAAGTCTAAGCCACATAAACACTTGCTTCCTCCAAGTTGCTTTTGCTCAGAATGTTTCCTCATAACAGCAGAAGGAAACTGGAGGAAAAGAAAACAAAGAGAATGGAGTTGGTACAAACATGTCAGAGGAAAGGCTAGATTGGATCTAGTGTTTGAGGGTTACGGTTAATTTCTATTGGTGTCAAATTTTCTGGAAGCTCCATGGAACTGACGCAATGCACTGTATTCAGTTCACACTACTTTCCTAATTGAAGTGTTTCACTGATTGGAACAAATTTTTTTTTTTCCTGCGTAGAAAGCACAATGTGAAAACTTTAAGTCCTGATGGGTATCTAATATCACAAACTCTATCTTTATACTTAACACAGTTTTAAACATAAACTGTCAGACTCATAGCAACTTTACAGTTTATCAAAATAGGATGTGGCCTGCATGACCAAAGGCAGCATGCTTAGTACAGAAGATTTATATCAAAATTATACATTTATCCTAAACCAAAGAAGCCTGAGTAACTATTCACATCAATTCTTGCATCTGCAGGCCTACTTTAAAACTCATATTTGTCTTTCAGGAAATTGCAAAAAGATAATTGTAGACTTAGAACCTGCCGTTTCTACTTTAGGGACGTCCCAAGGTCTTTAGACATAAGGTTCTTTGCATACTTGCTTCAAGCCAAGCCTTGTAATTCTTTTTGGCAGGAAAAAAAGAGATCAAGACTTAAATCTAGAGTGAAAACAAACAAACAGTGCTGACTATGGCATATTTGTACCATATTATGGATCTCTTAGGTGAGACTATGTACAGCATTCTATTATAAGCTCTCTTGCTCTTCTTTACTCATATGAGTTGGGAACAAACCGTACTTTTCTTTTTTGCATGATTATTATGCCATGCCTAATCAGTATCCTTACCAATTCCATGAAAAGTATGGTAAAGTCATAGTATTATAATAGCAATAAAGATAATTGATCCCCAATACAGAATTACTAACATGATTTTATTTACTACATTTTTCCTTATGTCTTTCTTTCGGAGTATTATTTGTCATGTTCTATGTTTGAGATGCATTTACTAAATGACAGTTCACTATTTTAAACAACTAATGTGTTAGGACTATTCTCCATTGTCAACTAGACCATATCTGGAAGATCTACAACCCAGAAAGGAAGGGCATATCTGTCAACCAGATCTTGAGGCAGGAAGACAACTACTAGATTCTCGGATTTTCTATTCACAGATGCCCTTGTTGGTTTAATTGTGCTGTAGCCTGTAAGTTGTTCTAAAAAATTCCATACATATTATTCATTATACAAGTTCTTTGACTCCAGAGAACCCTAATACATAATGTTTACTCAAAATGATTAATCAAATATGCTATATATTCCACCTTTAAGAATATTTCTATGTTTTCCCCCATAAATATTTATGTAGTCAACAAATACATACACTGTTACATAATATCTACTTTGATATAAACACTGACACATTTTAGTAATTTTGCAAAAGAGTTGAGTTGAATATTTATTGTTAGCATTTTTATTATTTCCATATTCATAAGTTATTTAATTTGTTTGAGGAGTTCTTGAATATAATAAATCCTTTAATTTATTTTTATTTTGCATTTTGCTTTTTCTTCTTTGTCATTCTGATTACTCCATGTTTTTCTTACCCACTATTAAATTTCTTATTCTTTTTCTCTTTAGTTCTAGCATTCTTTAAATATTTACTTCATTTTCTTTGTTCTATTTTATCTTTGATATCTCACATCTGCTGTTTATGTAGCTATTAAATTATTTAAAAATTTCCTGTGTCTTTTCTTAAATTGATTTATTCTCATGAAAGCCAAGTTTAGCATATTAATGACTTTGGCATTAATTTTCAGCATGTTAATGAGAAAGAAGTGATTAGTGAACTCTGCCTTTGGTAACATTTTTTTTTTTCTGCAGCAGTTTTGTATAATGAAATGTTTCCCTTAACTTCTTAAAGCTTAACATGTGTTTTGTGCAAAGGTGTTACCTTTAAGTCTTACAATTTTTTCTTCTTATATATTTTCTATAAAAAATCAGACCTATGGTAAAGGGCACGAACAATGTCATTTATTAAGGAATTGGATGTTTTCTAGGCTTGTAATAAAATAGAACATCATGACCAAAATTAAAGGTAAAATTTTTTTCCAAATAACAAACCTTATGTATGATAGTATGACTGTTTTCTGTCAATTCAATAATCCCCTATGAAAATGAAAACAGGGAATCTGGGTGTCAAACATTGATTAGGTATAGGCATTGGTTTGAGTGACCCTATTACCAGGTACAACAAAACAGCATAATTCAAGAATATAACCAACTCACAAACTAAGAATAATATAGGCTCCCCAAAACAATTATTGTGTTCTTAAAGCACAAGGTTTGTAGGAGACTTTTTTGTAATAGTAATAATTTTGAGAAAGGGTACGGACATGCTTTCATTTTTTCCTGGTTAAGTGTCAAGTGAGATGAAATGTAAATATATTGAATATTTTCCTCTGGACTGTGTATTTGAGAACCTTTATAGGATCTAATACACAGTTGAACTTGGAACAGCATATTTGTATCTTCTAAAACCCTTGCTTGGCATCATAAAAAAGAAAAAAGTGATGGTATTTGTGGTGTATTGCTTGCTTATGAAATATCCTTGGTCATCCCCTGGTTCAGTGTAGCTCCTGAAAGGGGGGCATTCACTACAAGAAGAACAATCTGGCCTGTTGACTCTATAATCAGAGGAAAAGAAATATGGGTGGATTGATGTGAGTTCTTCTAATAACATGATTCATTATGGGTAGCTTGGTGATGTCCTCCAGTGGCCGAGGTCTATGACTCTTGATATGTGTGGGTCTGGAACTAGCAGTGCTGGCCTGCACTATAACCTCACCTTTAAAGAAAAGCCTTCCACAGGAGGATGTTCTATAAACTTTGTGCATCCTTTCAAGTAAGAAACTAGCAACATCTTTGCCACATTACTCTGAAGTATCCTTTAGTCCAAAATGGTAGGTTCATCAGCATCCAGCAAGGTGAAAGTCTCTACAAACTTTTTCTAAAACGTAAGCTGATAGCTATTGCATTAGAGCTATGCATACAGTGCATTGCCAGGAATAAAGGTGGGGGTGTACAAAATAATTTGGATTCCAGGGATTGATAGAAAAGTATTGGCATCTTTCCTTCCATTTTCTCTTTTTTTGTCATTACTTTGATTTTTAGAATATATAATATAACACACACAGATCTTTAATCCCATAGTGTATCACCTAAGCATGAGCAACACTAGCAAAACTGACCAGGGATAAGAATTGTACAAAGAGGTCAGAATAGAAGCAAATAACACATATCTTAGCTCAATCTTCAAGTGGAATGCTTTTGTAATTTCCCATTAATGTGATATTTTACACTTAATGGTTTCTGTATATTGAACATCTTGTCCTCTGAAGAGGCAGTCCCATTTGATTGCAGTGGGTGAACTTTTAAATGAGCTGTGCTAACTTGCCATTATTTTGTTCTGGGTGTTTCTCATTGTGTAATTTATCAATGACTGATTACTAAGGCAACTGTTGCCTACATGTTGCGCTATTCTTTTCTACACTAGTGATCTATTTCTAAGTTCAGCAATGAATATGAATTTGCTACCTTCTTTCAAGTAAAATATTCATCGGTACATGGATTTTTAAAAATTCATTTAGGAAGTGTTTATAACATATATTATACTGAGCAGGTGTTCAAGTTGTGCCTGAAAGTAAAATAAATATTATGTTCTTAGGTAAGCATGCACTAAGCTTTTAAATATATGTCTTTTAGCAGTAAAGTCTACTAATGGTTAGGCGTCAAGATAAATAACAAGAGATTTTAAAAGTTATTTTCTAACATGACGGTCAAAAATAGACTCTAAGAAATAGACTTCTTACCTTTTTATTTCTGATGGGGTATATGTCCAACTCTTACCTTCTGTTTCAGGCATACATATTACATGAACTATAATGTGTACATGTTAATTAACTGCTGAGTCTATTGAGTTATTAGAATTTAAACTCAAACCATTTTTTCTCGGCCAAACAATTTGGTTAATAGTTATAATTTTTATGGTTTTTGAGACAGCGTTTCTCTGTGTAACAGCCCTGGCTGTCCAGGACTCACTTAGTAGATCAGGCTGGCCTCGAACTTTGAGATCTGCCTGCCTCTGCCTCTCAAGTGCTGGGATTAAAGTCATGTTCCACCTCGCCTGGCTAATAATTATAATTATTTTTAAAGACTCAGAATGATCCACTTTAAAGGAATAACCATATGGCATTCATCTCACTAACATTAATTGTATTGTAAGTAAGAAAAATTTGAGAACAAAGATATATTTAATACAGCAAAAGCCTAAAGCATCTTACTGCAAGTAAAATATTCATTATTATTATTTAAATGATTTCCTTGACTTTGAAAAATGTCTTCGTTTTTAACAGGCATTTTTGAATTAAGTATGCAAAAGTAATGTGGAAATGAACCATCGCTGCATGAATATCATGATTCACAATTCTTCATCTTTAATAGAATCAATTAGAGTACAAAGATGTTGAAAATAAGAATCTATTATAGCTATCATGTAGGAAATTTTTTTATAAATTTTGAAATGTCATTCCCACTCTGATGTCTATATGAATACATTTTTATATTATACTTTAAAATTCGCCAATAGTCACAGCTCACATGGAAACAATCTTTCAATTAGATTCATAGCTTTAACTTGTGTACATTATTTATTTTAATAGGTCTTATATATTTTTTGTTTTGAAAATGATTCTGATTGACATTCAGGTGTGCATATTAGTGAAATTCACTGTGACATTATAATCAATATATGCATTGGGAAATGCTCAATAAACTATGATTAGCATATGAACCATGCTAGATTGTTGTCATTTTTTTATTATCAGTGTATTAAAGTCTTCTTAGCTTTTAGGAAGTAAACTAAGACAAACTGTCCATTATAGTCATTCCACAGCTCCATACAATTCAGGAATTTATTACTCCTTCCTAACTATAAAATTATGAATATTGTTGGTAAGCATGTACACCACCTACAATGTGAACATTGTTGGTTCAATTATTATAAAATTAATGATTATTTGATTTAATTTAGCATTCATCAGATCTAAAGCACTGAGTATCTGGAATGTAAACTTCACCCAACTCAGCCTTATTTTCAAGTGATATTTTGTAGAAATAAAACTGAGAACACTTAAAACTTTTCCACAGAGGGCCCCTTTATCTTTTCACTTCCCTTCCACAACAGACATACAACTATATCAGCATCACTGAATAAAGAAAATGTTTTATACTAAAGACTGTGTTAAGATAAGAAAGTTTTTCTTTCTTGATTCAATTTGAATAAAAATAGCTTATAGCTAATGCAACTGAAATGCATCAATAACTTTTGTATTCATCACTGAAAAGCATAATCATATTTGTGAAAAGCGTACTCGGTTGATACGTTTATAAATGTGAGCTTCTGGGTACATTTGTAAGAGAAAATCACTTTATTGATACAATAATGAAACTGAGATCAAAAGCCACAGCAAAGGTTTCACAGCTAGGAAGTTGCAGATCCTGAGACTCTCTTCTGCCAGCCTGGGGCTTGTGAGGGACAGCATGATGACTTGATGCTTAGTCACGGATAAGATCAAAGAGGGCTAGTGGACACCACACTTGCAGTTTATCGTTCATCTCTCTTACTGCTACTAATATTAGCCATTGGTTTGACCCCATCGAATACATACACTCTGCCCAACTTTCATGTTATTGCAATTAAGCCCTCTTCAGATGTCTCCAGGAGCTTCTTAGAATAGTAGATCAACAAAGCAGTTGATGCTCATGGACTTTACATAAGGTAACCTTTCATGATTTGCTAATAAAAGTTAAAGCGGTGTTATTTAATTATGAAATATGTAGCCTCATTTTAGCTCTCACTCTCAGGTAACTCTGCAGCTGACACTTCAATTGAGTTTACCCACGGGCTGAGAGGGCTTGGAGAGTTTACCACAAGCAGCTATCAAAGCGGAGACATCACTGCAGTCCCTCCATACCTAATTACAACAAGTGAAACATTTCCTCGGGAGAGAGACCACTTTCATTCCAAATCTGACAGGTAGAAATTAGTTACCTAATGGAATGGAATCGTTCTGCAAATTGAAGGAATTAAGTGTGCTTTTTTAATTTAAGCTCCCTCTAAATTAGATTTTAATTTGGTCCAAATGTGAAGAGGTTGATGGCATGAAGCCGTTTAGGTTGGACCACAGCCAATTATTTTATATTTCTTTATTCAGATATAGTTTTCCCCCTTTATCAGCATCAGCCTTGATGGGGCAGAAAAAATTGCCTTAATCAAGAGCGAACAGTATCAATGTGGCGCCCTCCTAAGCCAACCATTTAGCTTCCTACCTAGTGTGCTGAAGATGAGCACTAAAAGTTCAACAAAAGCTGTGTGTTTGGGTTTATGGCTGTGTTGGCTTCTAAGCAAATATTATTGAATGTAATTAAAAAGGAAACATAATCATATCAAGGGTAGAAAATGAAAAAGAATGATCATGTAGGGGTAGCTGGTTCAACTATAAAGTGATCTTTCCACCAATGAAACACAGCTATGGATCAATAATGTGCTTATAACTATAAGCAGCAAGTAACAAACTAGTACATAAAATAACCTTTAGATGACTGTGAGTTTTATTTGTAGTTCATCAAAAAATACTAGTGAATTAATAGTGTAGCTAATGGTGCTCAAAGTCAAGGCTTGAATATGGATTGAGAACTTCAGCAGTAACTCCAAATAAATACACAAAGCAGTTGTATTTGTTTTTTGGTTTCTTTTTTTGGCACTGATTAAGCTTTATTTTATAATTTATGTTTTATTCTTTCACAATCTCATCCTCTCTCTATTTATTTATTTTTATTTTTTATTTTTATTAATTTATTCTTGTTACATCTCTATGGTTATCCCATCCCTTGTATCCTCCCATTCTCCCCTCCCTCCCATTTTCCCCTTATTCCCCTCCCCTATGACTGTTCCTCAGAGGGATTACCTCCCTCTGTATATGCTCATATGGTATCAAGTCTCTTCTCAGTGACCAGCTGTCCTTCATCTGAGTGCCACTAGGTCTCCCCCGTCAGGGGACATAGTCAAATGTGAGGCACCAGAGTACATGAGAAAGTCAAATCCCTCTGTCCACTCAAGTGTGGAGACTGTCCTGTCCATGGGCTAGATCAGGGTAGGGGTTTAAATTTTACCGCCTGTATTGTCCTTGGCTGGTGCCTTAGTTTGAGCGGGACCCCTTGACCCAAATCTGCCTATCATAATGTTCTACTTGTAGGTTTCTAGGACCCACTGGATCCTTCTACATTGCTATTCTCCCATTGTTCTCTCATCTAGAGTCCCAATAGGATGTCCTCCCCTCGGTCCCAGTTTCCTGGTAAGGGAAAGCTTTCGTGGGACATGCCCCTTGGGCTAGTATGCAGATATAAGTGAGTATATACCATTTGAGTCTTTCTGCTTCTGGGTTAACTCACTCATTATGATTATTTCTAGCTCAATCCATTTGTCCACAAATTTCGGGAATTCCTTGTTTTTAATAGCCAGATCATG
>OU015744.1:64280882-64292952 GCA_907169655.1 Acomys percivali
CAAGTGAGTATATACCATTTGAGTCTTTCTGCTTCTGGGTTAACTCACTCATTATGATTATTTCTAGCTCAATCCATTTGTCCACAAATTTCGGGAATTCCTTGTTTTTAATAGCTGAGTAGTATTCCATAGTGTATATGTACCACAGTTTCTTTATCCATTCTTCTACTGAGGGACATATGGCTGTTTCCATGATCTGGCTATTATGAATAAGGCTGCTATGAACATGATTGAGCAAATTTTCTTGTTGTGTGCTGGTGCATCTTCTGGGTATATTCCAAGGAGTGGAATAGCTGGGTCTTGAGGAAGCCCTATTCCCAGTTTTCTGAGATAGCACCAGATAGATTTCCAAAGTGGTTGTACTAGTTTGCATTCCTACCAGCAATGAAGGAGTGTTCCTCTCTCCCCACATCCTCTCCAGCATGTGATGTCGCTTGAGTTTTTGATCTTAGCCATTCTAATGGGTGTAAGATGGAATCTCAGAGCTGTTTTGATTAAAGCAGTTGTATTTGAAGGCATGTCACACATGGTTTTTTTTTTTAATTTTAAACTTTGTTTTAAAATGTTCATGTAGAAATATAAGATAATTTAGAGGGCATGATGATTTCACACTTAGAGGAGTATGTTTGTGTTTGATTGGGAATATATATATTAGGATCCTAACCATAAATAAATATATATGTATATATACATTATATATTTACTATATTATATAGTAAGGCTTTCTTACTATATAACATCATAGAGTTATATAACACCTGGCAAGACATTAAATATCTCAAATTATGTGGGTGCAGTACAGGTAATGGTATATTTGTTGGCCTCGGTGCTTGGTGGGAAGGTCTCTAGGAAACCAACCCACAACTTTGAAGCCCAGGAAGGTATCCTTGCTCTCAGCTGGGACAGTGTCTCAAGGGAAGGGTATCCTGAGACAATGGGTCCCAGGAACCATATAGCTCCGAGAGGAGGTCTCCCCAGCAGAAACACTGCAGCGACCAGAGGAGGGTACACCCAGCTGACCTGAGGAGCTCAGGAGCCTCACCCCTGCTCCTTCACCATCCTTTACAGCTTCCAAGGTAGCATTTCCCCAACCCCTGCTGAGCTCCTTCTTCTCTTCTGGGCTTCGTGGCTCCTTCTGATGAGAAAGTCACACCAGTCAGCAAATCTCTGACTGGTTTATTCGATTTATTAGAGATTTATTAGAGGGATGAATCGAGGAGAGAAGGGATGGATCCAGGGGTGGCTTCCTCTGCACCAAGGAGAAGACAAGAGAACTGAGCAAATAGCATTTATATAGGATTCTTTTTTAGGGGGAAGAGCTTTCTAGTGAGGATTGGTGGGATTTCAAAGTCCTGAACTTGGGGGAAGCTTAGGAATTGGTGGGGTTAGGTTGAAACTTTCCACCTAAAATTAAAATATAGCTGGGAAGGGTCCCACGGAGGGGCTGGAGATGGCTGTTGTGACTGAAGTTGGAATTGCCAGTTTGACAATAAGAGAGATGTGTGGGAGGGGCCTATTAAATCAAGCCTCAAGGGGTTAACAAGATTAGAACTCTAAGCTAAAAACAATCAATCAAACAAAAACAACAAAACAAAACAAAACAAAACAAAATCTTCCTTCTGAGGCCTCATGTGCTGCTGCTTCCTCTGTGGCTTCAGTTCCTCTGTTTCTTCAGGAGTCTGATCTCAGGACCCAGGGTTTAGGGAATTTAAGGTCTGCTGATCTGGTATGATATGAGGTGTTGCTGCTCAGAGATGTGGAAAGGCCAGTAGCACAGCCTGAAGATCTGGTCTGAGATCTGAGTGCCCCTTTCAGGGACCACAGAGGGTGACCTGCAGGGGAGCTGAAGAGATGAATAGGGGGTACCAGAGAAAGATGTAAGGAGAGCCCAGATGCAAAACTTGAAGCAGCCCTGGAGCTCCTCAGCAGGAACCCAGACACTTTCCTGCAACGCAGACAAAGTTTACTAAGTACGCAAAGTTAGCCAAGGGAGTCTGGCAGCGAAGGCTTTAGCTGCTGTGAGTAGTCAGCAATATCAGTGCTGAAAAGTGGAGTTCAAAGGGCGAAAGTAGTTATCTTCCATTAATTTGTGGGAGATGGATAAAACTATTGCACAGTGGTCCAGAGAGATGCTTCAATAGTTGGAAGTTACTCTGCAGAGGATCTACATTTGGTTCCTATGCCCACATATAAGCTCACAGTCATGTATACCTCCAACTCCAAGGGCTATAAGACCCTCTAAAAACCTCCATTGTCCCCTACAGACATGTGATAAACATAAAGTCACACAGGAACACACCCTTACACATAAAAAATAAATAAAGTATTGAGTAGATAACCAATCACAAAGTAAATTCTTCTGTGAAATAAGGTTGATAAGACACCTTTAGAACTAAATTTAGAAAATTATACTTTCAGATGAATGGTGTCACATGCCTTTAATCCCAGCATGCAGGGAGAAAGAAGTATGGGGATCTCCCTGAGTTTGAGGCCAGCTTGGTCTACAAAGCCAGCTCTAGGACTGTCCGGGCTGTTATACAGAGAAACGTGGTCTGGAAAAAATATATACTTTCTCAAGAAAAGCTGATCATTCCTTCTGTTAGTAATTTTCAAGTACTTGTCATTATTGGGTTATGTATAATAATCAGAACATGCTTTGAAAAGAAAACAGTATATTCAATACTGAGCATTAATACTGACCTTTTGGAGGAGGTGGGTAATGAATTAGGTTAGAAGGAAAATTTGAACTTAATCAAAGGTCTCTTTTCAAATAAGAGTTTCAATTAAATGCATACAGATGACTCATAGTTTTATAATTTACTTGGGTAGGAATATTTGCTCATAAGGATGATAGAAAATGGAAGAGTTGGGAAAAGTTAACTAAATAGTTTCATACACTTATGTGCTCTCATATTTATTTATTTATTTGAGTTATTATGTTTATTTTATAAGTATATTAAATTTAATTACTACCACTGAGGGAATGTAAAACAAAATCACAGAATTATATTTCAAATCATGGTAGGCAGAGGTATTTCCACTAATTTCTTTCATGAAATGATTTAAAATGCTGAGAATAATAGGTTACTTTAAATATCAAATTTATCATATTGAGGAGTTGAAATGATTAAAAGGAATTCTAATCACTTAATTCAAGGAAGTTGATGAAATGCCAAGCACCTATATCACATTCTCCTGAGTAATTTAAGTGGGAAGTGCCAGTGAATAAGTGCATTTTTATGTATATACAGCTGTCTGCATTGATGGGTATTCCACATGAATATACAGCAGTATGCATTTGTGAATATTCCATATGTATATACAGCAGTATTCATTGATGGGTATTCCAAAAAGTAAGAAGACAAGAAATGAAGCCCAGATGGTACTATAAAAAGATATTTAACTGGAATATTTTCTGTATATTGTTTTCCCAAAGAGGTAGTACGAAAGGAGTATACGTCCAGCACTGTGAGTGTGACTGCATGGTTCTCCTGTGTCTCCAACTTTACTTCCTTGTGCCTGATAAACTGTGAATGAGAGCAGTGGGCTTTCCTTAGGTTTCCATTATACACATAACATACCCTTTGCCTTCTGGCAGAAGCACCCAGATTTCAAGTGCCCTCTCCCTCTCTCTGTCTTCTGTCTCTGTCTGTCTCTCTGTCTCTGTATCTGTCTTCTCTCTCTCTCTCTCTCTCTCTCTCTCTCTCTCTCTCTCTCTCTCTCTCTCTCTCTTTCTCTCTCTCTCAGTAGAATGAGAATCATATGGCTTTCCAAGAGCTATGATGCTGAGTCATGGAACATGGTATTTCTAAGCATGTAATAGGTAAAATCTTATTTAAGAATATTCATTCCTTTTACTGAAATTGTTGTGGTTTAAATTTCAAATGTTTCTCATTCTTTTGTGTCTTTGAACACTTGGTTTATAGATGTTGATCATGCCTTGGGAGGGTGAGCCATCTCCTGAACATGGGGTCTAGCTTGTAGTCATAAGTCTAGTGAGCAGAAGGCATTTGAGGCTTATAGCCTGGATGTGCTTCCTGCTGTGCTAAAATGTGAGTGTGCAATTCTCCTAACTTCCACTGATGCTGCTGATGGAGGGGCCCCAGGCATCCTTGGTAAACTGTTCCTTCCAATCCATGAGCTGAACCCATCCCTTCCTTATTAAAGTTACTTCCACTAGATATATGTCTAGAATAACAAGAAAATATTTAATAAGTCTGTTCAAAGGGAAAAGCAGTAATTCATGCAAACAAAATATTTTCTCTGTTGTAAAAGAAAACAAATATGTCTCAACTAATTCTTAGGATCTAATCATCTTGAAGAAGAAAATATCTTGAATAAAAGTACATCTAGGTCTCTATTAGAACAGACATTGTTTCAGTTCAAATTTTTTCTGTAACATATATAATAATTATGCAAGTAAACAGAGTTTTATTTATTTATTTAACCTTTAAAATTCTGATATTGAGAAAAAGGATATCATCAACTATTGGGAATATTGCTCTGTACTGATTCTCATTCAAGAGACCCAAACCCTTTTTGTGGTTCACTGGGTTTTTGGAAAAAGATGACAAGTGATATTTTAAAACAACTATATCCTACAGTGATATGAGTGGGCATGCCCATTAATTTTGTGATTTATTTCTCAGTCCTAGCATATATATTTGAAATAGGCATTGGCAGTACCTCAACAAACCACCACTTTGATTCCACAATATTAAGAGTGAGCCTAGGTATGAGAAAGGCCAGATAGAAGCCACTAGGATTCCTTGCATTTAAACATTTATACCAAAATCAGTAATATTATACTTCTGAGGGGTGTGCCACATGCCACCAATAAAAAATTAAGATGTAATGCTGGCTTGAAAGATGACATACCAAGTCTCCATTCAATTATTTTATCTGAGGATATTTATGGAGGATGATCATGGGTTATTATGACTTTTAATAATGGTACTGTAACCAGATGTGACTCTATTGTCTGAGATTAGTTGGATATCTTCTGTTACCTACTATGTGGCCTATGGTACTGTCCATACAATATAAACAGAATGAGTGTCAAAATAGGACAAAGCAATTTTTAAGACTGAAAAAATTTGGCAAACTTTGATTTTTACTTGTGTGTAGTTGCCTGGAGAAAGATGGGACATTAAATTAGTGATTGCTTTATATGCTGAGTGAAGATTTTCTGTTGGAAATGTTAGTGACTGTCCATTGTTCTGTTTTATGGAAGAGAGTAAATATATTGTTAAGCATTTCAATAAAAGACCACCAAAGCAAACAAGTGGAAATCACGTTTGATGGGCCTTCATGTCTTTCATAAATATTGCTTCCATGATCCCTGTTCTCAGCTCATTCCTATAATAAAGAGAAAACTCAAATGACTAAAAATTATTCAGCTTTGTAGGTAAATAGAGAAAACCCTGAATGATGCTCTGGAGAAGTGTTTACCAAGTCTAGTTTTATCCTTGTTCTTCTCATGTTTAGGTGGTCATGTTTGTAAGATACTATGGTTGAGCTGCCAATCAACACTCCTACTCAGCTAATGGCTATGAATCCCCCCAAACCTACTGGTTAGTGGAGCTCTATGAATCTACCTCAATAACAATATTTTGATGACTTTTGGTTAGAAAGATCTTAATTCAAGCAATAATTTTGCTATTCATTCCAGCAAAATAAATATGTTCCTTCTTACTATAGTAAATGAAGAAGACAATGCATGCTTATTTATTTTGAATTGTTAATCATTTAACACAGAGGAGTTGAGTTTTCCAAACATTGAAATCATGCATTTTCAAAAAGCCTCTGAAGTCACTTATTAAAGTATTTTTTAGGAATTCCACTGTATTTCAGAAAGCTAAGCTTTGTGGAAGAATTTTCTAAGAGAATGGTTTCTGAGGCCTTGGAGTTCTAGAGTCCTCAGTGAATATTCTTGAGCATTTATACTTATCCTCAAGGAGTTGATATGCTTATGTAGAGAGTCATATACCAGTTAGCTTGTTCATCGCAGCATGAATTTTGGTAACCAAAGATGGGCAGCTATGTTTGTTGCTTATGAAGTAGATGACTAAACTGTAACAGTCATAGTAGCATATTCTAGCAGGTAAACACAAAAGAGTAAATCTATGTGTTAACAGAAAAAGAAAAAATGCATCAGTATGAAGAAAGTTGAAACAATGGATATATTTTGATGATTCTGTTGTGTAAATTTGAATAAAACCAACTTATTATCTGTGGTTAAAAAAAGAAATTGTGCATTTTTAAGGTTTAAAAACACAACAATATAAATTATCCTTGATATTAATAGAAGCCCTGTTTATATACTAAGCTGTCCTTTTAGCTACACATGCTATAATCAGTGAAACATAATATTAATTAAAGAAAAACGTTGTTTTATAGTAAAATTGTCATACACATTGGTATCTCAGAGCCAAATGCTAAAAATTGGCAGATTTCTGTGAGTTTGAGGCCAGCCTAATCTACAAAGTGACTCTAGGACAACCAAGGCTACACAGAGAATACCTGTCTTAAAAAACCAAAAAAATTTAATTTTACCAAAAAATTCATAGAGATTTCACAGTAAACTACAATCAATAACCTAGTTGTTTTGTCAATTTTAAGCCTTTTAATTTTTTCTAGGTTTTCAGAATGTTCTTTTTCTATATTTCTCACCCACTCATCTTTCTTTTTCTGAAAATCTACAGTTTTAAATTAATAGCCTTCTAACCAAAAGTCTTCAAAAATATTGCCATTGAAGTATCTTTCTAGAGCTCCTCTAAATAGTTGGTTGGGGCTTTCCTAGGAATCATAGCTGGTAGCTCTGTTGATTGTCATGACGCACAGCTGTAAAATCTCTCCAGCATGGCTGCCAAAACATGAACAGAACAAGGACAATACTAAACATGGTAAAGTGTGCAGAAGAAAGTCCACAAGGACTCAACTTTAGATGAAGAACTGAAGGCAACTAAGGATGCTGAGAGCAGGCAAAATAGTCTACAGCAGGAAAAAGCATACCAATTGGTTATCCAGTACCAAATGAACAGCCCTGAAAACATAGACTAAGTAGGTTATATTTATATTTAGGAATGTGTGTGTGTGTCTGTGTGTGTGTGTGTGTGTGTGTGTGTGTGTGTGTGTGTAGAACAATGCTTAATGAATAATGAGGCCGTAGATTTGGAAAACAAGAAGGAAGGATATAAGGGACAATATAGAGGAAGTAAAGTGAATGATAAAATTATACAATTATATTATAATCTCAGAACAGAAAAGAATGAAAGATATTATAGTATTATCCCCCATTTTTACAATTTCATACATAATATAATCATAAATTATTATGTCATCCTATATGGGCTCACAGAGATTAACAATATAGAAAAAAATATTGAAATGCCACATTGTCCTGTGACATACAGTAGGAAAGGTAATTCATTGTGCACAGACTTTCCTGTAGAGCCTATAATGTACTGTGACCTGAAAAAAAATAGCATATTCCCCAGGACAAAACCCAAATATTAGTCACTTAAGTTTTCCCTACTCTGTCACTGTGTGTCATATATAACGATGCTTACTGCATTCAGAAAAATGAGCACCTGAGTGACAAAATGTGTTAGGAATACAACCTTGTAGTTAAACTTGTAATAGCGAAAGTGACATTTTTACCAAAAGTTTCCAAGCACTCTGGATAATGGAAAAACATTCTTTTGCCATCCAGAATATGTTTCTATAATGGCCTTCCTATTTTAGGAGCCATTTTCATTACACAGACACTTTCTCCACTTTATTTCTCAAGTTCTCCTGACAATTGTCCTTTATTAGACAATTGGGTGCACCTGTTTCACACAACAGACTGTATCCTGCAACAGAAGTCCATTAGAGCTGTGAGTGTGGATTCCTTTTCCAGGGAACTCAAACATTTTAAGTGGTTTCATATCAATATTAGTTGTTTTTCCTTTTCTCATTGACACATTCATTTATTCCAAAGTAGTGGACTTAAATGTGTTGCAAAAAAATTTCAGAATAAAGAGTTAAAGATGTCAATGCCACTGAGGTCTGTTTTATTTTTGTTTCTAAGTAACATATGCAATTATGTAAAAATGAAAACAGTGGAGATTATAAAAATAGGGACTTAAGTGGCAATAAATTGAGAACCTAGTCTAACTTCTAATATATGATAGTTTATGTTATTACAGGTCTCTGTTTCTAAATTAATTTTAAAAATGGAAGTTTAGTTTACAAAATAATTCTTTTTATCACACAAACTTTTGATAAGCCTTAGGAATTATGTGCTTAGAAATAAATCCCATGTAGTTATGTTCCTAAGCTATTTTGTTGTCACCATATGTGTTTTTCTTAGCTCTCAATGAAAATGCCTATTTTATCTAATTCATAGCAATTTTTCTTCTCTGATAATTCATCAGCAAAATGACTTTGGAAGAAACTCAATGTACCTGGTAGAAACAAAATTCTCAAATGTCTTCCAAGTTTTTTACATCTAATGCTATCAGTTCTCCAGAATCTCTAATAATATCCCCTTTCAAATGGCTTGGTGGGTCTGAGGATGTTCTTCCAAGCTGAACTATGTGTGGTCCACTCCTGCTGCAGAAGGAGTGAGCTTGAGATGTGTTGGGCTCATCATTCAGTTGTATGTGATGTTGTGTTCACGGTTGGGTTATTTCAGTGTTTTCCGATCTATATAACTTGTACTAAGATCCCAAACACCTCTTCTTTCCCCTCTCTTATCACTCCTACCCAGGGTACATCTGTATTCCTATGCAGTTCACTGACTGGGTGCTGAGACTTGCAATTTTTATGAAATGAGGAAACTAATTAATACCCATGTATCATAAAATTGATTTTGTGATGGGTTGTATCTGAGGTAATGTTCATCAGAGCAATTTATAATCCCCCAAAGCACTATACAACTTGCAGAGCTGGAGAGATGCGGCAGGAAATTCTAAGCCAGCATTTGAAATAGATTATACAAAAAGGGACAATTCATTGTTATGGATTTCTTTTGATTTTCTTTTCATTTCTCTTTCTTACTTCTGTTCTTACTGATTTTCTGTCTGGCTCTCAACTGAAGGGATGGATGATCTGATTTGAGCAATGCTCCTCAGTTCTCATCTTTATCTGTAGAAACAGTGAGTACTATGAACTTCACTATCCCCTGAGTTGTTCAGTTATAATTACAACTAGCTGCCACAAACAAGCGAGGGATGTGTAGATAAATAAACAGATAGACAGATAGATATAAATGATATAGGTATATAGATATCATTTATATAGAGATGATAGATGATAGATAGACAGATAGGCAGACAAACAGGCAGGCAGGCAGACAAATACAGAAACAAACCAAATATATAAAAAACCAAAGACCAACCTCTGCTGCACCCAAGCAAACCACTGTAACCTCTGGTAACAATGAATCAGATTAAGATATGAATTTCATTTAACTTTTCTTCATGTATAAATGCTGATATTATACAAATCATTCATCTTTCTCCATAAACTTAGAAGTTTTATATTTTGTATTCTGTCAATAGGTTCTCTAAGGTACAAGGAAATAGTGATGTTTCTCCAGGCATGGAAGTGACAGAGAATGTCAGCCACACCATGCATCATATTCCATAGCTGCATTCTCAGATCTCTTCTACTATCCCAGGACCCTCCATCATGCCAAGATGACTATCTGCCACTCATTTGAAAGAGTACAGAATAAGATACTTCTTAATTTAGAAAATTAACTGAAAATGAGGGAGTCATTATACAATAACTGATAATAATTATCAAGATTAATATTGGGTAGGATCTGACACTGAATCACAATCATAATGAATGGAGAACTTAAACTTAGCTTAGCTGTCTTTTGTCTCCCACAATGTTGGTGGGAAAAGTCCCTTACAAAGAATACAAAATCTTTTACATAAAAAGTCTGCTAATCCTCTCACTCGATTAAGGCCATAGATACTGCCTAAGAAGAAATAAACAACAAAAATTTTCTATGGAGTTGCCAGCATGTTCACGTATATGATTTAATAATTTCCCCTGTATGACTATGAAAAAGATGAATCTTGGATAACTTAGAAACCGCTCTAAGTTTTCACTGTTGCTTTGAAAAAGCATCTCCTCTCTAGTCAGGATGGAGACTTCCAACTCTCAGCCCTCCTAGTCGACCTCTTGTACTAGTGCTGGTGATAAAAAGATGAGTGATTACTCACAATAGTGCATGCTAGCGCTACAAAGTCTGATATTTTGTTTGGATATTTAAGGTTCTTCATTGCTCCTCTTCATGGTGGCTGAACACAAAGACTTGACAAATGACACAATAAGCATGTGCATAATTTGTAGCATGTCAATGTTCATTGCCTTTCAGAATATTCTGATGGATTTACGCATGAAGTGTACGGAGATAACATTTTCAAGTAAATTATTATATTATAGATTGGATTTTGCATGTCTGGAAAAGGCCAACATCTTTAATTTTTTGTACCAAGTGTGACACAATTGGGAACAATTGGAATGCTTAAGGGATAGGACCTACTTTGAAGTAAGGTCATGGGAGCATCACCTTAAGAGAGATATTTCTACAATCATCTCTCTCACTTCTTGCTTCCTGCTGCCATAAAATGACCAGCTGTGGCCCACACATGACATTGTGTCTTGCTTCAGGAACCAGGCATCATGATGAAAGCCTCTGAAAAAACAAGATAAAATAAACCCTGTCAAGTTGGATGTCTAATTTGATCACAGCTAGAAAAAGTCAGGTCCCAACAAACTTATTTTGTCTTAGAGCTTCAGAGGATTTTATCATGGTACCTTGTCCCTAAAGCAAGTCTGACATGGCAGTGTTTTGTTTGTTCGTTTTGTTTTGTTTTTGTTTTTGTCATGGGTAGGGTCCTCTGTTCAATTCCTAACCTGTTACAAAAAGAAAAGAAAAAATGTTTAATTTGCTTTTCTTTTTTTTCCTTTTTTTAAAAATTTTTATTATTTATTAATTTATTCTTGTTACATCTCTATGGTTATCCCATCCCTTGTATCCTCCCATTCTCCCCTCCTTCCCATTTTCCCCTTATTCCCCTCCCCTATGACTGTTCCTCAAAGGGATTACCTCCCCTTGTATATGCTCATAGGGTATCAAGTCTCTTCTTGGTGACCTGCTGTCCTTCCTCTGAGTGCCACTAGGTCTCCCTCTCCAGGGGACATAGTCAAATGTGAGGCACCAGAGTACTTGAGAAAGTCATATCCCACTCTCCACTCAAATGTGGAGACTCTCCTGTCCATGGGCTAGATCTGGGTAGGGGTTTACATTTTACCGCCTGTATTGTCCTTGGCTAGTGCCTTAGTTTGAGCGGGACCCCTTGACCCAAATCTGCCTGTCATAATGTTCTACTTGTAGGTTTCTAGGACCCACTGGATCCTTCTACATTGCTATTCTCCCATGGTTCTCTCATCTAGAGTCCCAATAGGATGTCCTCCCCTCTGTCCCAGTTTCCTGGTAAGGGAAGGCTTTCGTGGGACATGCCCATTGGGCTAGTATGCAGATATAAGTGAGTATATACCATTTGAGTCTTTCTGCTTCTGGGTTAACTCACTCATTATGATCATCTCTAGCTCAATCCATTTGTCCACAAATTTCGGGAATTCCTTGTTTTTAATAGCTGAATAGTATTCCATAGTGTATATGTACCACAATTTCTTTATCCATTCTTCTACTGAGGGACATTTAGGCTGTTTCCATGATCTGGCTATTATGAATAAGGCTGCTATGAACATGGTTGAGCAAATTTTCTTGTGTGCTGGAGCATCTTCTGGGTATATTCCAAGGAGTGGAATAGCTGGGTCTTGCAGAAGCCCTGTTCCCAGTTTTCTGAGATAGCACCAGATGGATTTCCTTTTCTTAAGAATTAGATCCTATAATTTTCTTTTAAAATTTTATCACCCATTTCTATTTCTTCAGCCTTTCCCACGCCTCTTCTAGCTACCACTCAAATTCATGAAAATCATGGCTTCTTTTACTTTCTCTCTCTCTCTCTCTCTCTCTCTCTCTCTCTCTCTCTCTCTCTCT